>CADWAE010000098.1:0-47856 GCA_902982915.1 Phalloptychus januarius
ATCATTGTTCCACCCAAAATCCTTTAATTCAACCTTAATAAAATCAAGATTGAATGTTCTGTACAACTTGTTCATTGGGTGTTTTCTTTTTTTTTTTCATTCTCACTTAAAAGGGCAGATATAAACCTATGAACTTCAGCGTTTATCTAGGCGCATCTAAAACTGTTTTTTGCTGACTAAATGCCTCTAAAGCTTTTTAGACTTTTTTTTCCCTGTGAATCCCGTGTTAAAACAGGGGGCAGGGGGGCAGCTCCCCCAGTGTTTAACCACCTGTTTTGTTCAGGTGAAGGGGCAATTGAATGAAAAAAAGTAATAGCAAGGTTTTTAAACAATAATTACTTTTAATCATACTTGTAACAGTTATTTTTCCCGCAGATGGCGCTATGCTAACATCCATCTCAGGGTTAAAAGTAGCAGGAAGATGGTAACAACTCACTTCAGTCAGAAAGGTTGAAAACTCAACAAAAAGAAGAAAATAAAAACCCAAAAATATTGTAAAAGATTCATTTTGTCCAAATTTTTTGTGAAATTTAGATTGTCCAAGGGTGACCCTCAAGGTAATTTAAAAAAATATTAATTCATTAAAATGATTTTATTTAAACAAAAAAAACTTTTTTCAATATTATGTTTCAAAACACAAATTTAAAGATTTGGCCCTGATTCATAAACTTTAAGCTTTTAACCAATTTTTGCAAAGTGGACAATCATCATGCGGGAACTTGTTTGGTTGCAGACTGGGAAACTGCTAATCACAATATTGACCACTAGGTGTCACTAAAAAAAAAAGCTTTGAGAGATGAATCACCTTTCCCTAAAAATTTAGTCACAGGGAAAAGTCAGGTGGTTTTCACCTGACAGACAGGGGGGTGAGGTGTGGTGCCTTGTTTTATTTTGGGGGGGTCCTGAGCATGGGGCACACCAACCGGGGCCCGGGTTTCCTTCGGGGGAAAAAACTGGAACCTGCATGGAAACCATTCCCCAGCTTGGGATGCTGTCCTAACATGCCTCATGCTTTTTTTTTACTTGGCCCATTTGGTAGCAAAAAAACCCTAAAGGGGTGTGCGACCCCCCGTTGGTTTAAAAAGGTACTTTTGTGTTGACCTTTTCCCCCCTTTCAGGCAGTTTTTGGCTTCTTAAAAAATGATTTCCCCAAACCCCTCTCAGTTTCAGAAACTTTTTTGTTCACATTGAAAAAATTTTTTCACAGCAATAGAGTCTTAAACCTATAATCTTTTTTTTTTTCTGTAAAATTTTGGGCCTTTTGCCATAGTTAAAGCTAACGGAAAAAAGGGGAGCTTAATCGAGACTCTACTCTAAAACCTTTTCAGAAATAATTCAAATGAAACCTAACAGTTTAAACTGGCAGCATTCAGGGCTGTGGGCATTTAGCTGGAGATGACAGAGAAGTGAAGAGAAACTCTGGGGAAAAGGGAGGGTTTTAAAAATGACCCTTTTTTAAAGGTTTTTTGGGCCTTTTTTTTTATATGATTTTTAGGGGAACCCATTAATTTTCATTTAAAGCAAAAGATAAACCATTATAGCAGTGGTCCCATAATTTTTCACACTTTTAAACAACATTTTTGAAAAAATTTTAAAAATTGTTATATATTTGAATTTTATATATAAAAATATAAATGTTATATATTCTGAAACAATTTTGTTAAAATTGAGCTTTTTTTTCTTTCATTGTAGTATCTGGGGGCTGACCCCATGACAGTGGGGGCAGCTTTAAACCCACAATAAATTCCATCATCACAGGAAGTGGAACAACAATATAATAGTGCATAACTTTATTAAAAAGAACTGAAACTGATTTTCAGCTGGTGAACGATTCTTTGCAGGTCAATATATTCATAAAATACACCAATAGCTGCTGAAACCTTAAGAGTCACATACTTGCTGTAATTAAACTTTTATTTGAATTCACACAGATGGAAATCTAAACGTTAGCACTGCTTATAAAACTTTATGATGTAATAAACTGCTTTTCTTTCTTTTTTAAATGCTCTTGAATGAGTTCAGCAGATTGTAAAAATAACTTAAAATAAAATTACAGAAATACAAACATTGGACTTTCCACTGCATAGTGAGTGAGGTTTTATTTTGAAACAATCAACATTTAGAAATGATTCATTATTGTCAGTCATTATTTTCTTCAATATATTTGAAGTTTAGGAATTTACCAATTGCAGGTGTTTTATTTAAGTATCACATAAAAAAGACAGATTATTTAGTGATAAAGGAATAGATTGGTTCCTGTCCTGATGAATATTGTCTGATAGGAGCTGCACAAACCTCCTGCCCTGAAAAAAAGTACATTAATGAGTGAAGTTTTGGTTTGTGAATATTTGTGATTTAAGACTGCAGTTCTGTAACTTGGTGAAACTTTGTGCATTTAATCAGAAAACATACAGAATCAAGTTAAGTCACATTGAGCTGCAGAAACTTTTTTATTTTATGTTTCAGTGGTTTTGGTCTAAACGAGGAACCTGAGGGGCCAAATGTTTCAACCTCTGCTTTTATTTTGCAGCTTTTTTAACTGAGAAATTAAAATAACTTTCCTCTGTGCCTTAGATCACACATCTGAAAATATGAAAACGAGCTGCTGTGCTGAATCAAGCGCAGAACTAGACTGACGTCACCGTGGTTCACCTCAGAGCTGATTAAAAGAGCCGTTGCAATAGAAAGTACCTGTGGGTCAGACATCAATAGAGGCGTTCGTGACTTGGTGGTCTGTTCTGGTTTCTTCACCTGACAATTTAAAGACACAGGAAGTGAAACCATCTGCCAGAGATGTGAACAATTGCAAACGGAAAAAATAGATGAAAATACTGAACGTTTTTCCTGCTCGGTTTGTTGACAACAGCATAAGTGACACTGAGATCTGTGACGGTCTCATGTTTCAAGGCTGCAGCAGAATATAGACCAAAAATAAGCTAAAGACCATTTCTATGTGCTACAGTTTTAGTGAAATTTTTTTTATGGATTAAAAGTTGCAGTTTGGAAGAGTTCAGTTTGAGGAACAGCTACAGACAGAACCCCAGACTCAGATGAAGTGCTAAAATTCAGAAATAATTTTTTTAAAATTGATTTTAGTTGCCTCCACAATGTATTACAACTTGTCAAAATGAACTTGTGGCAAACAAAAAATACCAAATCTCAGGAAAAAAACTGCCTAAGGTTTCATAACCTTAGGTAGCGAAGGTCCCGGGTAAATATTTAATCAAAATTGGTAGAAATAAGAAATAAGAAAATGTTTTCCCTTGCACAGAGCTGCTTCCTAAGATCAGTGATTTTATAACCAGGGTTGGTGTTTTGCATCATTGTCATGTTGAATAAAACTATAAATTATTTTTCCTGGATCTTCTGATCATCCTGAAAAAGTACTCAGATGCATCTTGTCATGGCTGAATGTGAATGTTTCACTACATCCTTGTAATCAGCAAAAAACAACATCTTTTTTTCAGCCAATCAGATTGGGTAATAAAGACGACATGTAAAAGCTCAGACTAAACATTTCAGTCAGCAGTACCTTTGTATTTCTTGAAGAAAATCAGTGCAATCACCAAGAAGAATAAAGAACCCAGGCTGCGCAACAGAATGGTGATTACAGGAGGCTGATGCTGCACAGGCTGAGTCTCCACATCTGATTCTGAAAATAAAATGCAATAATGTCCACATTTTGTTTAAAATATGTCACTTTGTAGAGTACATAGGCATAGTGACACATACTGAATGTGTAAGCATTTAAATGGAAGCCTGTAATCCTTCAGAAGATAACAGTTCCCAGGAATGAACCAGGTTTGAGCAGCTGCATGATTCTCTTCCTGATAGGACCTGCTGACCTTTTGACCTCAGGTCAAACCGGAAAGCAGAGTGTTTCAGGTGTGAAAATATGTAAGTTAACCACTCAGAGGTTATGTGGAAGGAAACTCCACAGGTTTAACACAAATCATACATTTTAAAAGACAGTTGTAGCTGATACATGCTATCCTTGTGTGTAAACTCCTGGATTCAAAAAAGTTTCAAAGTTTTCTGGCATTTAGCAAATAAAAATAATTTTGTTAATTCTGACTGACTTAAAACAAGAGAAGTTTGATCTGATTTCACTTCAGACAGTGAGAAAAAAATACATAAATATCTTTTTATTCAATGTCTGTAAATATCTGGTTTCATCTGTATATTTGGTTATTTGTTTATTTGTATTTATATACTTATAAGTTTGAACAGGTTATATTTGATGTGTTCAAAATAAACCAAAGATGCCTAGAAGAAAAATAAACCAGTCATCCATCAATAATAACAACTCTTTACCATTTCCTGGTTTGACGACAGTCAGCCAGCTTTCTGCAGAGGCGCCGACTCCAGAAATGTTACATTTGTAGAATCCTTCATCAGACTTGGAGACATTCTGAAGTGTCAGGACTCCTTCATAGTTGGTTTGAAGGAACTGGCCATTTTTGTAGAAGTCACCTATTTGTGCTTGTTGCTCTTTTTCCTTGTTAATACAATGAAGAATCACATCAGATCCTTCCTTCACAGGTCGGGCCGTAAATTTGAGGATCACAGGACCATCTGAGGAATGCAAGGACAGTAAAATGGTTTCCTATTATTTTTTGCTGATTTGAAAACCAAATTCCAACATATGTATGTTTGAGATACAATATTTCATGTCATTTTAAACATTTTGAAGAGCTCATTGTGTAATAATACCTGTGAAGGAGATGTTGAGAGCACGGCTTCGTTCCTCGTCATCATTTTCACACCAATATTCTCCACTGTGTTTTCCAAAGGTTTCTATCATGCAGGATGGAGCTGGGTTGCAGTAAACTTCAGATTTGTTTTCTGGACTCGTTTTGTAAAGTTTTCTCATCACTCTCCAGGCATTCATGTGTTTGCTCATGGGGCAGCTTACAGAGACACTGGGGGTGTACTCAAAGAACTGAAGTTGGTCAGGAGAGACAACAGGAAAGTCTGTTGAGGAAGATGTGAATAAATGAATGACATCCACTATAGATAGTAATATGAATGTTTAAAAACAACAGTGAGGGCAGAAAGGCAGCTTCAATGACCTTCGTTCATTTATGAACTACAGACTTCAGCTGCAGCAAATTGAAAAACTTCAACTATCTCTGAAGAACATCACATTTAATACTGTTTGTAAAATAAGCACATTTTAAAACAGTTTCCAGCTCACCAGGGTTCTGAGCAGACGTGGTGGACAGCAGAGCGAACACACCGATCACTGCAGAGACGTAACAAACTGATGAATCCAAACCTACAATGCATGAAAACAAGAGTTTATAAAACACTTACAGAGCTGGATGCAGAGAGCTGCGACCTCCATGATGCCTGATGCTGACTGACAAGTGTCTCACATTCACACCGAGGTCACATGCAGCTCACGACTTCCTCTTCCTGTCTGGATGACCACTGATGCTGACAGAGGAGGAGGTAGAAATGTTCTGCAGAGACTGAAATATCACTGACTTACCTTCTGTTTTGCTTCTTACCTTCTGTTTTTCTTTTATCCAAAGACACACATAGTTGGATTCTTGGTATTTTTCCTGAGGTCCAACCTGAGATCTGTGTTACTGAACCCAGCTGATCCTCTGCTCTTCCTCTCCCAGCTCCACTCTGCCCTCTACTGGCCGTTAATCTAAATGTTATTTCAGTCAGATGGATTTTACTCCATTGATTCAAAACTCAAATAGATCCATTGCCTGGTGGCTAGATTTTTAACCATTTTCTGACGTACATGCCCTGTTTAATCTTTGTCCCTTTGGGATTAATAAAGTATTTTTGAGTTGAACTGAATATAACTGAAGATAAATGTTTATAATGACTGACATAAAAAATCCATGGATGTTTTGGACTCTATTCAGACTGAAAGATCAGAGATAAAATTGCTGGTTATTTGCTCCTATTCTTGCAGTTGAATATTGTAGTCAGACAAGTAACCAGCCATGTGCAGAGGGGGGGGCTAAGGGTGCTTGAGCACCTGCCCCTTTTGCTCCTTGCCCCCAAGTGCCCTTTTGATATTTTTTTTTATTTATTCCTCCTCTGACATAGGAGAGGAGGGCTTAGCCCCCCCCACCCCCTGGCCACCTTGTTACCTTTGACCTTTTGCCCGTGAAGCACGACGTCGTTGCCTCTCGCACAGTGAGATGAGGCAGCTAACTTACTGCGGAGCTCAACGTAGCGCCAGATTACAGAACAGTTTTTCTATTAAATAAAATGTTTTTGTTGAATAAAGTGCAGTAGACTTGCTACTTGTCAGATAACGGAAATCGTTGAATCGTTTGTGCTTCTGCTTGTATTTCATTAAGCAGAAGTAATGAAATACAACAGACACTAACAGGCCTCTGGTCTGCCTTCCTCTGAAGAACTACTGAGAAGAGGCAGCCAGGTGAGGAAGAACTGTTCTTATCTACCGGTTCACTATTTTATCATACAGACATTAGGCTGTTGTTGTTGTGCTATCAGCTAGCTGCTAGCTAACGACTTTGCTAGCAAAGCTAGATAACTGAAAGCTTCTTTGGTCATTCTTCAGTGTTGCTTATGCAATAGGGGCACATCGCCGTCCAAAACCATCTACATAATGGATATATGTCTGATCTTCTAATTTCCTTTGCTGCATAATGTACATTGCATTTATTCTAGCGTTACGTAAATGTATCTTGAAGGAGAATAGCACTTTGATAAAAGTCCAACAATGATATTAAACTGATATGACATACAGACGTAAGTTGTTATTTAATTGAAGTTATCTACTTACTGAAACACCAGGAATTAATATATTGATAAGATTTGATGAATAAGTTCAATGAATTGTTTGTATTTAAATATCAGTTTCTGTCTAAGTCAGGAATGTTAAAAACTCTTTTTCATGTTGATCCAATCAGCCCTTAAATCCAATTATAGCAAAATGTGCTAATGAAAATATCAGCAAATCTATCCTGAGCTGAGAGACTCAGAAATGGACTCTTCCCAGTATTTTTTACCACCACATTCAATTCATTCCCAATCCAGCTGAGAAGCACAGTCTCTCTGCAGGGGGTCCTGGGTTTTCCTCTGCGTTTCTTCTTCATGGCATCTTGTGGCAGTTTTAAGGACTCCTCATGTTTTTGCTTTTTGTATGCACTAAAGTTGAGATGGAAACACATTTAAGCTTCTGCAGAGACTGTGACTCAGAACATTTCCGAGGTCCAAACCTCCAGCATGGAGGGGAGGACTGTCAGCCTGAGGTGGTCTCACTAGTGGACCACTGGTGGACCACTGGTCTCACTAGTGGACCAGTATCTGGGGGAAATGTCCCAGATACTGCACTGCAGAGAATTATAGTGTGTCTGGATCACTTCACAACAGACTCTGAAAACTAACCAACAGTACATGGCAGGATTTGTCAATAGATTTCAACTGAAGGATTGTTCCCTCCTGGTCATTGCCAAGCTGCAGCAATGCTGCATTCCTGCTGGTTGTGCAGGAGGATCCACTGCTATTGTGATGAGATCTGATTTTTTGCATCATAGTCAAACATTTAAAATTCAGTTTCACCAATAACTGTCGTGGAAAAAAATTACTTAGCAAGAGTCTGGGTGAGAAGAAATAAGAAATTTATTAAAACCTTGCAAGGTGAGAACAGAAATACAGTCACAGGAGTCTGTCAAGTCTGCCATTTGTCTATTGTTAGGGAAAGAGGGTTGCTAAAAGGCCAGCCTCACCGTCTCTGGGCAGCGGAAGTAACACCTAGATGGTAACCCTGCTGTTAAATGACGCCGTAGAAGTCTATAGGAGAGCAACTTAACCAATATCCTAATAAGATCATGCAGACACAATCTAAAGCACAAAAGGGCTGAGGAGCACATTATAAAATTTTCCATTACACAACGTTGGCAGTCATTAAAATGTTATTTTGTTCATATATATTTGTATTTATTGAGGGCTGCCCAGTGGCGCAGCTGGTAGAGCTGCTGCCTTGCAGCAAGAAGGTTCTGGGTTCGATTCCCGGCTCCGGTCTTTCTGCATAGAGTCTCCATGTTCTCCCTGTGCATGGTGGGTTCTCTCCGGGTACCCCGGCTTCCTCCCACAGTCCAAAAACATGACTGTCAGGTTAATTGGCCTCTCTAAATTGTCCCTAGGTGTGAGTGTGTGTGTGATGGTTGTTTGTCCTGTGTGTCTCTGTGTTGCCCTGAGACAGACTGGCGACCTGTCCAGGGTGACCCCGCCTCTCGCCCGAAACGATAGCTGGAGAGGCACCAGCAACCCTCCCAACCCTAGTAAGGGACAAGGGTGTAGGAAAATGGATGGATGGATGTATTTATTGAATCATTTTTCCACTGATAATCCTTTAATTCAACCTTAATAAAATCAAGGTTGAATGTTCTGTAAAAACACGTTTACAAAACATGTGGAGCAGCTCACAGTAATAATGAACCCACATGTTTTGTTCAGCTCAAGGACAATCAAATGAAAAGAAGTAACAGCAAGGTTTAGTCAATAATTACTTTTAAATCTGTACTTTCCAGCAGATGGCGCTATGCTAACAGCTGTCTCAGGATTAAGCAGGGAAGATGGTAACGTCAACTCACTTCAGTCAGAAAGGCTGAGAACTCAACAAGCAGAGATAGAAGGAAGTAAAAGAAAAATATATTGTAAAAGGTTAATTCTGGTCCATTTCCAGTGAAATTCAGATTGTCACAAGCAGATAGACCTCAAGATAATTCAAACAAGGAATATTAATTCATTAAAATGATTTTATTTAAACAAATAAAAAACTTTTTACAATATTATGTTCAAAACACAAATTTAAAGATTTGACACATGATTCATAAACTGAAGCTTTCAATCCACTATTGCAAAGTGGACAATCATCATGCAGCAGCTTGTTTGAAGTTGCAGACTGAAGCTGCTAATCACAATATTGACCACTAGATGTCACTAAAGAAAAGCTTTGAGAGATGAATCACCTTCCATAAAGATTCAGTCACAGGAAACGTCAGGTGGTTTTCACCTGACAGAGCAGGGGGCTGAGGTGTGTGTGCACTTGTTTTTATTGTCATGCGGGGTCCTGAGCATGGGAGCACACCAACAAAGAGGGGCCCGGTTACCTTGCGGGGCCCAAAATACTGGAACCTGCATGGGAAACCATTCTAAAGCAGCTTGGGATGCTGTCCTAACATGCCTCATGCTTTTTTTTCACTTGGCCCATTTGGTAGCAAAAACCGTAAAAGTGTGTGCGACCCCCTGCTGGTTGAAAATGGTACTGTGTGTGTGACCTTTCCCTCCTTTCAGACAGTTTGTGATGTGGCTTCTTAATAAAATGATTCCACAATGTCTGTCTCAGTTTCACAGTAAACTTTGTTTGTTCACATTGAAAAATTGTTTCACAGCAATAGAGTCTTAAACCTATAATCTTTTTTTTTTCTTTCTGTAAACATTCAGCTCTCTGCCATAGTTAAAGCTAACGAAACAAAAGGTGACCTTAATCGAGACTCTACTCTAAAACCTTTTCAGAAATAGTTCAAAATGAATCCTAACAGTTTAAACTGGCAGCATTCAGACTGATGGCAGCATTTAGCTGGAGATGACAGAGAAGTGAATGAGAAACTCTGACAGAAAAAGGAGAGGACCTAAAGATGAGCCCTGAGGTATGCCTGTTGGTTTTATATGACCTGAGAACGCATTAATTTTCATAATGCAAGAGATAAATCCATTATAGCAGTGGTCCGCATAATTTTCACACTTTTAAACATACATTTTTTGAAAAATTTAAATATTGTTATATATTTGAATTTATATATAACAAATATAAATGTTATATATTCTGAAACAATTCTGTTAAAATTGAGCTTAATATTTTCTTAATCGATTGTAGTATCTGGGGACTGATCTCATGATAGTGGGGTCATGTCTTTAAACCACAATAATGGAAGATCTCCATCATCACAGGAAGTGGAACAACAATATAATAGTGGATAACTTTTTTAAAAAGAACTGAAACTGATTTTCAGCTGGTGAACGATTCTTTGCAGGTCAATATAAGAGCAAAAAGTCCCACTTGCCAAAATCTTGCCTCGCATTCGTGGAAACAAAAGAGTTTCAATTCACTTCAGTGGAACCACTTCTCCATCACAACATAAAAAAGATTTATAAAATACAACAATAGCTGCTGAAACCTTAAGAGTCACATACTTGCTGTAATTAAACTTTTATTTGAATTCACACAGATGGAAATCTAAACTTTAGCACTGCTTATAAAACTTTATGATGTAATAAACTGTTTTTCTTTCTTTTTTAAATGCTCTTGAATGAGTTCAGCAGATTGTAAAAATAACTTAAAATAAAATTACAGAAATACAAACATTGGACTTTCCACTGCATAGTGAGTGAGGTTTTATTTTGAAACAATCAACATTTAGAAATGATTCATTATTGTCAGTCATTATTTTCTTCAATATATTTGAAGCTTAGGAAACAAGCTGAGTGTAACTTTGTGAATTTACTAATTGCAGGTGTTTTATTGAAGTATCACATAAAAAAAGACACAAATTATTTAGTAATAAAAGAATAGATTGGTTCCTGTCCTGATGAATATTGTCTGATAGGAGCTGCACAAAACTCCTGCCCTGAAAAGAAACAAAAAGTAAATTAATGAGTGAAGTTTTGGTTTGTGAATATTTGTGACTTACAACTGCGGTTATGTAACTTGTAACCCAAACTGTGTGAATTTAATCAGAAAACATACAGAATCAAGTTAAGTCACATTGAGCTGCAGAAGCATTTTTATTTTATGTTTCCTTTCAGTGGTTTTGGTCTAAACGAGGAACCTGAGGGGCTGAATGTTTCAACCTCTGCTTTTATTTTGCAGCTTTTTAAACTGACAAATTAAAATAACTTTCCTCTGTGCCTTAGATCACACATCTGAAAATATGAAAACGAGCTGCTGTGCTGAATCAAGCGCAGAACTAGACTGACGTCACCGTGGTTCACCTCAGAGCTGATTAAAAGAGCCGTTGCAATAGAAAGTACCTGTCGGTCTGATATCAATAGTCGCGTACGTGACTTGGTGGTCTGTTCTGGTTTCTTCACCTGACAATTTAAAGACACAGGAAGTGAAACCATCTGCCAGAGATGTGAACAATTGCAAACGAAAAAAAAAAAAACATACTGACCGTTTCTCCTTCTTGGTTTGTTGATAACAGCATAAGTGACACTGTTTAGATCTGTGACGGTCTCATGTTTCAAGGCTGCAGTGGAAAATAGAAACAAAAAAAAACTGCAGTTAAAATTTTTCATCAGACTAAGAGATAATTTCTGCCATGCTGAGCCAATTTGTGCAGGCTAGTAATACATACTAGGGTGATTTAGCAGTACCTTTGTATTTCTTGAAGAAAATCAGTCCAGTAAGCAAGAGCAAGGATCCGAAGGTGCAAGACAAAATGGTGACAGAGGTCAAATACCGTACAGGCTGAGTTTCATCATCAAATTCTGGAAAGTAGAAGATAGTAATTAGGCCATTAGGCAATAGCAAAATTACTGAATGTGCTATTTGTTTTGTCAAAAAAATTATTTTGGCTCTTAGAATTTGATAACTCAAATTATAGAGGATATACATATAATGACATAAGTGAAAGAGTCAATTTGAGGCTTTGGATAAAAAGGCAGAGAATAGGTAAGCTCCCCAATATGGCTGCAAGCAAACATGCATGAATGGATCGATTCAGGGATGGTTTTTAAAGAGTGAATAACATGATAAAATGCTAAAAAAAAAACAACATTTATTTTGCATATCAGTCACTCTTTATTGTAAGAACTTCAACAATAAAAAAAATTAAGTATTATTTATGATAAAAAATTACCATATTTTATCTCCATGAAGAGAATGTTGCCTTGATAAAACACTAATTTGTTTGACTTTAAAGTAGATAAAAAAATTTAAATGATCTAAGTATTAATAATTATCTATGTTTTATATTTTTACAATTGTTACTGCCCCTGTCCTCTTTAGCCTTTAGCCTCTTTAGTCTTTTAAGTTGACCCTTCTCTTGAGCTTATTTATAGCTGCCGCAAGTGTGAATTGCTGCAAATTGTGGAGCATTTTAAGCTACAGGTCCCAAAACAGATCCTTAAACGTGACCTAAAGGCTCTGATAGTGGATGAGTTGGTGGAAATTGGTGTGATGAAAGAGCCTGATCTTTTTGTGGCTGCTGCAGTGCCAAGCCCAAAGGTCTTGTCTGAGGAGGACCTGAAGGATGGTCCTAGTGTGGGGACAGCAGGGAGTGACTGGGGAAAGACACCTCGTACACTCCCTCACTATGATCCACTGTCTCCTGAGAGCTCAGGAGGACGAGATGGAGCTCGTTTGAAGGTGCGGCTGGCACGTCTCCAGATGGAGGCTGAGGAAAAATCCCAGGACAGAAGAGCTCAGCTGGAGCTTGAGATCAGGAGGCTGGAAATAGAGGCCAATAAAGCCATACAGCTGCGCAAACTTGAGCTGGAGGCCCAGACTCGAGTGCCCTCTGCCTCTGTCACATCACGTTCCACCTCCAAGTCTATTATGCCATTTGACATCAGTAGGTGTATTTCTTTACTACCTGCTTTCAGAGAATCTGAGGTTGATTCATATTTTGCAGCATTTGAACGCATTGCTGGTACTTTGCAACAGCCTAGGGAAACCTGGCCTCTCTTGTTACAGTGCAAGTTTTCTGGTAAAGCTCAAGAGGTGTTGGCAGCACTTCCTTTAAAGGATAGTTTAAATTACGATCTGGTTAAAGCTGCTGTCTTGCAAGCTTATGAGTTGGTCCCAGAAGTTTATAGACAGAAGTTTTGACAACAAAAGATAACTGCTGGACATGTTGAGTTTGCCAGAGAGAAATTCTCTTTGATAAGAGGTGTGCTGCCCAAGGTCAACAGCTATGACACTTTACATGAACTAATATTGTTGGAAGACTTTAAGAAGTGCATTCCTGTATTTAGCTTTACTTGAAACACACATAGCTTAATTTACACAAATTTAAAATTTAGTAATCTAATTAATTATTTGTAGTAAATCAAGCATTTTAGAGAAATATATAATTTGCATAATAAAAAATTAAGATACCTTCCAGTTGAGATGTATCTTCCAGTGGTTCTGTATAAACACATTTGATTATGTGTTAATGTTCTCTGGTAATACATTAAGACGTTTTACTAGGTTTTATCTGATGTGTTTGAAATAAAGCAAAAAGCTGCACAGAGCAAAAGCAAACCAGTCATGAACCAGTAACATCTCTTTACCATTTCCTGGTTTGATGACAGTCAGCCAGCTTTCTGCAGATTCTCCAACTCCAGAAATGCTGCATTTGTAGAGTCCTTCATCAGACTTGGAGACATTCTGAAGTGTCAGGACATTTCTCATATCGTAGGTGGTTTCCATGCTCTGGCCATCTTTGATGAAGTCACATGTTTGCGGTTTATCATCATTTTTGTTAACACAATGAAGAATCACATCAGATCCTTCCTTCACGGGTCGCGCCGTAAATTTGAGGATCACAGGACCATCTGAGGAATGCAAGGACAGTAAAATGGTTTGTCATCCATTTGAAGCAATTCCAATGTATTCATTATGAAATGTTAAATAAATAATATCTTGTTTCATTTTAAACATTTTAAGAAGACCTGTAATAGAGATGTTGAGAGCATGACTTCGTTCGCCCTCGTCATTTTCACACCAGTATTCTCCACTGTGTTTTCCAAAGGTAGGATCGATTGTGCAGGATGGAGCTGGGATGCTGCAGACGTCCGACTCATTTGCTAGACTCAACTTTTGAATGTTTTTCATCATGTGTTTGTCCTTGGGGCAGTGTACAGAGACAGATCGGTACTCAAAGAACTGAAGTTGATCAGGAGAGATAATAGGAAAATCTGTGATGGATGAGGAAGAAGTAAATAAATGGTTTACAACATAGACAACAAACCAAATCTTTAAAAACAAAGCAAACCTACTTTACCAGCAGCTTGTGAGACAGTTAAGATGACCTTAGTTTATTTATTATTGACAAAAGATTTAAGCTGGATGATTTGCAGCAAATTGAAAAACTTCAAACTATCTCTGAAGAACATCACATTTAATACTGTTTGTAAAATAAGCACATTTTAAAACAGTTTCCAGCTCACCAGGTTTCTGAGCAGACATGGTGGACAGCAGAGCGAACACACCGATCACTGCAGAGACGTAACAAACTGATGAATCCAAGCCTACAATGCATGAAAACAAGAGTTTATAAAACACTTACAGAGCTGGATGCAGAGAGCTGCGACCTCCATGATGCCTGATGCTGACTGACAAGTGTCTCACATTCACACCGAGGTCACATGCAGCTCACGACTTCCTCTTCCTGTCTGGATGACCACTGATGCTGACAGAGGAGGTGGTAGAAATGTTCTGCAGAGACTGAAATATCACTGGCTTACCTTCTGTTTTTCTTTTTCCAAAGACACAATTAGTTGGATTCTTGGTATTTTTCCTGAGGTCCAACCTGAGATCTGTGTTACTGAACCCAGTTGATCCTCTGCTCTTCCTCTCCCAGCTCCACTCTGCCCTCTACTGGCCGTTAATCTAAATGTTATTTCAGTCAGATGGATTTTACTCCATTGATTCAAAACTCAAAAAGATTCATTGCCTGGTGGCTAGATTTTTCTCCCTTAAATCAAGTTTAGCCTTTGGATAATTTGCACTGTAAATATTAGTAAACTTTGCTGAATATCAACTTTTTAACCATTTTCTGACCTACAGGCCCTGTTTAATCTTTGTCCCTTTGGGATTAATAAAGTATTTTTGAGTTGAACTGAATATAACTGAAGATAAATGTTTATAATGACTGAAATAAAAACTCCATGGATGTTTTGCATGATGTCCTGATTTGTGAGCAGATGGAGAAAGGCAGAGGCGTTGAGTCGACTCTATTCAGACTGAAAGATCAGAGATTAAAATAATGATTATTTGCTCCTTATTCTTGCAGTTGAATACTGCAGTCAGATAAGCAACCAGAACCTTTCTAGTGTTATGACCCGTTTAAGGGAAGTCAGATCATAACATGAAGAATCAACGTCCTCAGATCTCAAGCAGACAAAACAAACAGTTCTGAACATCTTATAATGTTATTTCAAAATGTATTTTTTGCATAACATGTTACAATAGGTGGAGAATAATATGGCTCCAGAGGAAGTAAATAAACTAAATGATAAAAAGCTAAAAAGTGAGATCATATTTAAATTACTGCAATATAATTTCAACTGAAATTAAGATCATATAAAAGTCAAAGTCCAATTTTATAAATAACAAAGAATCTTCTGAAAAAGTGATTAAATCCATGAATCATCGACGCTAACAGGCGGCAGAGGGAGCAGGAACAAGCCTTATTGTGCTACAGGGACATGAAGCAGTGACAGGAAAGTGGAAAACATTTGACCACATATGACCAGAAACAACAAGTTAGTCCTGCTGCAGCTGCTACTTTACTATTTTGCTACTTTGCTACTGTCAAGATGTTTTCTAATCTTCGAACCCACATGCAGATCAACAGACAACAGGGGAATGGTTTGTAAATTTATTAAGAAAGAAGTGATATTAGTGACTGGTCCAAGGGGGTGTGTGGCTCGGCACTGGCTTCTCTGGGTTTCTGAGCACAGGGAGACAGAAAGGTGAACACTGGTCCTGGCGGAAATGTCAGTGGCGACTGAAAGGTCCGTTCTTACTTGAGAATGGTTTAGTCAGACTTGGGGGAAGGGGACTAGAGTATGGGGCTTGCTGGCTGGGGAGATGGAGCGGGTGAGAGAGGCTGCTGCGGAGGGCGGACTGGTTGGCTTCAGATCCAGCGAAGGAGGAGTGTGGGGAACAGCTGCCGACCAGGAGATCCGAGGAGGACGGGGAACTGGAGAAAAAGGCACAAATGAGGAATCACTAGGAGGTTATACACGGAGAGCACAAGGGAGTCTAACTGGGCCTGGAGTACCATTACTGGCTAACGCTCTGGCGCTGAAGTATCGGCAGCTCTCCACTCATATACTCCTCCACAGCTGATTGGATGAGCAGCAGGTGTGCTGGGTCCCAGTACGATGGTCACGCCCCCAGGATGACTCAGCCTCTGCCGCTCCCTCTGGTGGAGAAAACCCAAAAAACCACCCCAACTCCAGATCCCAACAGCTACTTTACTAAAGCTGTGATTTGCTTTGAGTAAATATCGAAACGGTTCAAGGTGTCAGACGTTCCTCACGCTCCTCTATATGCACCTGGTTGTAACTTTGGAAAACAGACTGAATGAAGGTTTTATTGCTGCTGTAAAGTTTATCTCAGATAAAGTCATAAAGACCTTTGAATGCAATAACAAAGCTTTTCTTTGTTCTTTGTCAAACTTTGCATTGCAGAAAAGAACAAAAAAAAATACATCAGATATAAAAAAAAATTAAAAAAATGTGATATAAACATGCAGATAATAACTGTTTTGCAGGATATATCATGTTTGGGCTGAAGATATAGCACAACAAAAAACAGAAAGGTGTCAGCCACACTTTTCAGTCCCAGGATCTTGTCACTGAATGCATTCAGCGGTGAACTCAAACAGGCAAACTTCAACCCGGTAAGCGTTTCTAAAGTTACATTTAGTTTTTCAATCATCATCAAATGATTTTTTTAATGTATTTGCAAAATAAGAATAAGAATCTAAAATGTTTTCTCTGCATTTCGTCCTTTGTTTTGATGCATTTTTTTCACTTAATGTTTTCTTATATGTTTCACATTTTACAGAATAACAGCAGATATTATAAGATATTCTAAGTTTTCCAGGAAGTAAAGCCAATCTCAGCATCAACCATGTTTTTTTCAGTGCTGGAGTTTAGTTAGGAGATGATTGAGCAAGTTTTGATCCTAAGGTTTGTTCTTGTCTAGTTAATTTTTTATTTCTTCCTGTTTCAGGTAAAATGGGGGCCCAGATGAGCTGGAAAGAATTTTCTGCAGCATTTCTTACCAGGGTTATAACCTGGCTAACTGACAACCACTGGCTAAATGGTCGCGCTAAAGGCGTCTTTGGTATCTTTGCTGTTATTCTCTGGACATACAGACGTAAGTTGTTATTTAATTGTAGTTATCTACTTACTGAAACACCAGGAATTAATGTATTGATAAGATTTGATGAATAAGTTCAATGAATTGTTTGTATTTAAATAACAGCTTCTGGCAAATGGTTTGGTTTCTGTCTAAATCAGGAATGTTAAAAACTCCTGTTCATGTTGATCCAATCAGCCCTTAAATCTGATTATAGCAAAATGTGTTAATAAAACTATCAGCAAATGTATCCTAAGCAGAAAGACTCAGAATTTGACTCTTCCAGTGTCTTTTACCATTCAATTCATTCCCAATCCAGCTGAGAAGTGCAGTCTCTCTGGGTTTTCCTCTGTGTTTCTTCCTTGTGGCGTGTTGATGCAGTTTTAAGGACTCCTCATGTTTTTGCTTTTTTCATGCACTAAAGTTGAGATGGAAACACATTTAAGCTTCTGCAGAGACTGTGAATCAGAACATTTCCGAGGTCCAAACCTCCATCATGGAGGGAGGACTGTCAGCCTGAGGTGGTCCAGGCTTTAGACCCACTGGTCTCACTGGTGGGACTGGGGGAAATGTCCCAGATACTGCACTGCAGAAAATTATAGTTTTTTTCAGTAAAAACTATAGACTCTTTGAAAACTACCCAGTAGTACATGGCAGGATTTTCCAACAGATTTCAACTGAAGGATGGTTCCCTCCTGGTCATTGCCAAGCTGCAGCAACCAGTTTCTGCAGCAATCAGTTTCTTACCAGCAACTGATTGCTGGTAAGAATTCAAAGCTGTCAGTTCCTATTGAATTATAACTTCTCTCTGTGAGGAGAAAAATTCTGAGAGGATTTTAGCATCAAACTATTTCTGAGAACTAAAAGTTAAAATCTTGTTTTTTTAGCAACAGGTCAGAATCTTGAGTTAAAAAGAAGAAAAGAACTACAAACTACCATGAATAATGTGAAGAGGGAACTGGAGAAGCAGAAAGATCGAATTACTGCAAAACTTAAAGATGTCGAGGCTGAAAAGGAGAAAAACAAAAAAGATCTAAAGTTAGTAGAGAGTGAAATAACAAAGAGAGGAAATGCTGATGAAACTCAGTCGTTGTTAGGAAAGAAGGAAGATCTGCTGAAGTCTCAGTGGAAACTGGATGAGGACAAGAAAAACTATGAGAGGCAGATTTTAAACATAGAGAAAGTGATGGAGCTGATAGAGATGCTGCTGTTTACACAGACAAATCAGGAAGATGTTTAAACACAATATTAAAAAAAGTGTTTAAACACAAAACACACTTTGTTATGATTCATAACAAAGTGTTATTTTGTCTGTTTTTTTGCATTTCCTGTATGATCAATTGGAGTTTATTATTTTCCTTTAGTTTTATTGGTTGATTTTCTTTTCATAATTATGTCTTGAAATGAAGCATTGTAAGCTATTTTTATGTCCTTTGTAACAAAGATATGAATAAAGATGTTCTATTCTCTGGAGGATTGTGTTTACTTTTCCATCAGCAATTGTCTGTATTGAATAAAATAATAAAACATTAATAAATCTATTCTTCAGTTTATTGAGGCTCTGAGCTTCATCATGAACACACCTGGTGAGACAAATAATGTTTCATTTCCTTTAGCAAAAGTTTCCAAATAGGTTTAATTTGCTTATTTCATAAATTACCTTCATTTTAATCTGTCATTCTTCTTATGTTTGCATTTATGTACTTTATGTTTATAGTTTTGCACAATCTGCTTTATAACTTGTTGTTGCGTTTGTGCAGATTTATCTTTTAGGTTCTCGGTGATTCATTATAAAATCTGTTTTGTTTTGTCTTCAGAAAACTTATTCCTAATACGATTCATCCTTTGCTGCAGGTAGTTTAACGTTTCAGATTGACCAGAGACTGTCACAGCAATTCTGGCTGCAATTCTGTTAATTAACTGTAACAACTTCACTTCCCAGGAAACAGCAGGAAAACATCAATTAAATCCATTAAACCACAAAGTATTTTCTTACTGCCTGATTTAGTTTTTGCTGAGAAAAACTCTGAGAGGAATTTAAAATGTCTGTTCTGCATTTGTTGCTTGTTTTGAATTGTTTCTGTGATAAATACAATTCAACAGGTCAGAAATATTCATGGTTTGTAGTGAACTAGAGAACCAGAAGCAGAAATTGGAATGAAAAGTAGAAAAACAAAAGGAGCTTCAGTCTGTGGAGACTAAAATAACAGCAGGAAGGAGTTTTGATGACAAAGAATCACTGATATTAAGGAAGGAAGAGCTGCTAAAGTATCAGTGGAAACAAATCAATAAAATGTATGAAAGGCTGAACATAGAGGAAGCACTGGAACCAGCAGAGATGCAGAGCAAATACATATCAGCAAATATCAGAGCAGTTAAGAAAACAAGAAATAAAAACTACTGAGTCCAATAATCACTGAGCAGAAGCTAACGTAAAATCATCGTTTTAACTGTTTTTATGCAACATATTTCAGTCGTATTTAGTCTGAAACTATATTAGTGTGTTTTAACAGACTTTAGTTTTTCACATCAACTCTGTTTACAAAAGTGAACCAAATCTATAGTAAAGCAGGAATGAACAGATGCTTTTGAACAAAATATAGAAAATATAACAGAAAACTACATTTGAACATTTAAAATCAAATCAAAGTTCAAATGGAAGTAAAATGTGAAGCTGCAACATTTCAATGTCAGATTCAGTTGTTCTGCTATTTGTTTAACTTTTATTTTTAAAAAGTGTTTCAATGTAAACTATATTTCTCTTCATCCTTCGAATGCTGAACAGGACAGATTTCCTGTTCTGACACAGTCCTCAAAGTCTGTCAGATTTCCTGTCCTGTTCAACATTTAAAGCTGGTAGATTCTTTTCTCATCTTGGTTTTGGGGCAAGATAAGAAAAAGTCTTCCCAAGTTTTTACGTAGAAAATATTATGATACCGAAGGGTTGCATTAAAGGTCCTGGGACATTTTTACAAAACAACTGTGACCAGAAAATCCTGAAGCCCGTTGGCATTTTGACAGAGTTCTGCACAGGAGCACAGCTGGTGCAGAAGCTCATTCTGCAGGATTTCCTCCTAAAGGCTTTTAAAGACTCGCATTTCTAATCATTAGAGAAATTGTTCCCTGATTTCAAAACTTTGACTGAAGTGTCGCTTGTGTATTACAGTCAATATATTCTAAAGTTGTATTCAAACAAATTGAACCTTTTTTTCCAAAGTATTTTACTAAAGTAGATGAAGAAAACGGGCATCAGAAAACATCAAAAAGCTGTTTGATACTAAAAACTAAGTTTTACATTATTGAAAATGTAATATTGTGTAATTTCTTGTATTTTTAAATAAAATAAAAAACAATTTAAAAAATCATTTCCTGCAGTCTGTGGTTTAATGTCATAGTCATTGTGTTTAATGTGATAAGGTGGGTCAGACTTTGATCTTTCCTGTAGAAAGATTTAAATATTAACTCATAATGTGACTTTCTTGTTAAATTATGAGCCTCTGCAAAATGTTGGAACCAAAACCTGCTTTTTATCCCAAACATAAACTTGAAACTGTTACATTAATATATTTTTAAGAGCATAATGTTACAGTTTCAGCATACATGTCAGCTATACATAAAGTTCACTCCTTCATTTTCATGCGTTATGATTAAATATTAACCAGGTTTAACTCCCTTCATGATCGTAATCAACATCCAGGATTCGGATCCTGGTGTGAATCTGCATGATATTTTTCAGAAGGCTTAGTTACACGTCATTATCAGGGTTAGTATGATTTCTACTTAACCTATGAATTAACTTAAAACATTTTATATTAGAACATAAAACAGCGTGAAAAAAATCTTTATTAATCCGTCTCCATTCTGAGGACTTTGACTGCAGAACTCACAGAGAGGAAGCTAGAATGATACTAAAGAGGTATTTTAATTCATTTTATTCTCTCATTTCTTGTTCTTGTTTCCCAGAGCTTCTTATTTAGCAACATGTACTGTTAACAGTACAATGTGAAGCTTGTTTCTATGGTAATGAAAAGTTAAGTTTCTGTATCTGGTAATAAATTAACGGCTGCTTTAAGACGACCTTCAGCTTCAACGTGTTCATGCAGACATTTTGTGTCGACTTTCAGTCTCTACTTTCATCAAAGTTTGGCCCAAACTTATCCACATTAGTGAGGACTATTATCCTTATTGTCCTTATTATCCACATTCTGTCACATCTTCTTGGTTTCTGTCTTTTACTTTTAGCAGAAAACCAATTTTACCCAAACAGGTTTATAAACCAGGATCAGGTCTTTACTTTGGTTATTAAAACACCTTAAATTTAAATGTTTATTGTAACCAAACCTCTGTACTTTTGTCTTACCTGCTAAAAAACATTGTTTTATTTATCGTAACACAATTTAGCTTCTTCCTGTTTTAGAGAGAAAAGAGACTTTATTTTATCAGCCAAATTCTTGCTTGCTAATTTATTTTTAAACGTTCTTGATGTTTAAGGTGTTTAAGGTGGAAGAACACATTTTTATTTTTCTGGAGTCTTTCCATCCTGATATCGTTTCCATGCATCTGTTTTCTAGAACATCGCCCTCTCCTGCTGAATGCAGCAGGGCTGCACATAGTTTTTATTTTTCTTAGTCATTATTTTCAGCTTTGCTGTATGAAACAATGATGAATAGAAATTGTTAAAGAAATTGTGGCAGGTCACACATTCAGCCTTGTAAAGTTTAGAAATGTTGTCAAATCCATAAAAAACAATAAATCAATAAATAGCTTCACATTGTTTGTTAGTAAATTTATTTCCAAGCTTTAATTTTATGTCTGTGTTTCAGTTTCTGTGACTCCAAGATGATTCAGAACCGAGTCGGATCCGGTTTTGGACTCTTTGTCAGCATGTTTCTGCTGATTCAGCTCAGTGAAGGTAACTGCAGGAACAAGGAGTCAAGATGTTTTATAAAGAAAGACTTCAGACTTTATTTAAACTGGCCTAACATGCAGGTCTTATTCATTTTATTAAGCAGAAGTAACAGTGAGCTGGTATGTAAGTTATGGCTCTGACATGCGATGAGTTTCCAGAGATAAAAAAAACATTCAGACTTTATGTTAATCCTGATCCAGCTGGTATTTATATCTTGTTGGTAAAGTAGCAGATTTTTCTGTTTTTTCCTCAGGCTGCAGGCTTTTAAACCTGCAAGGCATTTTAAACCTTTTGAAGGTTTAAAATATCCGCAGTTCAATGGATTAAGCATAAAAATCATTTGGTTATCAGAATGTGTTACTAATTACCTCAAATGGAGGGAAAACATCCTGGAATATTCAGTGTTTTGTTCCTCAGGTCAGTCGCAGGAGGCAGATTTGTCTCAGCCTATCAGAGCGATGCCCGGTGATGACGTCATCCTGCCATGTCATGTGGAGCCTCCTGTGGACCTTTCTCAGTTCACAGTGGAGTGGGGGAGACCAGACCTACAACCCAGATTCGTGCATGTTTGGCACAACCAGAAGGAATATTTAACTGACCAAAACAAAGTCTTCAAGGGAAGAACGTCTCTGTTCAACGACAAACTGAAGGACGGAAACTTTTCTCTGAGGCTGTCTGATGTGAGACACTCTGACAACGGGAGATACAGATGCTACAACCCGAAAGAGAAAACAGAATACTTTATCCAGCTGCTTGTTGGTGAGCAAACAAACTAAAATACAGACACAGTATTTCATCTAAACCAGGACTGAATAACAGACTTATTAAAACCAGACAGGTTCCAAATTGAAATATATTAACACTTAGTGTTGGGTTAAAATGGTTTGGATCAGAATGAAGATAAAATAAGGAGATTGATTACTTTATTCAACAGAGTCGTAGTCCACAAAAGCATGACACACAACACATACAAAAAAGATAAAAAAATAAATAAAGTCTTATAAAAGACTTGCATACCAATGTTTCCACAGAGTTGACTGGTATCTTAGCGCGCTAACAGAGGGATGTGAAAATATTACAATAAGATGTTCATGGAGCTGCACAAACGTCTCAATAAGAGTCTCAATAAGTAAAAAAAAGGCAAATATTAAATGTGGAAGGTGTTGAACTTTATCTGCAAATATTTACTGCACAGTTAAAGGAGCACCAGATGCAGGTTGGTCTGTTAAATCAGGATTAGTTTGAGTCTCGCTCTGATGGAGCAGAGCAGCAATAAAACCAGAACACAAAGTAGAAACTAATTATGCTGAAAGTTTATTAAAGATGAAAAAGAAGAAGATGATGAATGCTATTCATTTACATTACAACACAAACAGTAAAAACATTTAACAATCAATCAATATTAAACTCTAAACTGATGTATTTAACTCCTTTGATGATTCCAGTAATTATTCATAAACCGTGACTCTAAAACCTTTCAGGATTCATTTGTCCTAAAACATTTCTCTGCTCTCTGGTCATCAGGCTCCACCTCCTCACCTGGTGCCAGTTTATCTGGACTGGATGTCAGCAGCAGTGGAGTGATGCTGGACTGCAGCGCTGCAGGCTGGTATCCAGAACCTGAGATGTTCTGGCTGGACGGAGACGGAAACATCCTGTCTGCTGGACCTGCAGAGAAAAGCACAGATCCTGATGGTGTTTACACTGTTAGCAGCAGAGTGACTGTAGAGAAGAGAAACAACAACAACTTTACCTGCAGAGTCCAGCAGAAAGACATCAACCAGACCAGAGAGACACACATTCATGTTCCAGGTAGAAAACTAAACATTTTCATCGTTAAACTCTGAAGATGTTGTTGTTTTTACATGAAACTCTGCATGACTCTGTTTCAGATGCTTTCTTCATTCCTCAGATTGACTGTAATATTTTTAACATTTTCACCGTTAAACTCTTCAGTTCTCTCAGTAACGGTTCTGTTTGGTCGCGTTTCAGACGATTTCTTCATTATTGAGAGCAGCTGCTCCGTTTCTATCAGCTTCAATGTAGTTTTGGTCGTCATGTTGGTTCTTGGAGTCGCTTTTATTATTTGGATCAAGAAACAAAACAAAAAGAGTGAGTATGTTTTAGTAGAAACCAATAAAACTTTTTAATCTTAAAGAAAAACAACTTTCAGTCTGTAGGAACTGATGAAAAACCTTCATCTGAATTCACTTCTTGTTTCTACAGAAAGGAAGAAGTTAAAGAAAATCAGTGAAGAGCAGGAGAAACTAATTCCAGCAAAACTGGAAGAGGAGCTGGAAAAGAGCAACAAGGAAGAGAAAATCATTAATGATCAGATTGAGTCACTAATGAAGATATCAGAGGAATTAAAGGAGCAGAAAAAACAAGTTGCTGATCAAACGAAGGAGACAGATAAAATGATTATAGAGGATGAGAAGAAGTTTAGGGCTGTTGATGATGAAGTAACAAACCAGTCGGGGAACAAAACAGAAAAAAAAGCACAAGGATACATGAAACTGAAGGAAATTATAACAGAGAGCAAAGAGAAACTGATAAACAGAAAGAGAGGTCATCAGGAGGTCGAATTTATGACAGATAAACTAATAAAGAGAACAAATGATGAACTTAACAAGCTGAAGGAGAGAAAACAGGAGATAGAAAAACATGTAAAGAAAATACAAAAACAACTTGATTAAAAGAGTGAAGGAGTAAATCTGATGCCACTCAAGAGCCAAAAATAAATGAAGTTTTCATTTATACTGCAACATCTTGATTAGAGAAAAGTTTCAAACTCATCAGATTTACTGCAAACTTTGAAACTTTTCTATCACTGAAATCACTAAAGTTTATATGTTGATTTAGTCTGACAGGAGAAAAAAACTGCTGCAAACTCAGAGGACAAACTGGAAGCACAACATATGAATATGTTACTATGTGCAAAATCTTTTTTTTTCTGTCAGTTTATGAACTTTTTTTATCTAAAATAAATTAAAAAGCTCATGAAATGTATTTGTAAATAAATCAATGATAATTCTTTGTTGTGTAAACTGATTTATACGCAGACAAGTGGAATCATATTTAAATCTTCAATATATTTTCTTTGTAATCACAAATAAACCAGATTTTATATTTCACTGAGTGGTTATTGATGAGGTACTCAGAAATAAAACATGTAAAATGTTCCTGTTATTAGAAATAAAAAAGAACAGTTCATACTAAAATAATGTTTATTTGGAGCTTTATCAGTTTTTTGAATAAACATAAGATTTATTTTTATTTAATGAAGATTTAAATTTTTATGTTTTTTTACCATGTAAAGCATCATAAACCCCTATCAGTCATTCTTATAACCTTCATCCCTTTGATAAAAGGATAAAGATAAGACACCAATATATATGTATATGAAAATGCGAATAGCTAAAATGATTAGCATTTTTTGTACCAAAAAGAAATAAAAGAAAACACCAACATCATATCCAAATCTGTTCTTGAACCTCTTTTGTTGCCTTTAGCAAACAGTTGTAATTAATCAATAACTGTTTCTTCATATTTTCTCTGGTCAGCTTCAGATAAAATCTAGTTTAACTTAACTAAACTCCTGTTGTTTGGTTTTTAATTACCTGTAATTAAAATATTCATGAAAACTCTTGTTTACCTGCTGATGTAAGTAATATTTTTTTTTCTATAAAAAAATAAATAAATAAAAAAACACATCACACATTAATGATCCTGAAGTGAAGCTTTTTGTTTATTGCTAGACACTGACGTCATTGTGGAAACATCCAAGTTTATCCAACCTCTTCTTTATAAAACATAGAGAAACTTACTAATTAGTTGTTAAACCATTTATTTAAAATATTGTTTATTCATTAAGGCTGAAAGTCATAGATTTTAATTTCAGCTTCATCTTAACATTAAGAGTTAATTTGACTTTCTTTCCCACTGTGACTTTTGAAGAATGTAAAAATAATAAATCTCTACATCTCTAGTTCATAATTTGATTGTTTTCTGATCAGTGATCCTGTTTATGCTTCTTGATAAACTGGTGATGTTTCCATGGTAACAGTGTTTATCCTGCAGCAGTTAATGCTGCCCTGTTTTATCTTGACCTGTTAGTAGATTCAGAAACCAAGTTGATCTAATTTGAGTTCAAAGTTCAAAGTGCACCAATCCTCAGGGGAAAACCTTTGATCCTTTGGTTTCAATGACAGTAATTAAAGCAAAACTGCCGACTGATAACAGATGTGATGTTAACATTTGCATAGCAGGACAATTAAACCGTATTTATATAACAGGACTTTGGACCTGCTGCTCTAAGTGCAGTTGGTTTGACGCTGAACAGAACCGGTAAGATTTACTAATGTTTCATTTCTTAAGTTCATTCAAAAGTTTATCTCTTTAACTGATATAGTTAGAAATATACTTTGTCTAATTTGTTTTTTTTGGAAACCATTACATTTTATTTCTAATCATGATATGTTGAACTTTACATTTAAATGAAATCAGAATAATTTCTGCTTCACACAGTTTAGTTTGTTTCTTTTATTAGAGAATGAGGGAAACAATCTAGTTTAGTTTCAGACAGTGACATGTTAAGGTTTTTTGTTTTTACTTTTCTGTTGAACAAAATACTGAAGATTAACAGAACATGATGGATTCATTTTTTGCTCCTGCTTTTCCTTGGTCAAATCTTCCTTGGACATATTTTCTTGATATGTGTCTGGAGCTGTTATTTTTTAAAATAAGAGATTTTTTTAATAGATTTTTAGGCAGCTTGATCACTTATTCATCTGCTTCGTTGTTCAGACACTGAATGTTTGCAGACAAAATGCCCAGGAGAGTCAACCTGGCATGATTAATCAGAAAGTAAATTTTTTTTTTCTTGATATCCTAGTGCCAAATTTACTTTCACAAACAGATTATTTAGACTTTGGCTTAAAGCCTGATGCTCCACTTCATATATATATGAAACTTTAGTAGAATTTGCTTTGAGTTTGTTTCAAATGTAATGATCCCAGAGACAAAAAGGAAAGAAGAAAAGAGAGGGAACAAGGTGGAGAAAATGTTTAGATGGGAAGGAGACAGAAGGAGAGAGAACAAGTCTAGATGCCAGAAATCTGCCTCTAGATCTGCACAAAGAGAAAAGACAGAGCAGAGAAACTGCAGCAACAAACAACATAGTAGTTATGACATAGTTGGAAATGGAAGATGTATTCAGTGGCAAAGAAGCAGAACAGAGAACCTGACAAACACCTGAATCTGAACGCCTGTGTGCATGCGTGTGGGTGTTTGTGTCTATTAGGTTTCTCCATAAAAATGTCCCATAGTGAGTCTGGAGACTCACAGTCCAAACCATCAGGAGACGATGACACAGCTAAGACTGGAGCCACAAACACCAAGTCGACCAGCAGGGAAGGTAATAGTTGTTGGACTAATTAGCTTAAAGAAATGCAGCTTTATAACATCTGTAGTGGAAATGTTATGCATGAACAACAAAAAAACATGAAAAAACATGAGAAAAGCAATAAGGCATTAAACATTTCAAGGAATACAAAGGATATTGCAAAAGTTATTGATAATTTGGCATCAGAGTGAAGATGAACAGATTATTTGGACAGGAAATTTAGTTTTTATTTTGTTAGTAACAAAAAAAAAATCCTTGGGCTGCCACCTTATCGCGGTGGAGGGGTTTGAGTGTCCCAATGATTCTAGGAGCTATGCTGTCTGGGGCTTTATGCCCCTGGTAGGGTCACCCAAGGCAGACAGGTCCTAGGTGAGGGACCAGACAAAGCGCAGCCCGAAGACCCCAATGATGAATAAAAACTTTGGACGTGGTGTTCCCTCGCCCGGACGTGGGCCACCGGGGCCCCTCCCTGGAGCCAGGCCTGGAGGGGGGGCACGATGGCGAGCGCCTGGTGGCCGGGCTTTTTCCCATGGAGCCCGGCCGGGCTCAGCCGAAAGGAATACATGGGTCCCCCTCCAATGGGCTCACCACCTATGGGAGGGGCCAAAGGGGTCGGTGCATTGTGTGCTGGGTGGTGGCCGGGAGGGGCCCTGGCGGTCCGATCCTCGGTTGCAGAAGCTGGCTCTTGGGACGTGGAATGTCACCTCTCTGGTGGGGAAGGAGCCGGAGCTGGTGTGGGAGGCTGAAGGGTTCCGATTAGAAATAGTCGGTCTCACCTCGCGCATGGCTCTGGTTCTGGAACCAGTCTCCTTGAAGGGCTGGACATACTTCCACTCTGGAGTTGCCCGCGGTGAGAGGCGTCGGGCAGGAGTGGGCATACTTGTTGCCCCCATCTCGGCGCCTGTACGTTGGGGTTTACCCGGTGAGCGAGAGGGTAGCCTCCCTCCGCCTACGGGTGGGGACGGGTTCTGACTGTAGTTTGTGCTTACGGGCCGAACACCAGTTCGGATTACCCACCCTTTTGGAGTCCTTGGAGGGGTACTGGAGTGCCCTCCTGGGGACTCCCTCGTTCTATTGGGGGACTTCAACGCTCATGTGGGCAATGACAGTGAGACCTGGAGGGCGTGGTTGGGAGGAACGGCCCCCTGATCTGAATCCAGTGGTGTTATGTTGTTGGACTTCTGTGCTCGTCACGGATTGTCCATAACGAACACCATGTTCAGGCATAAGGGTGTCCATGTGTGCACTTGGCACCAGGACACCCTAGGCCAGTTCGATGATCGACTTTGTCATCGTTTCATCTGATCTGCGGCCGTATGTCTTGGACACTCGGGTGAAGAGAGGTGCGAGCTCTCCACTGACCACTACCTGGTGGTGAGTTGGCTCCGGTGGTGGGGAGGATGCCGGTCAGACCTGGCAGGCCCAAACGTGTTGTAGGGTCTGCTGGGAACGCCTGGCGGAATCCCTGTGAGGCGGAGCTTTAACTCCCATCTCCGGCAGAACTTTGAACACGTTCCGGGAGGTGGGGGACATTGAGTCTGAGTGGACCATGTTCCGTGCCTCCATTGTCGAGCGGCATACCGGAGTTGTGGCGTAAGGTTGCGGTGCCTGTCGCGGTGCAGCCCTCGAACCCGTTGGTGGACTCCTTCGGTGAGGGATGCCGTCAAGCTGAAGAAGGAGTCCTACCGGGCCTTTTGGCCTGTGGGACTCCGGAAGCAGCTGCGGGTACCCGGGCGAGCGGGATGCGGCTCGGGTGGTTGCTGAGGCAAAAACTCGGGCGTGGGAGGAGTTCGAGAGGCCATGGAGAAAGACTTCCGCACGGCTTCGGGCGATTCTGGTCCACCATTCGGCGTCTCAGGAGGGGGAAGCAGTGCAACACCAACACTGTGTATAGTGGGGATGGTGTGCTGCTGACCTCGACTCGGGACGTTGTGGGCCGGTGGGCAGAGTACTTCGAAGACCTCCTCAATCCCACCAACATGCCTTCCATTGAGGAAGCTGAGCCTGGGGAATCTGGGTCGGGCTTTCCAATCTCTGGAGACGAGGTCACCGAGGTGGTTAAAAAGCTCCTCGGTGGCAGGGCCCCGGAGGTGGATGAGATCCGGCCGGAGTTCCTTAAGGCTCTGGATGTTGTAGGGTTGTGTTGGCTGACGCGACTCTGCAGCATTGCATGGACATCGGGGGCAGTTCCCCTGGATTGGCAGACTGGTGGTGGTCCCCTGTTCAAAAGGGGGACCGGAGGGTGTGCTCCAATTACAGGGGGTCACGCTCTTAAGCCTCCCTGGCAAGGTCTATTCGGGGTCCTGGAGAGGAGGTCCGTCGGATAGTCGAACCTCGGATTCAGGAGGAACAGTGTGGTTTTCGTCCTGGCCGTGGAACGCTGGACCAACTCTACACCCTCAGCAGGGTCCTGGAGGGTGCGTGGGAGTTCGCCCAACCGGTCTACATGTGTTTTGTGGACTTGGAGAAGGCGTTCGACCGCGTCCCTCGGGGAGTCCTGTGGGGGGTTCTCCGGGAGTATGGGGTACCGGGCCCTTTGATACGGGCTGTCAGGTCCCTGTACGACCGGTGCCAGAGTCTGGTCCGCATTGCCGGCAGTAAGTCGGGCTCGTTCCCAGTGAGAGTTGGACTCCGCCAGGGCTGCCCTTTGTCACCAATTCTGTTTTTATTTTTATGGACAGAATTTCTAGGCGCAGCCGGGGTGTTGAGGGGATCCGTTTTGGTGGTCTTAGGATCGCATCTCTGCTTTTTGCGGATGATGTGGTCCTATTGGCTTCATCAGAGCGTGATCTGCAGCTCTCACTGGAGCGGTTCGCAGCCGAGTGTGAAGCGGCCGGGATGGGAATCAGTGCCTCCAAGTCCGAGGCCATGGTCTTGAGCCGGAAAAGGGTGGAGTGCCTACTCCGGGTCGGGGGGGGTGTTCTGTCTCAAGTGGAGGAGTTTAAGTATCTTGGGATCTTGTTCACGAATGAGGGAAGAAGGGAGCGGGAGATCGACAGGCGGATTGGTGCAGCCTCTGCAGTGAAGCGGGCGCTGTACCGGTCCGTCGTGGTGAAGAGAGAGCTGAGCCAAAAGCGAAGCTCTCGATTTACAGTCGATCTACGTCTCCTCTCATCTATGGTCATGAGCTTTGGGTCATGACCGAAAGAACGAGGTCCCGGATACAAGCGGCGAAATGGGTTTTCTCCGCAGGGTGGCTGGGCTCTCCTTAGAGATAGGGTGAGAAGCTCGCCATCCGGGAGGGACTCAGAGTAGAGCCGCTGCTTCTCCGCATCGAGAGGAGCCAGTTGAGGTGGCTCGGGCATCTGGTCAGGATGCCTCCTGGACGCCTCCCTGGTGAGGTGTTCCGGGCACGTCCCACCGGGAGGAGGCCCCAGGGAAGACCCAGAACACGCTGGAGGGACTACGTCTCTCGGCTGGCCTGGGAACGCCTCGGGATTCCCCCGGAGGAGCTGGCCCAAGTGGCTGGGGAGAGGGAAGTCTGGGCCTCCCTCCTTAAGCTGCTGCCCCCGCGACCCGACCCCGGATAAGCGGTAGAAGATGGATGGATGGATGGATGGATAGTAACAATAAAAACAGAAAATATTATTTGAAATTAAATATTTCTAGACACCAAACTGGTATTTAAATGACTTTTAGAAAATATCTAAATTATTTTTCCTTTTTTTCCACATCTAGCCATGATAGGAAAAATAGACATTTCTAGTTAAATCTAGTTGGATAAAATAAAGTTATTACAACACAGTGACAGAACAGACACATGACTATAATGTAGATATTCTGATAATAAGAGTAACAAACCAGAGACAAAATGGACAAAATGTTTTTCATTTTAAAATTTCATGCTCCTCCATTCTCATTTACCGATTTCCTCTCAGTTTTATTATATCCTGAACATTTGATGATAAGATGGTATTTCTGCTGTATTTTATTTGATTTTTGTTTCCACTTCAGGAGAGAAAACAAACCTGAGCAAGAAAAAAGAAGAAGAAGAAGAGAAAAATGAAAGAGGTAAACTCAAAGGAAACAAAATCAAGTTGGAAATCTGAGATGAACAGTAAAATATTGATAGAGTGCTCCATGAAATCACAATATATTATGTGCTGCAGATTAATTACTGCAAACCTTTGTACCGATATAGAGGATGTTTAATGCACAATATGAAGAATTTAGGTAAATAATGAAAATGATTGTAAAACAGCAACTGAACATAAACAAATGACCTGAGATTGTAGATATTCTGATTATCAGAGTAACAAACAGTAAAGACAATTCAGTCACTCAGAAGGAAAATATTGATGTTACTGTGTAGAAATGTATGAAATTCAGAAGAAATCAAATGAATTATGAAAGTGATCACAGTCATTACAGTTGATAGAGTCTAAATATAGATTTTATTTTACTATTTCATTCTCCTGCAGAGCAACATGTCTTCATTTACACTCAGTTTTAATATTTGAACATTGATTATAAGATATTGGTTCTGCTAAATTAGAGTTTGTGTGTTTTGTTTCTCAAACAGAGAAGAACAATAAACTGACCAGGAAAATGAAACAACGAGAAGAGAAAGAGAAGAAGTTAAACTCAGACTTGATGAAAAAGAAAAGGAACTTGAAGAACATAAAGAAGAACTGAGAAAGGAAAAAGGTAAGCTCAGAGAAAATGATTAAATATTTAATGTTACAGATTAATTAGTTACAACAGAAACAATCTGGGATTGTAACATTTTGTTCTGCCTTGTTTCTCAAACTAGTCAGAGAAGGAGAATCCAGACTGGATCAATGATAATAATAATAAACAAATGACTGTACATTGTAAATAGTCTCATAATCAAAGAGTCGAGGGTGGAAGTGATCCATGTTTCTGTCAGAAAAAAAATATTGATATCATTTAGTAGAAATGGACCAATTTAAAGAGAGATGTTTTATTCCTGCCTGTTTTAATGTTTGCTTTGTTTCCAACACAGAAAACAATATTAGCCTGGCTGAGAAAATACAAGAACTAGAAAAGAAAAAGGAAGAGATTCTGTCCACACTGAATAATGAAAGAGGTAAACTCAAAGGAAACAAAATGATGCTGGAAACCTGAGATGAACAGTAAATATAGATACAGTGCTCCATGAAATCACAATATATTATGTTGCAGATTAATTAGTGAGAACCTTCGCACCAATATTAAGGACATTTAATGCACAATGAAATAGAAAAAAATAGAATTTAGGTTAAAAGAAGAAAATAATTAGGAAACAGCAACTGAACATGAACTTTTTTTTTTATCAGAGTAACGAAAAGAAGAGGAAATGTTTGGAACTGATACAAATTTAATCAGACAGAAAAATATTGATGTTACTCTGTAGAAATGTATAAATTCAGAAGAAAGCAAATGAATTATGAAAGTGATCAGAGTCATTACATTTGATAGAGTCTAAATATAGATTTTATTTTACTATTTCATTCTCCTGCAGAGCAACATGTCTTCATTTACACTCAGTTTTAATATTTGAACATTGATTATAAGATATTGGTTCTGCTAAATTGGAGTTTGTGTGTTTTGTTTCTCAAACAGAGAAGAACAATAAACTGACCAGGGAAATGAAACGACGAGAAGAGAAAGAGAAGAAGTTAAACTGCAGACTTGATGAAAAAGAAAAGGAACTCATGAGAGGAAACAGGAACTTGAAGACTAAAGAAGAACTGAGAAGGAAAAAGGTAACCTCAGAGAAAATGATTAAATATTTAATGTTACAGATGAATTAGATACAACAGAAAGAATCTGAGATTGTAACATTTTATTGATGATTCAGTAAAAGAACTAAATTTGTTCTACTTCAATTTTCAAACTTGTCTGAGAAAGAGAAATAATGAACTGGAATAATAATAATAATAATAATAATAATAATAATAATAATAATAATAATAATAATAATAATAATAATAATAATAATAATAATAAAAAAATAACATCATCACATCATCAGAAACAAATGACGGCATATAGTCTGATAACCAAATAGTCGAGTTTGGAAGAGATCTCTATTTTAAGGAATAATTTTTCTATTACTAATTATTTTTAGTAGAAATGGACCAAATAAAAGAGGAATGTTTTATTTCTGATTTATTCATGTTTATATCTTTTTTTCCAACACAGGAAGCAATGTGAGCCTGACCAAGAAAATGAAACAACAAGAAGAGTTAAAGTCCAGACTGGAAGATGAACTCAATATGCATAAACAAGAACTGAAAAAGGAAAAAGGTAACCTTAGGAAAAGTTAAATATTTAATGTTACAGATGAATTAGTTACAACCGGAAGAATTTGGGATTGTAACATTTTATTGATGATTCAGCAGAAAAAATGAAATTGTACTGCTTTAATTTTTAAACTAGTCAAATGATGATAATAGTCATCATCATCAGAAACAAATGACTGCAGATAATCTGACAATCAAATAGTCGAGTTTGGAAGTAATACCTATCTTCTTCAAGAAGAAAAGTACTGATGTCATTTAGTATCAATGGACCAAATAAAAGAGAGATTTTTTTATTCCTGATTTATTCATGTTTGTATCTTTTGTTTCCAACACAGAAAATAATGTTAGCCTGACCAAGACAATACAAGAACAGAAAGAGAAACAGAAAGAGTTAAAGTCCACACTGAGAAATGAAAGAGGTAAACTCAAAGGAAAATTTAAATGCTAGAAATCTGAGATGAATAGTTTTTGATTATAGTGCAGCATGAAATCAAAACATTTTATGTTGAAGACCAATTCATTAAAATATGGCAATCTTCATACAATTTTGGATCAATTTAATGCAAGAGAATATTTAAAAACAATGAAATATACATAAATTAGTTGAACACAAAGAATGAAGAAGAGAGTTGTTAGAAAATAAATTAATAAAAATACATGTGTGATATTAATGCACTAGATCCATTATGCAGCATTACCAGCTCTTCAGGTCTGAAACTCACAGTGACTGTGTGATACGACTTAAAAGTATTTTTTATTTAAAAATTTAATCCAATTCAAGATGGTCTCAAGTTTTTATGATATTCTGTCCATTGGGTAAAAATATTAACTTTAAATCATCTAAATGGGAGCAAATTATCATTTTATATTCTTAATCTGATAACTGTGAGGCTATTATTGATTTATTTTTGTATGCTTTGTCAGGTGGAAATTCATTTTACCCACCTCAGTGTGAAAGGGGTTAAAATATTAAAACAAGAATCTGTAAAGTCTGACATTAAAACATTTCACTGATCCCTCATCAGGACTGATCTGGATCTGCTTCATTTCATCATCTAGTTGTCAAACCAGTGAAATAAGTAGGAAATTCAGACCGAATGCAAAAACGCAGAAATGCTGAAAATACCAGATAATTGTCAGTTTCTACTTATTAAAAGTTCAAGAGTCTAATTTTTTTTACTTTCAGACTCGGTTCTAAATTGATGTTTCTGTTTTTGTAACATTCTGGACATTTTACTTAAATATGTTGTTACTGCAGTATTAAAGTCTGTATTTTTTTCTTCTACAGGGAAGAAAGAACAACTTCAATCTACACAGAACAAAGTAAAAGATGAACTGGAGAAGCAGAAACTGGATCTTTTACATCAGATTGAAGAAGTTCAGACTGAAAAGGAGGAAATCAAAAAGGATCTTCAGTCGATGCAGAACAAAATGACACAGAAACAAACGTTTGATGAAAAAGAATCATGTTTAGGAAAAAAAGAAGAGTTACTAAAACTCCAATGGGAACTGGATGACAGAAAGAAAAATTATGAAAAGCAGCTCCTGAATATTGAAAAGGTTTTGGAACCTATAGAGATTCAGATGGCAAGAAATGAAATTAACTAATTAAACTTTTTAAAATGTCATAATAAAATTAGCCCCAAACACATTAAAATGTTCTTTAATGAACATTTATGAGTGGAACTGATTGTTAATGATTATAATGTTAATGACTAACAGTGGATTCATTGGAATCCTAATGAGTATTGAGACTGAGATCATTAATAATATCTCATGACAAATGAATACATAATTACTTCCTTTAAAACTGACCTAAAGTGTTTCTCATGAGAATTTATTTTCATATTTGAAAACTTCTTGAAAAATTGGTGAGAAGGAGAATTAGTGAAGACCAGTTAAAGGTTTATTAGGAGCTGCAGGTGAAAATGCAAAACTACGACCATAAAACTGCTGAACAGAGGAGATGAAGATTATGGAGAATTAAACATTAACTATTAGTACTCAATTTAATGCACTTCTGGGTCTGTTGGCCATTTGACTTCCATGCATGATAATTTGTTTTCCAGGCTGAAGTGTTTTTTCTTTGTACTTTTAAAATAATGTAAACTTTTGGTCAGTCTATTTTATTTTTTGGAGAGCTGCCTCTTATTTAATCCTAGTTTTCTCCTGTTTGTTCTTGTTATGTGAATTATGTTGCTGGTTTTTAGATTATGTTTTTTTGGAGTTAGTTAAGACCAACTTTTATTTTCTTTCATGGTTATCTGTTATGTTGACATGATCTCTTCCTGAATCTATTCATCTGTATGTACTACAAAGAGTCAAATTATGGAATAAAACAAATATTAAATGTAATATTGCATATTTATTCCCTATGTCCCCTTGACCAAACCAGGGAACAACTGTTATGGTCTGGCTCTGAAACCATAACAAATGAAAGGGAAGCAATGCATGGGATAACTTAAAAGTGAATTTATTTAATAAAAAACATAACTAGCTGGAGAGGAGAGGGAGAAAGGGGAGAAAAATAAGAGTGAGAGTGAGAGAGAGCTAGGGAGATCAGGAGAGAGCAGGAGAGAATGGGCTTCTTAAGGTGGAGCTGATGTCATTGTGGAGACACTGGCCAGCTGACTCCACTTCCAATCAGCACCAATTCCTAACAGGGATGGTAGAAACCCAGAGGAAAGGCCTTGGGGCCGTAACACAACGGACATATTTATTCCAGAAATGTTGCATTGTACTATAAAAATAATCATCCCTCCATGTTGCATCTGGTTCAACAAATTCAGATGGTGGATGAATAGTTTTCTGACCGAAAGGTTTGTATAATTTTATTCATATTTTACAGCATTGATACGGATTTAGCACAGAAATATTTTTGTTTTCCTGAAAATTTGTTTTGACCACAGTTGTGCTGGAACCTGTAAAGGATTAGATATTAACACAAGAAGGTGTTCTTTCCTATAAAACCACAGGAAGCCAGAAGCTGTTGAAATTAAGATTTTCATTTTAATCAAATATCTATAGTGCATAAAAACATGTGAATATCTGTTTTTGCACATTTAACTTTTAGTTTCACTTTTAAACTGACTGATCTAAGTTTACACATTAACTAAGTATTGCTCTCTGCACCATAATAAAACAATAATCAGTCTTCAAATCTCACCAGGAGATTTCCATGAAGATTCAAAGCTCATAAAACAAATAAGATCAAACAATCATTTTGTTAACTTTTACTCATTTAACAGCCAGTCTGAAGGCAATAAAAAAACAAAAAACCCTCAAAGTTTGAGGGCATCCAAGGAATATAAGTCCTGGTTAAGGTCTAGAGAGCCAGTGAAATATTGTACTTTTGACCAAAGGTTTTCTAGTGAAGAACAAAATTAACATGTTTCTATCACACAATGGGGAGGCAGAGGGATTAGGTTACTAAAATGAATGAAATCAATACAAAGTTCCTAAGGTAGAAATGCAAACTGGTGCGTAGGTGTGTGCATGTGTGTGTACTTGTTTAAGTTAAGGAATTTTCTGATTTTTTCACTGATGTTATGAAAACCAATAGTTTTTATGAGGACTAAGGCAGCAGACGCCATTTTCTAGGGTTAGTCTGTCGTGGACACGCCTTGGTTTGTCACATAACACAGAGGTTAAAGTTCAAATCAGAGCACTTTGATCCAGTCGCTCATGTTACGGTTTATTCAACAATTTACCTTTGCAGAGCAGGTAACAAATTTATTTTAATTTGCTATGCAGTTGTTATTTATATGTTCATATGTCACATATTCATTATTTAAATTGCAGGGAATTACAATGAAATTGAAAATGTTCTAACAGTAACAAGTTTTGTTGAAATGCAGAGATTCAAAGTTCAGAAACATAGATCTAAAGACGATTATCAGAAACATTGTAGAAAGTTAAATGTACTTTTCTTGTTTTCAGGTTACAACAGTTTTTACCGTCGCTGTTCCTCTGATCGTCATGGTTTATAAACCCATTTATGTTGCTGTATCTGTCCTTTCTGTGAGCATACTCACATGTAAGTCCTGCTGACTTGGGTGTGTAAGGGGGCGGGGCGGGTGTGTGTGTGTGTGTGTGTGTGTGTTTAAATTATGTCAGTATGGATTGTATTGGATTTTTACTCCGATGGGTTTTAAAATGTTAAAATTCAGATTTGTTCCTCATTGTTTTTCTTAGACTTTTATCCAAAAGATCTGGTAAACCAAGAAGGATTCACTTTTATGTCACCATCACCAGTAATGGAACCAGAACCTGAAAACGTAAGTAAATATAACATTTTAAATTTTAAAACTCGTTTGAAAGATTTGAAAAACTTTCAAAGGAAAATTTTTCTTTTTATCAGAATATTGTGAGCTAAAGTGAAAAAGATTAACTTATATGGACATATTCAGTCCTGTTCTTCAGTGAATATTTCCCATTCCTTATCATCCTTCTCCTCATTCACATTATTTTTTAGGTAAACCAAGAAGATTTCAGCTTTATGTCAACATCATCAGTGGTGGAACCGCAGGAGGTTATTGAAAAGGTGAAACAAGAACCTGGAAAGATATGCAAATATAACATTATCAAATTTTCAAACTCATTTGAAATTTTAACTGATTTTGTCTTCTTTAATATTTTTCAGGTTATGCAAAAAGTTCAAGAAGATGAAAATATCTCAACATATTCAATAATGTTCTTAAGTGGATCTCTACCACCTCCTGTTATCATCCTTCTCCTCATTCACAGATATCGAGGTGAGCTATGCTCTCCGGTTTAATAATTTGCTTAAACCTTAATCAGACAGGATTTCTTGTTCTTACTCAAATTAGACTTCATTTCTTCTGGAGGTTTTTGAGAGTAAATAAGGTTTGTTGTTATTTTAGTTTACATGGTGGCAGTTTCCTCCTTGGTCACCATTGGGATCATTCTTATTATTAAAGGTAAGTGTAATTCACTATTTTCATATCTATCTTAACAGCATTTTGTGTTTGACTCATATTTATTAAATTAAGATAAAGTAATAATAAGCTTTATCATAAATGTTTTTTGATCTAAATCTTATTTTGAATTTTATGTAGAAAGTAATCTGTTAAGTCATCCATCAGTTAAAAAACAACTGCCTCCATCATCTCTCATGGTCCAAAATGCCTTCCAAAACTTTCACCTCCACTTTAACTTGGTACATAACCTGAAGCAAAAATGATCAATGGTTCCATCTGTATTCAGTCCCTTTACTGCAGTACCCCAAAATAAAATCCAACATTCCTATATTACCTTCAAATTGGCCATAAATATGCAGGTGAGGCAGAAAGTACTGATAGGGGGCAGTACTGAGCCCCATTGGACACAAAGAGCAACAGGTTCTCTTCTTCTATGATTTGAAAAGACTAAAAACAATTCAGGAGAAATACAATAACATATGATTAGAATACAACTGATAACTGATCAATCTGTAGACAGAAAAACTAATTTTAAACATCTTTGTGTCATATTTTGAAAGCAGGATTACAAGACGTTATTTCTGTGGTGTCAAAGTTTGTATCTCTTTTCTACAACAGGCAGTAAAACAAAGAATAAAGAGAAGCTGTTACCGTCCACACTAATGAAAAAGAGAAAGGAGATAATCAGGAAAATGAACTTTATAAGATGAAAAAAGACCCAGAAAGAAAAAGATAAACTTTAAGAAAAACTTTAACGATTCTTGCTGAAAATGTCAAAACAAAGAACAAAGTTAAATATAAAACAAAAGTGGATCCACTAATCAGCAGCTTCACTTCAGCTAAACTGGGTTATTATTGGTTCTGCTTCTTTGATGTTTCAGCAACATTGAATCTGTTCTATGAATCCAGTTTAATCCCTAAATGAAGAAAAGGTTTCATTGTAAGTTAGTACTCAGGTGTAAATTTAGTTATTCCACCTTTTAGAAGAGCTGGTTTATCTAATGAGTCAAACAATTCATTCAGTTGAGGCTTATTGTGAACTTCAGATGACAACATGTTTTGTGTATTTGCCAACTGTTCAGTTTATCATCTGTCCAGATAAAACAACATGTGAGAAGAACCCAGGAAGGTTTCAGATATCAGGTCTATTAGTAGCTGCTGGAATGGTTCTTGGTTTTTTAAAGCCCAAAGTCGTTTCCATGATAAGCAAACGTAAGTGACAGTTACTCAATAAAATGTGTCAAAATGTTTTGCTAATAAAAATGAAGAAGTGCCTTTTATACATTTATATGAAAAAAATAAATGATCAATTCTTTTACATAACAATGAAGAAGTCAAAACATTCCAGGCACCAAGACATCGAGGCAGGAAGTGATGAGTGAGAGACGCTTCTTCTCAGGGGAAGAAGAGAAGAAAAGAGAAGGTGAACAACTGACTGGACATTTTACTGAAACTGAGACTGAAACTGAGACAACCAGTAAGTCAGAGGAGGTGATGAGTGAAACCCTGATGCTGCCAGTGATGCTTCTCCTCCACATCAAGCCTTTTACATTTTGGCCAAAACATTTAGTCTGGTTCTGGTCCAAAGCTCCTTCTCCACATGTTTGCCTTCATGGCTTCTAGATTTAGATTACACACTGAGCCGGACTCTATTCAGTCATTAGTAGTTAGTCAGTGGCTCCATGAGGACATCAGCGTTATCATCAGTGTTAATGGGGATTTTAATTTAACACAGAAAAATCTGTTGTGACTTCTTTACACTTATTTGTTAAGTATAATTTGCATGACAAGTGACTGATTTATAATTATATGCTAAGCATAATTTATATGATGATAATTATTAATTGAATTTAACATGATTATACAAAACTGAAGTGAAACATATTAAAGTGTGAGGTATGATTCATTTGGATAGAGGAAGTCTTATTTTGAAAAATGCTGAACATGATCTGGTTCTGTCTTTTGTCATCATTTTCCTTTTGTTGATTTTGGTTGCTAGGTAACGAACAGCTGTGGCCGTTTTCTCAAACTGAACAGAAATGTTCAGTAAAAGACATCTGAGCCTCCGTCTTGGTTGAAGAAGTTTCACTCCATAGCAACAACTTCTGATAGGATTTACAGACGTCTTGATCTGAGTTTGTCTTTTTTCTTTTAATAGATCAGAACTCCAACCGGCAGAGCGACTTAAAGCAGCTCCAGCAGGACAACAAGCTGTTATCTGACACACTGAATAAAGTCAAAGCTGAACTGGAGACCCAGAATGACCAGCTGCTCCAAAAACTCCAAGATGTTGAGACGAAGAGGAAGAAAAACAAAGAGGAAGTTCAGATGGTGGAGGAAAAAGAACTGAGAGAAAAACCTCTGATGATGAAGAGATGTTTAGGGAAAAAGAAAAGCTGCTGCAGTCCCAGTGGAAACTGGATGAGGAGAAGAAACATTATGAAAGACAAACACTGAACATAGAGAAGGTGCTGGAACCTATAGAGATGAACATGATGAGATTAATGGAGAAACATAAGGATGTTTAGAAAACATCAGAGGATGATGAGGATGTCGATGTTATGGCCTGTGGCCTGGTATGTTTTCTTTTTCTCTTCTTTTTCTGTATATCTGCAGTTTTCCTGCCAACTGACTCCATTGAGGACTGGATGCTGTCCTGCTTCTCCTGGGCCTAAAGCAGAGCTGATTGGCTGATCAACTGTCAGCTCCACCAATCCCTGATGAGGCCTTCCTTTTCAAATCCACCACTTCCTGAGAGAAGAGGCGGCTGATTGTTGTTGTTGAAGCAGCTTTTGTGGTTGACTGCTGTAAATACTTTGTTTTCTGTGAGCTTTTGTAAACCTTGTTGATTTGATAACTTTGATTCTCTGGGGGTTTTGTATGTAAATCTCTATTTATTGTTCTTAAGAACAATAAATAGAGATTTGTAGTTTGTTTTTGTTTAACAGTAACTTTTTGTCCGTTTTGTTAAATATTTGGTTTACTGAGTGTTTTGTGGATTTTGTTTTTTTAGCACTTTTTTATAAAACCCTAATTGTTTATTTTTGTTTATTTTCACCTTTTTATGTTAAACCCAGACAATATACCCTGAACTGTTAAACCTTACCATCTGGGTTTCTTTACTGTTACTTCCTCCCTGGCTGAAGATGTTTAGAAAATAAAGAAAAGTGTTTGAAATAAAATGGAGCAGTAATTAAACAAATGTCTGTTATTTATTGGTTATTATCCTCATCCTGCTTCATTTGTTGTGAATTTGTTGGTTCCTTGTTATTCAGTACATTGTTAAATCCATTTTCCTGCCTTTGTTTGGGTCCTGACAATAGTCATCCATGATTAAATGATGCATCAGCTTTTTGTCCTTTACACAAACTAAAATCAAAACCATTTTTCTAAATTCTGACCAGCTTTCTGCATGTTTGCACAGGGATTTTCCTCATACAGTTTGTATTGTGATGAGATCCACAGTGTTTGGGTTGAAAGGCCTGCTTACCATCACCCTAATCTTTCTCTCCCTCAGATATTCTGTCAAAATCAAGTTAGGAATTAGTGACTTAATTTATAAACCACTTGCCATAGACACAGGAATGATGTTATTATAGTTTTTGTTTCAGGAGATGTAAACAGAGAACAAAAACACTTGAGGTCGACATCATGTTCTGAAAAACAAGATCCTAGAATCCTGAGGAGAATAGAAACTGAGATCATGACCATAAAAGATACAGAAAAACAAACTGATAGAGCGATTTGAGATCATGTAAACAAAATGCAGAATATAATGTTTCTCATCGTGAAACAATAAACAATCTTTATGTTGTTATTTCCATCTTGGTGCATTGAAATGATTTAGATTCACCTCCATTTGTTTCACCAAGTCCTGCTGTCTTTCACTTACTGTTAAAATAATATTGTAATAAGTTGCTTCTTCAAATAATTTTTTGTTCTTTATTCGTATTTTGTGAACATTGAAGTGGAGATTTTTGCTTCCGTTAGTTTTGCTTTGACCACAGCTCCTGGTGCAGGATCTGAAAACCTCAGTGGTTAAAATGTATGAAAAGTTTTGGTGACAAATGTTTCTAACAGCAGCATTTCTACAGAGCATAAAAGTTAGAATCTGTTTCTGCACATTTACATTTTGTTTCATTTTGTACCTAATCAGGTTTTTGTTTAAATATTATCCAGGTATTGATCTCTGCACCATAATAAAACAATCACTGGTCCTTGAGTCTGTGCATGAATTCACAAGATGAGTCCATGAGTGTTTGAAGCTTATAAAACATCTGACGGCAGCTGTGGTTTGTTTAAGTTTCACTCATTTTACACCCAGTTTGGTGGGAATTAAAACATTCAGGACATTAAACCTGAAACATCAGTACACTAAATTCTTTCATATGGATAGTGATTTTTATGATGACACATCATAAAAATTATTATTAAAACAAAAACTACGAAGGACAGAGCCATGAACCAACTTGTATTTTACAATATGTGTTAAATATGTTTTTTGTGAAATTTTTCTATAGTCTGTGTTAACAAATACATCTATTTTTTCATTGCTTCTTGGTTTTGTATTCATCATTAAATAAGTTGTATAAATGACTTCTTAAAGCAGGTTTGCCCATTACTCTATAAAACATGAAATATTTAGTCAAATTCAAAAAGTAAAAACTTTAGTGGGGTTTGAGAAGAGCCTGTAGTTAGTGATCAGTTTTTAACTCTTTAATGTGCTTTTCTTGGTGAAATCAGTCAATTGTGATGAAAAAATGTCAATTTGAACTTATTACTTATAGTGCTAATGTTTGGTTGTTAGTTTGGTGTAAACCTCATGAAGAGTTAGCTACAACCTGAGCAGCACCATTTAATAACCCCTAACGACAACCAGAACATTTCATGCTGACTGATCTTCATATAAACACAGCAGGAAGTCTGATGAGGCTTTCTGCTGAGTTCATCTTATTTTAACTGTAATGCTTGACATGCAGACACTTTGAGATGGTGGAAGGGTTTGTAAAAAATATTAAAAATTATCTTAGTTTTTGTTTAAAAAAAGTTAATATATGCCAAACGTTTGAGTCTCAGGTAGTTGAGTTAAATTAAACCAAATTAAACCAAGTCTCTGTCTGCAAAATCATCTTTGCTGGATGAAAACTTTGTCAAATCTTTTTAAGAAACTGAAGGATTATTTTACTCAGAACTTTGTCTTGGGACTTTTCACTGTGTTGAACCAGAACAATAAAACAATATGACACGTTAATGTCACTAAAGATAAACTGTAATTATTGCAGGACTTTGTCCCAGTTTGTTATTGTACTCAGGTTGGTTGAGGTGAGCCGACTTCATCGAGAACACGACCGCTTTGCTCTGGAAATGTTTAGTTCTGTCTAGTTAGCTACAGCTAATCAACAAAATCTACAGCTTCATGTTGTATTTCTGTTTGGTTTCTTGTCAGGTTGTTCTGCTGGTGCTTTAGTGATCCAACGTCCCGGTTCCCGTGCTGCATCAGATTCTCCTGCTGCTGCCATGAAAGCTGTTCTTTGTCTTTATATCTGGTGGATTCTCTTCCTCTCTGCTTCCTCTGATTCTTCTGCTGGTGAGTTTCTTTGAGTGAATCTCAGATCTGTCTTAACTGGTTTCCACTTCTGCTCTTTTGTGCTGCAGGTTTACTTTACATGTTTTGACATTTTTCAGTCTTTTTATGCTATTATACATAAATGGTTTTAATATGAATCAATACACAGGTGTAATTGTTTTCCATTATTTTGAAGAGAAGGGCTTGTTCTATTGAGGCATAAAATATCTTCACCATCATCTGTGGTTTATTATTTACTTAAAAACAGCATGTTGTATATTTACTAACCTGTCAGTTTTACTTCTCTCCAGATGAAACTTCAGCTGAAATGGACCAAAGCAACAATCTGAAATGGGCCCTGATAGGCAGAGCTGGTGGAATGGCTATTGTTGTTTTAATAGTCATTGTTCTTGCTTGCATATGTCCATGTAAGTTACAGTTATTGAGTAGTGTTTTTGCTACAGTTAAAATATATTGAATGAAATGTTATTTATCTCAGTATGTTATTGTTCTTTCATGACAGATCAGACAACACATTCGAACCACCAAGACATTGAGTCAACATGTGATCAGTCAGAGTCTCTTCTTACCACCAGTAGTCCTGAAAGGGAAAATAGACCAACTGCTGAAACTTGGACTGAAAATGAGACAAATAGTAAGTCAGCTAAAATTATATGTGAAAGAGAAACAGTTGATGTAAAAGATTAAATTATTGAAGAAGAACCAGTTGAGGAAAGAAACCCATCATTTGTCTATAGCAATACCAAGTTTTCATCTGGGTGGTGAAATTGTTGCTTGATTAACTTTCTAACTTTCCCAAGAAATTACAAATGGCTTCATTGGACTGTCGGCTGTTTTGCCCTAATTTCTAAGTTATAATTTAATCTCTTGGTTGTTTCCTAAAGCAGGTGAGAATGTAGATCAGCAGAGAGAAACAGATCAACTAGAAAATGAACAGAAGATGTTGGTTAGTGAGCAGAAAGAAGAGAAGCAGGAACTGGAAAAACAAACATTTAAACAAAATAAGACTGAATTAGTGAATAACTTAAAGTTGATAATAAAATCAAAGCCAAACATTTGATGTAAAAGATTAATAAATGTACAATTAATACCTGAGAGATTTCCAGTCTTATAATTTCCTGTCCTTTTTCCACTAATAGATGGAAACTCTGAGCTCCAGCAGGACAACAAGCCGTTACGTGACACACTGAATGAAGTCAAAGCTGAACTGGAGACCCAGAAGGACCAGCTGCTCCAAAAACTGCAAGATGTTGAGACGAAGAGGAAGAAAAACAAAGAGGAAGTTCAGATGGTGGAGAAAAAAATAACTGAGAATAAAAACTCTGATGAGGAAAGGCTATTAGAGGAAAAAGAAAAGCTGCTGCAGTCCCAGTGGAAACTGGATGAGGAGAAGAAACATTATGAAAGACAAACGCTGAACATAGAGAAGGCGCTGGAACCTATAGATACGCACATGATGAGATTAATGGAGAAACATGAGGAAGTCAAGAAAACAGCAAAGGATGATGAAGGTGTCAAGAATTATGTGTTTTAACAGAACAAAGTACAGAAAAAACTAATTTTAAATCACAAATCAGCCAAATTCACTTGAGCTAAACTAGAATGTAATCAAATGTGCTTGTTACACTGTAAAAGATGAACTGGAGAAGCAGAAACAGGATCTTTTACAGCAGCTTAAAAAAGTCCAGAATCAACAACAGGAAAACAAAAATGATCTTCAGTCGATGCAGAGAGAAATAACAGAGAGACAAACGTTTGATGGAAAAGAGTCATGTTTAGTAACAAAAGAAGAATTTCTAAAAACCCAATGGGAACTGGAAGAGAGAAAGAAAAATACAGCTACTACATTATATATTAAGAATTATATACTGAAACGTTTTTGGAACCTATAGAGATTCAGATGGAAAGAGAAATGAAATGAAATTAACTTCTTAAACTTTTTAAAAATGTAATACTAATATGAGCCCTGAAAACATTTTCTTCCTGTTTTCCCATATTCCTTTTTCTCAAAATCTTCTTTTATTTTGCTGAACATTTAAAATGATTGGATTTGACTGGGGCTGCCCAGTGGTGCAGCTGGTAGAGCTGTTGCCTTGCAGCAAGAAGGTTCTGGGTTCGATTCCCGGCCCCGGTCTTTCTGCATGGAGTCTCCATGTTCTCCCTGTGCATGCGTGGGTTCTCTCCGGGTACTCCGGCTTCCTCCCACAGTCCAAAAACATGACTGTCAGGTTAATTGGCCCCTCTAAATCCTCCCTAGGTGTGAGTGTGTGTGTGCATGTTTGTTTGTCTTGTGTGTCTCTGTGTTGCCCTGCGACAGACTGGCGACCTGTCCAGGTGACCCCGCCTCTCGCCCGAAATGAAAGCTGGATAGGCACCAGCAACCTTGGTGCTGGTGCCTATCCAGCACCAGGGTTGCTGGTGCCTATCCTGGTCCCTTATTGATCCTTGTCCCTTATTGATCTCAATAAGGGACAAGAGTGAAGGAAGATGGATGGATGGATGGATCTGACTGTGTTAATGACAAAACAGTGGATTCATTATAGTCCTAATGAGTAAGGAAACTGAGATCAGACACAAAAACACATTATTGAAACAGAAATGCTGATATTATTAAAAATAATGTCAATGTCAATCTTATTTATATAGCACTTTAAAAACAGGTTTCAAACTCCACCAAAGTGCTGAACAAAAACAATAGCAAAATAAGTTGATGAAAAGAAACAAAAATATATTACAAGAAAAGAAAAAAAAACCAAATACATATGGTTAAATAATAAAAGTAATAAGTAAAAAAAACAAACAGAGGAACTACACTATCAGGCCTCAATTGAATGCCAAAGAATAAAAATGAGTATTGAGAAGCAATTTAAACTGATCCAGGTTGTGGGTAGATCTAATCTGGAAAGGTAGATTATTCCAGAGATTAGAATACAACTGATTCAGGATGACTGATCAATCTGCAAACAGGAAAACTATGTTTTCATGCAGATCGTCAATCAGGATTTTGTTGAAGAGCTGCAGACAGAAATATGGGATAAACTGAAAAAATGAATAGAGTTTAACAGTTTAAAAGAGAAAAAGTTTAAATATTTAATGTTAGGATAAATGAGTTTTTGATGATTCATCAGAAGAACTAAATTTGTTCTGCCAAAAGAAAAAAACTATTGTAATTTAGGATTAAATCAAAAAGGAATATTTGTTTTTCTGCTGTATTAATGTTTGTGTTTTTTGTTTCTTACACAGAAAATAACAAAATACTGACCAAGAAAATAAAACAACTAGAAGATAATGAGAAGCAGGACGAACTCAAAAGACTGAAAGAAGAACTGGAAAAGGACAAAGGTAACCTTGGAGAAAAGTTTACATATTTAATGTTAGGGATAAATGAGTTACTGGGATTGTAACAGTTTATTGATGATTCAGTAGAACTAAATTTTTTTCTACCTCATTTTTTAAACAAGACAGAGAAGGAGAATGTAGACTAGATAAATAATAAAGCAATTCCAGTTACGTTTTCAGAAAAACCTAGGTGAATGCTAAATCTTCAGAAAACAGTGACTGCAGAATGTAGATATTCTTCTGATCATCTGTCAGAGTGTCTTTTAAATTTTATATCTTTATTTCCAACAACAGATGAGAAATCCAAGCTGCTGAATGAAGTCTAAACATAAACTGGAGACCCAGA
>CADWAE010000099.1:0-19453 GCA_902982915.1 Phalloptychus januarius
TCTAAAGGTCAACAGATTTCTAAAGGTCAGAGCTTTAACTGGTCAGCAGAACCGTTCCGTGTTCTCAGAGTCTGTCTCCTGGTCCAGGTTCCATTTCTGCTCCTCCTTCAGAATCCTGGCTTGGTAACAATCTGCTTCCTTCGTTTTCTGACTTCTGGTCCCTTCAGTTCTTCTTGGGGTTCAGTTTGTGTTTGGTTTTAGTTTAACAAGCAGCCGTAGTTTAACTGTCCTGCTGCTGACCGACGTGACGACTTGCTGCTCTGGTCCTTCCTCTGGTTTGGCACCTTGACTGCCCCCTGCTGGTGTCCTGCGGTGTGTCGCCTTGAGTCCAGATCTGTCCTCTTGTCCTCCTGTCCTCCACTCGTTCCTCCAGCTCTCCCATCTCCTCCTTTTCTTTGATAGTTGCTGTCGGTTGTTGAGTTTCTCCAGTCAAACCCATCAGACTCGTTTGTTGCTCCACCAACAGACTCGGTTCCGACTCGTCATTCAGTGACGGGTTCGGTTCTTCCTGGTCTTTTGCTAAACCTGGAGACATTTTGCTGCTGCTGAGATCCTGGTAGTTAAATTATCTTTGCTGTTCAAACACATGTAGTCAAAAGTGCTTAACATTGGAAAGCATTTCAGAAATGGTCCAACAAATCCAAACTTTAACTTTAACTGAATATTAAAACTTGAACATTTAGCTGGATGTTGAATTTCACACATTCAACAGATTTTCACTAAACTGCAGATCCAGACTGTTGTTGTTAAAGCTCCTCTCTCTCTGACATCAAACCTACATCTGTTTATGTTCTTCCCTTACTATTGTTGTTCCTCTGGACCCCAAACTGCTGATACTGAAGGAACCTGCTTTGAATCCAATGACCTCAATAACATCTCAAATCTTCCATTTATTTATAAAACCCATAAAACATTTGCTGCCCAACTTCATCCAGCAATAATTTATATGAACAATCCAATCTGGTTCTGGTCCACAGAACCGGATCAGCACTTCCTGAAGGTACCACTGATCTCCTGCTGATCTGGTTTATTATTGTCGTGGAAAAAATGACTAACAAGAATCTGAATGAGAAGAAATAAGAAATGTATTAAAACCTTGCAAGGTGAGAACAGAAATACAGAGTCACAAAAGTCTGTCCAGTCTGCTCTGACCAACACTGGTTTCCTGTTATAGGTTCTGGTCAGAGAAGAGAGACTTGATTGGACAATAGGTGGCCAGCCTGATAAGATCATGCAGACACAATCTAAAGCACAAAAGAGGTGAGGAGCACATTATAAAATTTTCCATTACATTATCCAGACTCTTTCTGCTGGATCTGCTGCAGCCTTTCAGTCCCTGATGATCCTGTGTTGGTTCTTTAATTCACCTCTCAACTGGTTCCATTTGTTCCTCTGTTCAGGTTCTCCTCTCGTCCCGTTCCCTCAGGTGTTCCTCAGGGTTCTGTCCTGGACTCTGACTGTTCATCATTTATCTTCCTGTTGGTTAAATTTGAACATAAATTCAGTTTCACTGCAATGCAGATGAAACTCGGCTCCATCCTCAACCAAACCTGATTCTTCCACTTTCATCCCTCTGATTGTCTCCCAGTAAAACTCTGGTTCACCTGAACGTCCTTTAACTAGATTACAATACAACTGAACTAATTGGTACTAAATCATCACTCAGTAAAGTTAGTAACTCCTCTATCTTCCCCTCAGGTTCAGAGTCTCATCCTCTCCTTTGGTTCCATGTCAGTAATGAAAGATGTTCATCATCATCTCCTCTGGTCTAGTCCAGTCTGGTCTGTTCTGGTCCAGTTTGGTCTGATTTAATTTACTCTAATTCTCTTTGTTCTGCTACAGAAAACTCTCCATAAATTACAGCTGGTTCTAAACTCAGCAGCTCGTATCGTCGCCTTCACTTCATCCCGTTGTACCTGATCTACTGGTTTCCATCTCATGTTGCATAAATGTCACATTTATCCCATCGATATGGGAGGAACTTTCATAACCCTCATATCTTCTGGACCTCCTTCTCATTGGTTCATCACCCTAACCCTCTGATCCTCTTCTGTTCATCTCGTTGCTATGGAAACCAGAGCTTTCAGCCGCTTTAATCCCAAACTCTGATCTCTGTAACTTCAAACTCAAAGCATCAAGCAGCTTAAGGACTTTGGCTTTAAAAGCTTCTTTTTGTTTTTACGTCCAGGTGACCTTGAGATTCCAGAAAGGCAGCAAATAAAATGTTTTATTATTATTATTATGATTTTATATTGAATCAATATTGATTCATGTCGACATAAAGAGTTTAATTTAAAACATGATAAAACGCTCCGACCAGGAGGAGGAGAGACGAGCAGCAAACATCGACTCAATACTGATCAGATATTGATCAGATATTGATCAGATTTTGGTCTTTCAATCATTAGAATTTGACCCCAAATCAATATCGGTTCAATGAATCTTTTCAACATCAATCATATTAAACTCAAGTCACACTAATAATCCAGATTTAATAATCCAGATTTAATAATCCAGATTTGATTCTTGGTTTTATCTTTGATTAAATTTGATAAACAAGTCGGTTCTGTTGTTTAATCAAGTTTTTATCACTTATGGATTTTAGCAAAGGTGAAATGTTATCCAAAGGGTTTTGAAGGACTTCTCCAGGCCTTCATTACATCTCAGCTGGATTATTGTAATTCTTTCTCTAAAGGCCTGGATGAATCCCAGATGCAGCAGCAGCTCAGCTTCTCACAGGAACCAGGAAGCCAATACGACCATATAAGGTCCATCTGGCCTGCCTGTTTCATACTTAGAAAGTTTTAAACAGATTAGCTCCTCTTTATCTTCAGGACCTTTTGAAACTTGGTTCTGTCCAGAACTTTAAGGTCCAATAATCTCTGCTACTGAAAGTCCGTCAGAGGAAAGAGATCTGGTCTCTGTTGCTGCTCCTAATCTGGAATAATCTACCTTCCAGATTAGATCTGCCCTCAGCCTGGATCAGTTTAAATCGCTTCTTAAAACTCATTTTTATTCTTTGCATTCAGTTGATCCTGCAGATCTTCAGTGTTTGTCGACTTATTTTATCATTTTATATATAAATAAACTTTATATTTGGTTTGATAAACGTTATTATTCTATATTAGATTCTCCATCAGGCTCTAATATCTCTGTATTTACCTGTTGATTGATTATTGATCCATTGATCCTGAATCCTTCCTGATCAGATCCCAGCATCGATCTGTTTCCTGCCAGGTGAGTCTCTGTCCTCTGTGTCTCTTCCAGGGGACGGACGGAGACACTGAGGACGTCCTGCTGCACTTCCTGTTGTCCCTCTGCAGCGGTGATGTCATCAGACGGCAGGTGATTCTCACCTGCAGGAAGCGGACCAATCAAAGCTCAGCAGGTAGGAACGCTCAGCAGAACCTGCTGGACCCGGTCCAGAGGACTGACCTGGTTCTGACCCGGTCCTGTCTCCATCAGAGGTGAGACGCTTCAGCCGAGGAGACAGAGACTTCCTGACCAGGAGGCTCCGCCCCCTGCAGCTCACCTGCTCTCACCTGGAGCTGCTGGAGGACCCATGAGAAAACCTGGAGAACCTGAAGAACTCTGAGTCACTGATCTGACCTGCTGCTCACCTGGACTCACCTGTTCACCTGCTGAACCCGTTCACCTTGATGTTTAACCGAGTCACTAAATGTCGCCACTAGATCTGATGGATCCAATCAGATCCACCTGGACCAGGTGAGTCCCCTGCACCTGGTCCAGTGTCATTAGATCTTTCAGGCTGCAGGCTGCAGGCCTTGGACTAGGCCACATGTTGGAGTTTCTGTTCATTTCTTATCATTAAAAACATTCGTTGTGTTTTGATGAGTTCTTGGTTGTCATGGTGTGTTACCATAGTGACAAGGTGTTTTTATCACAGCTAATTAACATGTGAGCGGCTCCATAATCCTGCAGAACAGAACCGACCCGATGATGAAACTCTGCAGATCAAACCATCAGGATGAGGATCTCAGAGGATCCAGATTTATTGACTCACCTGGACCCATCGGTTCTGATCCAGCCCATCAGAACCCTTTTAACAAACCGGATCGGCAGAACCGGGTCAGACTGGGTAACCGGTTCATGCTGCAGCTGCAGGGTTCAGCCAGCAGGGGGCAGCGCCGCCTTCAGAACCAGGTTCTGTCTGGACTCTGGTTCCTCTGCAGAGGATCCAGTGGATCAGAACCACTGATCCTCCTCAGCCACCAGAACCAATTTGATCCAGTCTGGGTTTCTCACGGCGCCACCATCAGGATCAAAGTGTTACTGCAGGTTTAACTGGGTCAGAACCGGGCCTGCTGGTTCTGATCCGGTTCATAAAGACATTAGAGGTTCTGATGGTTTATTGATTTTATTTCAGGTCCAAACATGAAAGATTAAAATCTGATCAGATTATTGATGAAGATGATTAGAGGAAGATGAAGAGAAGCAGCCGGGCCACCAGAACCAGAACCGACCCACAGAACCGGTTCTGGTTCTGGGTCAGATGGTCCGGTTCAGCAGGATGCAGGGGAACCAGAACCTCCATCTGGTCTCAGCTGGTCGGAACCAGAATACGACCTGGAAGAGAAACGGACCGGGTCAGAACCTGGTACTGGATTAGAACTGGGTCAGTTCTGTGGTTCTGTTCAGGTTCTGTTCTAGTGCGATCCAGAACCTGGACTTCTGTTTCTGCTTCTACAAGGCCCAGTTCTCAGCGCCCCCTAGTGGACTCAGTCAGTCATGTCAGGGGTCAGAGGTCAGGGTTAGGACAGGATGTCCCTGAGTCGTAACATCCAAGATGGCGGCTGGTCTGTGATTAATAAACTCCAACAAAACTGATGATTTTAAATGTACATAAAGGTTTTTCTGCTGGAGATGTTAGTTTTGTTCTGATTGTTGTTCCATATAATCCGTCATGTTGAGAGAAACTAATTATTTCAATACTTTATTCTATCTTTTTGTGACAAACGGCTCTGAGAACTTTGAAGGAAATTCACATTAAAATGTTCTAATAATCAATTATTTCACTAATAGAGACACAAATTATTTTTAACCATAAAACTTTTATCTATTTTATGCAACTAAAAGTTATTTGGTATAAATTGGAGCAAATAAAGATCAAGTTAAACATACGGCATAAATTAAATAATAAAAATGTCTGACGCTACATTTGAAAGATAAAAACTAAAATGTCTTTTTTTTTTTTTGGCTCTAGTGTCTTTATTTGAAAGTAGTCAGACATGAAATAGGGAAAAGAGAGAGGGGGGAAGACATGCAGCAAATGTGACCAGGCCGGGAATCGAACCTGCGACCGCCGGCATGAGGACTAAGGCCTCTAATGTGGATTGTGTTTTGCCCCTGCAGCACCTAAAATATGCTTTTTAAGAGAAACTGAATGTTGTGACTTTATGAACCAAAATGAATCAATAAATTCAACATTTGTTTAAAAATCAGAATGATAATAAGAACCAATCAGCTTCTTGTTCCCACAGAAACAAATTAATTTCATAATTATGTATAAAGTTTGACTTTCTGCAAAAGAAATTTAAAATAAATATTAATTCCTGCGTTTTGTGAGATTTTGAGACAATAAACATTTTTTAATTGCGACTTCATTAAAGTTTTATAAAGATTTCAACAGTGGATTTTATACAATAAATCTATTTATACTTAAGTTTTAGCATCATAAAATGTGGTTTTATAACAGGATGAAGAATTAAATTATGATATATTTATATATAATTATAATATATTTAATCCTGAGTTTTATTCTCAGATCCTGCTTTCTAAAATCATTCAAACCTTAATGTTATCCTAATCACTGAAACATTTTAAAGTGAAATCATTTGATTTTAGAGTTTAAATAAAATCACAGAAGCCAAATATTTATATCAACATGTTAATATCTTAAGATTTAAATTTGTCTATTTGTGGCATTTAGTTTCTTTCCTTGGTTTGTTTGTTTTTATTTCTTCTTTTTTCTGCTGTTTATCAAATCAAACCTTTTTATTACTAATTTGCCTTGTTATAATATTTTATTTAAATTTTCTATAAAGATGAAAAAACAAATCGTTGCATTTTAACTCTAAACGTTTCCTGCAGCAATGAATTGTGGGTAAAACGCTTCACTGAAGTCCGTTAAATGCTGACTCAGCATGAGGACGGATTGACTCTGTTCTGGTTCTGATTGGTTCTGGTTCTAATTGGTTCTGGTTCTGGTTGGTTCTGACCTCTGGCCTTCCTCTTGTAGTAGATGAATCCAGCCAGGGACAGGATCAGACCCAGGATCAGTCCTGAAGCTCCGATGGCCAGTTTGTTCCTCTCTGACTCTGGCATGGACGGGTCTGCAGGGACGGAGAGACGGGAGGACAGGTGAGACAGGAAGAGGACAGGTGTCCTCCAGGTGTCCACAGTCCTTCTTACCCCAGTCGGTGATCAGAGGCTCCTTCAGGCTGGCGTGTTCCACCCTGCAGGAGATCTGCTCTCCGGACCTGCAGAGAGACAAACAGAACCAACAGAACCGGGTCAGAACCAGCAGGAGACTGGGCCAGACCCAGAGGTTCTGATGGGTCTACAGTTTCTACTGGTTCTGGTTCTGACCCCCCTATGCGTGTACTCCAGCGCGGTTAATGGCCGTTTCTAATGTCTAATGGTTCTGGTCCTAGGGTTCTGGTTCTGACCCCCTGGGCGTGTACTCCAGGTAGACTGGACCTGGTAGTACCAGTGGTTCTGGTTCTAGAGGTTCTGGTTCTAATGATTCTAATGGTCCCAGTGTTTCTAGTAGTTCTAATGGTTCTAGTGGTCCTTCTGGTTCTGGTTCTGGTTGTGACCCACCTGGGCGTGTACTCCAGCGTGGACTGGACCTGGTAGTACCAGTCTCCGTCCTCCATCTCGTCGGTGGTGGTGACGTCTGATGTCACTTCCTGTCCGTCTCTCAGCCATTTGACTCTGATGGTTTTAGGGTAGAAATCATAAACCCGGCAGACCAGCATGGAGGGGTGGTGGCCAGCAGGGGGCGTAGTGGAGTACAGTCTGACGGTCGGAGCGACTGGAGGATCAATGGCAGATTATTGGTTTATTAAGATTAATAATTATGCAGGTCACTGGATGAAACTGAATTATTTATATTTATCATCTATAATCAGTTTCTGTATTGATTATTGATGAAATCAGGTTATTACATTTATTATGATGATTATAGATGCAAACAGACCTGAAGATTATAATATAGTTATTAAATAAAGTTATTATTCTAGATAATAATCCAGATAGAACTAGATTTATAGACTGAGTCCATCTATAGATGTAACTTCAGTATTTAATTTCTATAATGTTTATATTTATGAACTAATAGAAAATTATTTTCTTTTTCTTTTTTTCCAGATTTATTTTATTCTTTGAAGTTTTCTGATTATTAGATGTTTATTAATATTCTATATATTTAATATGCTGATGAATTTATTTCTGTAAAAGGTTGAATATTGATCAACTCCAGCAGTAAATAGATTATTAATAACCTGATCAGTGATTGGATCTCTATAGATCAGCTGATCACAGATTAATATTGATCATTTAATCAATAATAAATGATAAATGAATCATCCAGTTTATTGATCATCAGTCAGAATTGATCAATCAGGAAATGATCAAATCAACTCACCTGATTTAGTCAGAGCAACCTGGTAGTCGATACCAATGTTGCGTTGGCAGTAGGCCTCCTTCTGAGCTCTCATCGCAGCGAGATTTGAAGGATCTTTGTTCCATCCCTCAGCCTGCTTCACTCCAAACGTCGTGTATCCAACATATTTCCCCACGTTGCTGTCAAACCTGACGACCTCCAGTTTGTTGTAACAGTAGGAGCTGATGTACTGGATGCCGCTCAGATCAGTGGAGTTAAACACACAACGATCCAGTGCAAAGTTCAGAAATCCATCTGGAACCAGATCAGAACCTCAGTATTGATCTACTATCAGTTATTGATCCTGATATGTTAATTTGATAAGGCTCACATTGATTATTGATCAATATATCAGAATGGACTAAAGTAATGATCAATAATTAATAAGAATATTGATCAATATTATCAGTTATTGATCTGGATCCAGCAGCTCTGATCCAGATATTAGTTATATTATTGATCAGTGATCAGATCATTGATCCAACCTGATTTAGATTAATAAAGGGTTAAAGTATTGATCAGTATTGATCAGATTTGATATATTAGTTATCAGCTAATTATTGATCTACAGACTGATGCAGTTTAAACTGATCATTGATCTATAATAAGTTATTGATCAGTGATTATCAGTGATTTTACCTGCAGAGTTGATGGTGATGATGATCAGCAGCCAGCAGAGCCGTGATGAAGCCATGTCCATTTGTCTCTCTGTCCGTCTATCTGTCTCTCTGTCTCTGTCCCAGTCAGAGGAACTAACTGGTTCTGATGGGACCTGCAGTAAAAACCAGATCAGAGTCACATGACCTCAGTGTCACTGGTTGCCGGGTAGAAGAGGCTGAGGCTGCTGATCAGAGAGACTCTGGTTCTGGTTCAGTACTTTCTGTTTCTAATCCAGGTTCTGGTTCTGACCCAGTTCCAGGTCTCTGCTGGTCTAATGGACCGGTTCTGGTTCTGGTTCTACAAGGAGAAACTAAATGAAAATTCATTAATAGAAGAACTGACAGAACAACCTGACTCTGTTCAGAACCAGATCAGAACCGGATCAGAACCACCAGGTCCAGAGAGAATTTCAAATATTTAAAAATGAATAAATGAACAAAGTTTCCCAATAAAGAACCATCAGCTGTTCTGTTGGTTCTGCTGGTCCCTCCAGAACCAGGTCCTGGTCTCCAGCAGCTCAGAGCTGCAGCCTTCCTCTGCCTAGCTCCTGATGACGTCACCGCCCTCCTGGCCTCTGATTGGCTGCTGCCAGCCTTTGGTTCAGCAGCAGCTTCAGTTTCTCTCAGAGTTTCTGACAGATGATGATGATGATGAAGCTGCTGCTCTTCCTCTGCGGGGTCCTCTGGGTCTCTGCTGATGGTGAGTTACCCTGGTTCTGATTGGGTTCTGACCGGGTCCAAACTGGTTCTGATGGACCCTGGTTGATGGACCCTGTGGTCCTGATGGACCCTCTGGTTCTGATGGACCCTCTGGTCCTGATGGACCCTGTGGTTCTGCAGGTTCTGCTCCAGGTTCTTGAGTTTCTCTCTCTGTGTCTCTAGTTCTACATGAGGACCTTGCTATCGATGGATGTTCAGACTCTGATGGAGAGAAGCTGTACGCTCTGGATGGAGAAGAGAAGTGGGTCGCTGACTTCAAGAAGGGAAAAGGAGTCGAGCCTCAGCTTCCTTTTGATGGTCATTTCAACTACGTGGAAGGAGCTTATGAACAAGCTGTGGCTAATCAACAGATCTGCAGATCAAACCTGAAGATTATTCGCAGTGCCACGAAGGGCATCCCAGTGGAAAACGGTAAAGAACAATAATCATTTAAACTGATTCATTTTCACTTCTAATCATTTTGTAATAAACTGAATTATTAATAAATTATAATAGTTTCATAAATTCAGTCTGTGAGGAAAAATTATGTCTGAGATAATTAATTAAATCTGTTCCAGTTTATTACAGTTTATATTAATATCATAACTATTAACTGTTTATGAACCAATTAACAACATTCAGAGCTTATTAATATAAAACAGCAGATATTTAACTCTGGGTTGTTTCTGTATCTCAACATGAATCAAAGTAAATAATAATCAGTTTCATGTGGATCAATTAATATTAATATTAATATTTCACTCTTAAACTGATCCATTTATTCAATTAATTCTTTATTGTAATTAAAACTCTTCATGTTATTAACTTTATTCCATCTGAACATCAATAACTTCATAAAGTTAAATAATTTATCTCCAAAACTTTAAGATATAAATCATAAATCAAAGAAACTGAGATTAATAACTAAATTATTTCCTCACAGCTTCAGTTGAACTGAATCCTTTTAATTAGACATGAAACTAGAAATAATCAGGAATTGATCATTAATTTATTATTTTCATTGTTACATAATTATTAAACATCTCTAAGCTCCAGTCACCAGATCTCAATGATGATGATGATTTCTGAATAAACATCCCATAATAGAATAAAACACAGCAGGTCTTGCAGAAGGTCTGGACTCGGTTCTGATCCGGTTCTGATCCGGTTCCTCTGGAAACCTTCCAGTCAGCAGATCTGATCATTTCTGACTCGGTTCTGTTGGAACCAGAACTTGAACATTGGTTCCTTTTCCAGTTGCTGTGGTTCACAGGTCAGTTCAACCAGATAATCTATGTAGCAATAATAATATTAGCAAGGAAAGAAAAAGGTAATGCAGTAAAACTATTAATATAAAAGTTACTCAGGTGAATCTAACCAGAACTTTTGACCACAGACAATAATCAGCAGCCTGCAGGTTAGTAGTGCTGGAAATATTCATTCAATGATACTAGTTTTAACTTTAAATACATGTTTAAATATTTGACAGATCAACTTTGCCTGGAATAGGACTCAAAGTTAAGTTAGATTTATATTCATGGCTCAATCAACATAATCTGATCAGTAGAAGATAATTGTACCAGTTTTTAGATCCAAATCAGCCTTTTTGATATTCTAGGTAAGAGGACGGCTCTGAGCCATCAGCCTCCTGCTGTTGTTAGTTTACAGCCAGGATCTGTTTATTCAGAGGAGTCTCTCACAAGGCCTGTGTTAAGATAACCTTTAACCTGAACCCATATAACAGTTAGGGTCCTGTCTTGTGTGGACACCTGGAGAATCCAGGATCTCACAGAGACGTGAAATGAAGCACATGGTCACTCGTCCTCCAGGCCTCGCAAGAAAAGTCCTAAAATCATTTAGAGCATCTTCCCTTTGAAATGTGAAACTCCTTGTAGTCAGGGGAGCAGGACCCTCCCAGACTGCATACATTAGAGAAAAGACACACCTTCCTTTAAAAGTTCAGAGCTAAAATAATAGATCAGATGGTTGGGTGCAGCAGCGCCGGCGCTCTCTGGAGACGAGATGCGTCTCCGTATTGGTCTCTGTATTTGTCCATTTTTCTGTTTCTTTCAGGTGATTGATGTCTGTCTTGTGGTTTTGAGTTTCTGGTGATTCTGGTATGTTATTGGTGTGATTTGATGCATTTGTTTGTCTGAATAAACTCTGGATATGTTTGAAGTAGAACCGTGAATGTTGTGAACTGCCCTTACGCACGGAGGAACCCTCAACCCGGGAACTAGAGAGGAGACACCGAGCTACAGGGTTAATCATTATCCTCTCAACAATAGTTAACAAGCTTAAGGTTCTGTATTGTTACTAGCTGGTCATCTGTTAACTACCTGAATCAGCAGCTTCACTCGACTCAGTCGGTTAGTTTGGAGGAAAAACTGCAAAATGATTCTAACACACCTGAGTATCTCTGAGCAGCAGCTGGTCTCGTTCACTGCTGCACAGGCTAAACCCAGCTAGCATCTTAGAGCTTATGTTGCGTTTAAACAGAAAAACAGGTTAATGGATTAAACAGTTAACTGACAGAGGACAAAGAGATGGGATGTGCAGAAACTCAACTGTATCAAATCAACATATGAATAACAGACAGTTGGTCACTAAAAACAGCAAACAGCTTCCAGTCCATGGGGGCAGCTGACTTTGTTGGGGGGCTGGGGGGCAAAGCCCCTTTTTGAACCCCAGCAAACCCCAGCAGCATGGGGTCAGACCCAGCAGCAGACCCCATGCTGCTGGGTCTGGAACCAGATTTAGTCCCAGATTAAAGTGAAGAGCTGAGAAACCAGAGGACCTGATAGAAGCAGGAAATTCAGCTCAGATTAATAATCTGCTGCCAGCTGGACCTGAACCACTGGGTTGACTTTGGATCTGCAGACGCCTCCATGGTTCATCGTTTACTGAGTGACAGTAAAGCAGGTCATCAGTTCCTCTGCTTCTCTTTTGTCCTCTGAGTTGTGAAGTTGAAGGTCCAACTGGTCCACAATCAGCTGATCTCTGTGTACCGTCTGCTACAGGAAAGTCTGGATGAGAAGAAATAAGAAACGTATGAAATCCTTCAAGGTGGGACAGAAGGACAGAGTGAAGGAATCAGTCAGTCAGTCAGTCTGATCTGACCTGATCCGGTTTTTATCAGTTCTGGTCAAACAAGAGAGACTTGATGGACTAGAGGTGTGAATCCCTGATTGTTGGGACTCTATGGAGCCCTGAAGGTCTGACCTTCAGATGGTCTGACCATCAGCTGGTCTGACCCTCAGATGGTCTCTTGTTAAGGAACGGTGGTGGTTGTTTCATGCTAAGGGGCAGATCAGTCCTGATGGTGTCCAGGACTGAGGAGCTGCTGCTGTTCTGACCCTGTAGACGTCCTGAAGCAGCTCCACCACCTCAGGAGGAGAAACAGCTGGAGCAGGAGAGGCTGAGGAGAACGTTAGAACATTCTCCTTTACACCATCCTGGATCAGAGTCTCCATCCGTCTGTCCCCATATCCATCCATCCAGTGAGTTTGTCCACCAGCTCCTGTCCCTCCATTTACCCCCCTGTCTCTCCCCAGATGCCCCCTCCAGCCTGGTGATTTACCCCAGAGACGATGTGGAGCTGGGACAGAAGAACATCCTGGTCTGTCACGTCTCTGGCTTCTATCCGGCTCCGGTCAACGTCTCCTGGACCAGGAATGGACAGAAAGTGACTGAAGGGACCAGCATCAACGTTCCCTTCCCCAGTAAGGACTTCACCTTCACCCAGATCTCCAGGCTGGACTTTGTCCCCCAGCTGGGAGACATCTACAGCTGCTCAGTGGAGCATCCGGCTCTGAAAGAACCACAGACCAGAACCTGGGGTGAGCAGACTTTGACTAGACAGGAAGCATGAACAGGAACCTTGAGTTTAATGATTAACCTGCTTAAACGGTTGAACCAAACATCCAGATGTTTCTCGTCTCTCTGTGTCTCCAGATGTGGAGACAAACAGTCCTCAGCCTGGTCCCGGTCCGGCCATCTTCTGTGGGGTCGGACTGACCATCGGCCTGCTGGGGGTCGCCGTGGGAACCTTCTTCCTCATCAAAGGGAACGAGTGCAGCTGATTGGCTGAAGCTGATTGGCTGAAGCTGATTGGCTGGAGGGGATTAGCTGGAGCTGATTGGCTGCAGCTGATTGGTTGAAGCTGATTGGCTGAAGCTGATTGGTCGATGGTTTATCAGTGATTTATGTTCATTTTTAAACAGTTTTTTTCTGTCTTCTTCCCTTTAATCAGTTTTCTCTTCATCATTGATGTAAATTTAATCTAAACTACGTTGAAAGTTTAAATTCTTGTTTTATCATAAAGTCCAACATTAAATATAAACTGCTGTGACCTGATGGTTCCTATCTGAACCACCAGAAACAGGATCTGCTGTCAGTTTGTCTCAGTTAATAAATGATGAATTATTTCTACCAGCTTCCTGTTGGTCTCTTTGTGTCTCCAGAACCAGAACCAGAACCAGAACCTCTCTGGTATCAGGACGGTTCCATCCTCTGTTTCCTCATGAAGGAAAAACTTTATGCTGAAGTAACTTTAATGCAGCCTGGAGTTCATCTGACTTAGTTTACTAGAAATTAACTCAGCAGCAGATTTATACCCTGCATGTTGTTTCTAGTTTTCACCATCAGAGTCCAGGAGTCGCCATGGTGATGGAGCATCAATGCGCTGCTGCAGCTACAGCTTCTACAGCTGCTGCTGCTGGACGGAAAGCATCCAGACTTCATCTGGATGCTTTCCGTCCAGAGGAAGTCAGGAGAGCAGCTTCCTGTCCTGCGGAGTTGAAACCTGGTCAGCTTGGTTCACTGTTGGTGTCCCTGGATAACCAGGAGATGTTGGTGTGGTGACCTTTGACCTGCAGTGCTGGCCTTCCTCCACTGTTTCCTGCTGCAGCTCCAGGCCTCCAGCTGCAGCTCTGGTTCTGGGCTGAGATGGAAAACAGCAGCAGCATCAGCATCAGCAGCAGGAGGCCAGTTGATCTGCTGCAGGAGCTGCTGGAAGGTTTTCCTCAGCCTGAATGTCTGAATGGTTCTCTGGGTTCTGCTCCATTTGCTGTAGCATCATGGTTTGGGTTTGGGTTCGGTGCATTGGGAGGAGCTGCAGAGGAAGCAGAGAGCTGTGAGGAACCAAGTCCATCTCCACCTGTGGAGCTGCTGGTTGTAGTGATGAAACGTTCGTCTCTTTTCAGAATCGGCTCTTTTGACTCCGAAATGAAAATGTTTTTTATTTATCATCTGCAGCCTCATATTATTGCATAACTTCACAAATAGAAATGTCTTGCATCAAAAATTCTTTTGCACTTGATGTTCCCTAAATGAGAATCCAAAAGAGGAATTTTTTTTAATTCCTCTTTAATTTTCTGTATTTATTATGACAATATTCAGCTCCAGCAGAAATCACAGCAACATAATTCATAAAGTTTAATTCAAACATATTTAATCCGTCGCTCTTCTGGAAAATGGCCTCTAGTTTCCCCAAAGCTGCAGCTGCTCCAAGTAGGCGGAGCTTAATGCTCCAACCTGAATCAACGTCTCCTCTGATTGGCTGATAGATGATGATCTCTAGCGCCACCAAGGCTCAATTATGAACATATTTCATGTTTACATCTTTCACTGCCAAAACTTTAATGACTTATTGCATTAACAAACATTCATGTCAGATTTTTATTTCATTTCCTGGAATCAATGATTGTTAAATAGTTTTTCTGACATTAGCAGAATATAGGAAAGATCAGTTCATGATAACTAGAGATCCAGAACCACAGGAAGTGATGGAGACAATCGGAGTCGGCTGCTGGAAACATCTGGCTGAGCTGGAGATCAGAGAGAAACTGATTGATCAGGTAAAACCAATCAGATGGTCTCAGATCAGCTTCCTGTTCCTGCAGCTGATCTGATTCTTCAGCAGCTTTAGGTCCAGAGGAGAGAAACTGACCTCTGTGACCCTCTTTATGTTCAGAATAAAATGATTCATATTCATATTAAATCTGAACAGAAACCATCTCATATGTCACTAGAAGCTGCCGTTTCTATGTGGCAGGTCCACTGGCAGGTCGTGCTGCTGTAGCTGCCACTGACCTCGGCCTGCTGACCTTTGGCTGCATTGTTTACATCACAGATCAGCTGATTGAGCTGAATATTATAAACAATAATCTTCTCTGTTCATCACCAGACAGAGGGAGTCAGACGCCCCCTGCTGGAGCAGCTGGGTAACATCTGCAGCAGGGTCATGTGACACTAGACACGCCCACTCTGATGTAGTTCACAGAACCAATCAGAACCTGCTTTACCTTCAGGCCAGCCAATCAGAGAGCAGCTGGCCTGATGATATAACCAGTTACCAGGCAGAGCAGGTTGGTGGAGGACAGAGAGTCTCAGGGAAACAGCTGGAGGACAGACTGCTGCTGCTGGAAACATCTGGCTGAGCTGGAGAGGAACCAATCAGAGAGCAGTGGGTGATGACATCATCAGTTACCAGGCAGAGCAGGTTGCTGGAGGACAGAGTCTGCTGCTGGAGAGGAACCAATCAGAGAGTCAGATTTCAGTGAGTCATCATGATGGTGGAGATCATCTGTAGGAGAACCAATCAGGATCAGCTGGATCTCCTGACCAGATCAGGTCTGGACTCCAGCTGATCAACAGGGTTAGGGTTTCTGTTGGATAAATTATAATTAATCTACCGATTTATCTAAGCAAGTATGTTATTCCATTTTAATCACTTTGAAATGTTTCATTTGTGCTGTGACTGTTTAATGTTTTTCTGAGTGCTGCAACAGGAAATTGGTGGAGGAGCCAGATAAGGCCGAGGCGGAGGTTGGAGGAAGTATGAAGGGAGCACAGAGTTCGCCTCCACTCGTGATGATCATCCATGCTGAAGAATGTGCTGTGGCTTGTTGATTTCCTTATTTTGAAGAAATACTGTTGTGTTGAGATATTTCTCTGAAGGGGATGTTTTCAACCAGTTGTGTCCCCACCCCTTAGTGGTCGAAAACATTTTGTAAATAGGGCGTTTCCCAACTTAATAAAGAGTGAGGAGAGCAGAGATCGATCAGAGTGGAGTCGGAGATTGTAACTGAGAAGATCTCTGAGCACTCTCCTCGCGAGTATATTTAATCTCATTCTTGTCTCTGTCCCCATTTGTTTTAACAGATTGCTGTATATGTTTGGGGTTTTTCCCTGACAGTTTCCTTCGCTGTGCTGAGGTTCTGCTGGTTCTGGAGGTCCAACATGAGGCCTGAAGGTTCTGGTTCTGGAGGTCCATCAGAACCCTGAGGGTCTGCAGATGACAAATGGTTAAAACATCATTAATTATTAATGTTCAATAATCTGCTGATTTATTTTCCCTTCAGGATCAATAAAGTATCTTTGAACTGAATCTGAATCATGAATGTGGTTTAATGCTGTGACATCATCATGTTTATCATGTCAGTCTGAGGAACTGAGATCATGTGAAAACATGACCTTTGACCTTCTGCTGTGAGATAAAGAGAAAATGATAAACCAGCAAATATTTACTGGTGATGAGTTGGTGGATTTTTACTTCTCACTTTATAAAGTTTATTATTTCAACAGATATTAACACAGTGAGGACCTGCATTAGGATCTGGTCCTATCAGGATCCAGAACCTGGATCCATGAGGAGCTGAGCAGCTTTGGGTTCATTAGAGGGTGAAGAGGGTTTGGGTTGGACTGAAGAAATGAAGGGAAATGGAAAGTCCCTGCAAAGTGTGTGTGTGTTGAACATGATCAGCTCTTCACTCTGACTCTCAAACTGAAAACAACCAGAATCTTCAACAGCCAATCAGGAAAACAGCAGCTGATGACTCATCAGTTGCTAGGAGACAACAGTTAGAGTTTATCAGCAGAGGAAGGAGGGATCCGGAGCGCCCCCTGCTGGGAGGATCTATAGGATCTTTTAATGTGTTTAAATGTTTCACAGATTAAAGTTTCAGTTTTTCCACTCAGAATGGACAGGAAACAGGTCAGTATATTTTTATCTATTTATTATTTAATTTTGATTTAACCAGAAGGAAAAACTGATTAAGATTAAAACAATTTTAATGAGTTTTTATCATTTCAGATAAATGATGATAAAACAAACTGAACCAGTTCAACTGGAGCTGGAATCTCTAGATGAACTGGTTCAGAACATTTAGGAGCTGAACTATGAACATGAACCAGTTCATTCTAACCTGAACTGAACTGAGTCTAGAACTGGTTCTGGTTCAGGAGGAACTGGACCAGAACAGAGGATGTATTAGGGTCAGTAGAACCGGGTCAGTCCATTAAAGAACTGATTAATGTTCTGTTTCTATTCTTGGACCCAGCAGAACTCCTCCTCTGGTTCTGGTTCTGTAGAACGGGTCCAGAGTCATCCAGTCCAGTCAGAACCGCAGCACGGACCCGACCAGCTTCTGTTTACTGATCTGTTAATAAAGTTAACTGATCAAACACTCTGCTGACCTTTGACCTCTGGGCAGCCAATCACAGCAGGCTGAGTCAGGTCACCCTGCAGAACTCAGCCTGACCCAATCAGAGCAGTTCTGGTTCTGATCGGGGAGCAGCCGGGTCCAACCTGAAGGTAAGAACTGAGAGTTTATGGTGAGAGCAGGTGGAGAACGACTCCCCCTGCTGGTCGGGAAGGAGAACTGCTGCTGCTGGGGCGTAGAGATCTGGACCAGAACCATAGCAGAACTGGTCAGACTGGACCTGTCAGTCTGACCGGTTCTGCTGGGGTTTGAACATGCTGATCTGTTCAGATTTCTAACAGATTGTTGGGTCAGTTGGACCGACTGCAGAGAACCAGCAGAACATTAGAACTATTGATCCACCAGAACCAGAACCAGGACTCAGATCGGACCAGGTTCTGTCTCATCAGCTGCTCTGTTTAATGATCTATAATAGAATATGGAGCATTTCTACCTGATCTAGATCTGTGCTCCAGGTGATTTTATCAAACAGAGATAAATACCTGGACTCAGATAGGACCAAGTTCTGTGGACTATGTGGACCATGTTCTGTACCTCCATTGTCGAGGCGGCCCATTGGAGCTGCGGCCGGAAGGCTGTCGGTGCCTGTCGCGGCGGCAACCCTGGAACCAGTTGGTGGACTCCTTCGGTAGGGATGCTGTTGTAACTGAGTTAATTTTATTTATTTATTTATTTGGATTTTTTTTTTGTTGAATCTTCTCAAAACACCCTTCTTTGTTATCTTTGCACCATAACAGGGCTATTTCTGTCTTAAACTGCTTTTACTTTTGGTTCCTAATTTTGTTATGAGAGGACAGTTATTAGCGTTGCACAGTAGCTGCAGCAACCAGGCAGAAGCTGCTTAACTGAGCTGCTGGTAAGATGCGCGCTAATGCTACCTCTAACTTTAAGTAATTTTTAATAGTCTCAAAAATTAGTTATCACAGTTCTTGTTTTGCATAAAATATTATTTACTGTTTTTAAGTGTTTTAGAAAACGTTGGGGTTTGATTCAAATTAAAATTTTACTTTTATGAGGTTTTCTGAAGTTTCCCTCCAAAATGTTTGTTGGGCTGCAGGGATCTACTGACTGTGCAGCGCCGGTGTCTGAGTGTGTCCCACATTGTCTTTTAGGAATGTGGAATAAAGTGATGCAGACCCTGGTTCTCGTGTGGCATTGATCTATTCTACACCCGTTACACTGTCAGGCTGAAGAAGGAGTCCTACCGGGCCATTTTGGCCTGTGGGACTCCGGAAGCAGCTGACGGGTACCGGCGGGCGAAGCGGCATGCGGCTCGGGTGGTTGCTGAGGCAAAAACTCGGGCGTGGGAGGAGTGAGAGGCCATGGAGAAAGACTTCCACGCTGGAAGGGTTCTGGTCCACCATTCACGCGCTCAGGAGGGGGAGCAAACACCAACACTGTGTATAGTGGGGATGGTGTGCTGACCCCGACTGGAACGCTAGGGCCGGTGGGCAGACTACTTCGAAGACCTCCTCAATCCCACCAACATGCCTTCCATTGAGGAAGCTGAGCCTGGGGACTCTGGGTCGGGCTTTCCAATATCTGGGGACGAGGTCACCGAGGTGGTTAAAAAGCTCCTCAGGGCCCTGGGGGTGATTGAGATTTGTCCTGGGTTCCTTAAGGCTCTGGATGTTGTAGGGTTGTGTTGGCTGACGCGACTCTGCAGCATTGCATGGACATCGGGGGCAGTTCCCCTGGATTGGCAGACTGGGGTGGTGGTCCCCCTGTTCATAAAGGGGACCGGAGGGTGCTCCAATACATCACGCTCTTAAGCCTCCTGGCAAGGTCTATTCGGGGTCCTGGAGAGGAGGGTCCATGGATAGTCGAACCTCGGATTCAGAGGAACAGTGTGGTTTTCGCCCTGGTCGTGGAACGCATCAGCTCTACACCAGCAGGGTCCTGGA
>CADWAE010000100.1:1200000-1519131 GCA_902982915.1 Phalloptychus januarius
CAGGCTTCAGTCCTTTCAGTCGCCGACCTCTGGGCTTCAGACTCTTGAAATGCCGACCTCCGGGCTTCAGTCCCTTCAGTCGCCGACCTCTAGATTTCAGACTCTGCAGATGTCAAAGTCCAGGCTTCAGGCTCTTCAGTCGTCAACCTCTATATAAAAGGTATTCTTATCCAACAGATGTCATTTTTTTTATTAGCTGTTTTCATTACTTATTAGGCTTCAGGCTCATCGCTCGCCAATCTCCAGGCTCCAGACTCGTCCTTCGTTGACCTCCATGCTTCAGTCTTTTCAGATGTCGCTCTTCAGACTTCAGTCCCTTCAGTCGTCGACCTCTATATAAAAGGTATTCTTTTTAACTCTTATTTTGATATTTTTGTGTATTTCTGTCCCATACTGCCTTATTATTGTACAGCCCACACTGTTATTAAACATCTAAGCAGGCATTTCCAATTAATTTCTCTCCATGAATACAGTTTTTACATTGATATGTAGTAACTGCGCCACTCTGCAGTGATTTTCCTTTAACTTTTGTTTTCACAGCAACATTACCACAATAGTTTACCCTCATATTGTCGTTGTAAAATATCCTATTTAATTTTACCAGTTTTGCCATTTGTTTTTCATTAATATTCATTTCTGACTTCACAAAAATTGCCAGTTCTTCTCCCTTTTGGATTTTCTGATTTTGGATATTTAGATTGTGTTTGTTGGCTTTTGGGTAAATGTCTCTTTGGTTTGGAGATTCAGCTCTATGCTGACATCTGTTGGTGACCTTGAAGTCTGAGTTTTCAAAGGATTTACTTTCACTTAAAAGGTTATTTCTATTTATTTCGATGGTACTTGAAAGAAGTGTAGGGCTCATGCAAGAGCGCGGTGCTTCATTAAGAAATATCCCCCCCACTGAATGTTTTATTGGTTGAGTTTGTTAATCATACAGATCATTTGTTGATATCGGGCTGATAATTATTGTCCACTCCTCAAATTTAATGCTGCTTCAGTGTTTATTTTTGTAATAAAAACAAAGCTATTGTCCCATCACTTGTAGCTTTTGAATCAAAACATGTAGAGATCAGGCCCTAAAGGCTCCTCCCATTTCTGCTGGGGTAAGAAAATGGGCGGAGCTTCAACAGGCCACTGCGTCTGACCAATCAGACTGAACCGGCCTTTTCAGGAGCTCCAGCTGTACAGGGAAGCTCTGCCATGGAGATAATGAAATAAAAATCTTAGCTTTTATTCATATTTCTGTGAATTCTTCTACAGTAGTTTTAATGAGAAGGGTTGAATCTGCTGGGAACTTGTGTGTTTTTGTTGTTCCCCGGATGATCAACTGTGGAACGGCTGAACTCGCGGCATTCAGGGATAATCCTGCAGATGCTTCAGCTTCCAGTATTTTTCTTGCTCAAGTGTCCTTGAGCAGAACCGGCTCTGTGTGAGAGCATCCAGCACTGAGCGCAGGAAAAATGTTAATTCCTCTGAGAACACCAAGACGTCACTCTGTGCACAAAGCCTCCGTCGGCCTCTAATCTGACTCTCAGATGAGTCTCTTTGTACCGTCGGTGGCTGCAGACGGAGCGCCTCTTTCTCATCGTGGATGGGAGCGCTTGTTTCAGGCGACTGGACGCACGTGGCCTCTCCAGAACCCGGTGACATGCCAACAATGGCTGTCAGCGCGGTGGGAAGGACCCCCGGGCTCCACGCTGGGCCGAGGCGAGGGAAAGTCACACTCAAGTGATCTGAGAGGAGATGAATGTCAAGAGCCTGGTGGGATTCACCGGTGGAGGTCCGGTCACAGCGAGCGACCCTGTGGGCCGGTTCTAGCAACAAGTTGGGAGGAGGAAGGGTTTAATTGCTGCTTTGTGTTTTAATTAGATCTGTGGTTGAGTCAGGAGCCGTTACGTTCTCCGCAGTTTGACAGGAGGAGTGAGGGAGCTGATGCGGAGTGGGCCATCATGTGATCTGAGCCGGAATGGAGGCTGAGCAAAGGCAGGGATTAGAGCCCAGGGATGAATTTGGTCTTCAGTCGTGCTCGATGGCTGTTTACATTTCTTACTTCTGTTGGGTCTAAGGTCAGACCATATCCCTGCAATTCCAGTTTTATAATTTATGAAAACATGAGGAATGAAACCAGTCAGATAAAACCACATTTAATGGGCCTTTAGGTAAAGATCAGTTGATCAGAATCTAATGTTTTTCTTGCTTTTTGATGCATCTTCTGATGAAGGTTCAGGGAAAATGTTTAATTTTCCAACTGCACATGCATGCCCATTTGAATTCATTGTCATAATAAAAGGGTGAAGAAATTTCCACTGCCCACCGTACGGTTCAGTCCCAGCTTCTACCGCTGATCAACCTGAACCGTTAAAGTAAATCCTGAAGTTGTTTTCCAACCCAAAGCCCTCCATCGAGGCTGGGTGCCTTCAGGTCTTCGTGCAGCATAAATAACCCTCATCCTGGAGCCGTTGAGCAATGCTGCTGCTCTAAATCACATCTTGAAGTGAGCCCATGAACTCCCTTAAGGCATCTTTGGCATGAGAAGCTTGTCAGCAGAGCTGCTGATTGGAGCCCAGGTTGACAGCGGCTGATGAAGGTCGGTGAATCCCCGCATACCGGGATCACTTCCAGCTCGGTTATCAGAGAAAAACAAGCATCACCGCTCATCTTCTTCTGCTGCTGCTTCACGTCTCTCGAGGCGAAGCCCCGCTTCACCTGCAGCCAGACTGGAGAGAAACTACTGACAGTGCCGGTTCATCACCACTAGAGGGCAGTGAGGAGCTGTTGGCTGTAGTCGATGAATTTGAGTCTGACTGCACACAGGGAGCTTCTCTACCTTCTCTCATGAAGAAAAGTGTAATCCAAGTGAGATAATAGAAATATAGCTGTTAGCTGTGATGGTTACGACAGCCTGAGATCTGCTCCTGCTTTCTGAAACTCAGTCTCTGAGTCCTGCACATCCTCTGGTGCTCAGGAGTCCAGAAACTCCCAGACTTTTTACACCCACTCACTACTGCACACAGCTGGATTGCAGGTGAGGCTGGTGAACTTTAGGAGCTTTTAAGACTCATGTGACCAAAACAACCTGGATACCAAGAGTTGGACAGTGAGGTAAAGGTTGTTGAGAGGATTCCTCTGGAGAGAAAAGTCCCAACCCTAAGCCAATGAAAACCATTCTTCACCTTCTCCATAAACCTTGCTGATACTCTCATCCAAGTGTCGTTCTTTTAGATATTTGGCAGAAAATCGGGACATTAAATGTAAGTGGACTCTCCACCGCAGGACCATGCCTTGTGTACACAGATGCATATTTGAGCCTTTTCATGCTGCTTTTTATACACATGGGAACGGGAATTTGGAGCATGAAGAATGTGAAGAGAGACCAGAGTGTCTCATAGTTGTAAAGCAAACATGAGTGATGGAGCGAGGCCTTTTAGAGCTTTATATACAGTCACCAGGAGGAATGTGGATGAAGGCTTCCCACAGACCTCTGAGGATGGCTTTTACACAACTATGTGCTAAACAACAGGTCGCATCTTATAAGCAAGGCCTCATGTCGCCACACAGCTTGCTGGGAACGTTAAGCATCAAAATGCCAAAACACTCGATATTTGGATAGAAAGTTCAGGTAAAAGAGACCAAATTTCCCCTTATTTTGTTTTTTTAGTTGTTATTTATTGTGTGCTAAAGCAAAGTTGGAAGACTGTCTGCTGTCTGAATGTGGGTGAGATGGAACGATCCTGAGGTCCTAAACTAATCAGCCCAGGATGTTTGTTTGATCCAACAACCTGACTGATTGAAAAAGATTGGAAGGGATTTGATGATTCCTTTTTCAAAAGGAAATAAAACATTTGGAAACTTAAACGCCTCGAACAGCCTGGCATCATCACCGTGTTTTTAGACGTTAGAAGAAAGAAAACAAACCTTTCAGGAGGAAATATCCAGGACAGCTCTCACTTCTGCGCTGGTAATCCATCTCCTTCATCTGTCACCAGACAGCGAGGACGGAGGAGTGTAAAAAGACTAAACCGTCTTTTAATTTCAGTCAGTCTGATCTTTGGTTTATTTCCATTCCACAGTTACAAGCGACTAATAGCTCAGAGGTCAGGAGATGTAACTAAATATCCCTGCGACCCTCCACTGGTCAGTTATGATGCATGAGCGTGAGGAAAGAAGAGCAGAAGACGAAATTGGTGTTTTCTACCAGAGGGATGATTAATCAGCTCCGTGATGCACGTTTACAGAGTTTACTGTCAAGTTTTTAGAAGTTTCTCTTTCTAAGCAGCCAGAGCTCATCTGAACTTTGGTTCTCCAGGCTTTCTGGAGGACCTTTGACCTCATATTTCTGGTAGTTAGTCTATGGACAGCTGACCTGACGTACTGCCAATCCATCAGATCTGAGAGAGGATCAGAGATGCTTTCTGGTCTCCAGAAGCTTAGATCTGACACTGAGTAGTTGTTTTAGTAACTCCACCCTTCACTACAGATACAATCCTGAACTTGCTTTCACCCAGAAACTTCACACAACGTTAAGTTTTCAACCAAACTTTGTTGTTTTGGACTTTCAAACAGGCATCAGGACAAAACGTTCTCATTTCAAGGAGGTAACATCTGGTCCAAGCCTCTGAGGTAGGGACAAGTTGTTCTGCTCTGGGACCTGAGAAGAAGCGGCAGCAGAGCAACCGGTAAATGATTCAAACATGTTTATCTGGAATGCCAAGAGATCTTTTATTTACCCATTTTTATTTGATACGCATGGAAATGTTGCTTTCACTGAGGAAACACCAGAAAGGACAGTTTACATCTCCAAGACAAACATGGACGGACGGATGGAGAAGTCTGAATGTTGTGGAGAAGGTTAAAGGTTGAAGGTTGCTCTTTTCAGCAGTGGACCGTCAAACCTCATCAATGAACCAAGGAATGTGGTTGGCCTAGGAGCGACTGGCTCAGACCTGAGGACCAAAGGAAACGTTAGGAAGTCTCCTCTGGGTCTCCTACAGGTTTTCCTCTGGACCAGAATCATCTCAGCAGCTCCTCAACATGTTGTCTCATAAATCCTGATGAATGCGTCTCCATTTTGCTGACAGAACTTCCAGCTTCTCCTGAAATTCATCTCCTCTTCCTCCAAGTGCTTCCAGTCAAGCAGCTTGGGCGCTGAATCATGTGCGCGCCTGTCCAAATAAAGACGTTTTCTGTATACAGGACTCCGTCTCTGCCTGGACGCTCATAAAGGTCTCCTGGGTTTTATTTGCCTCGGCGTGGATCATTTTATCTGGAGACACTTGACCCTGCAGCTGTCCTGTTAGCAGCTCTCCGTCTGGCTGGAGACCAGCTTCCTCTGCATTCCAGACGCCGGAGCAGAGAGGAATCCGTCTCAGAAATGTCCTCCAATAAAGCCCAGTGCACATGTTTGTGTAAGGATAGAGGAGACCGCACCACCCACCCATCCTTCCATCCAGTCCTTCCCAGCGTCCAGATGTGTCAAACTGTCCCATAATTCAGCACAGGCCTGGAAGATCAAGGCATTTCCTCTGAACCCCCTCCTTCGACAACCGTCCCAACTTTCATTAAAGCCCATAAAGCCGGTCGGACGTCAGCGCCGCCGGCTGATCTCCATGACGTTTGACGTCTTTCCCATCTGGGATTCCAGAGGATCAATGCAGCCCACATTCCTGCGTTAAGGACAGAGACGATGAAATCACCTGGATTTAGCTTCAAACTGCAGGACGAAGATGCAACACCTGAAAGACGCCTAAGATAAACACAAATGTCAGAAATCTGCTGTTGGTTCTGATAAAATCTCCAGACCCAATGTTTTGGTTCTGAACAGTCGGGTGGCACAAACCCAGAAGACTCGTAGCGGCTGCGTGATAAGAGAGAAAAAGTTTTGGTTTTTATTTGTATGAGAAGAAATCTGGAATATTAACGTAAGAGTAATAATTCAAATAAGTTTATCAGCTAAATTAGAGGATATTAAGTTTCTACTCACTAAAATCTCTTGGCTTTGGTTGAATGGCTTCAGATTGCAAATGTAGTCACAAAAGGCCGTAATACAGAAAGCTGGTTGGTCATCCATATTTAGTCACTGAGTTGAAGTCGACGGCCATTTCCACCCCGAACATCGTCTGCCTCCAGGACCAGAAGGTCAAAGGTCTTACCTGCTCTTTGGACCGCAAAGCTGCTGAAACGAGCAGCAAACATGGGAACAGTAGTCATTTATTCATTTAAACATTTTGAAATGAATAGCTTCTTCTGAAACAGGCTGGAATCATTTTTAAATTACATCAGGATCAAACGCGAGACGCTGCATTGATGTCAGAGCTGAAATTCATTCATGTTTCTCACATTTACATGAATCCTGTGAAAAGTTAACCCAAAATGTCCTGATTTTCATGAAATGCTCAGTGAATGATGTTGTAAAATCTCTAAAGAAGATGTTTGTTCCTGCAGAACGTGAGATTTTCCAGCTTAAAACTAAAACATCTGGCTCGTCTCCCGCTCCAAATATATCCCTCTAAATCCTAAAGGTGAGGAAATTCCCTGATTTCCAGAGGGATCTGGATGATCCTATGGAAGCTCATTAAGCTCAAATCAGTTGATTTTAGCTGGGATGCTCTGAGATACCCAGTAGAAACTTGTTCTGCTGATGATTTCTTTTAGTTTCTGGAGTCTTTAATGGTCTGTAGGAGAGAAATCATCATCAACCACATTTCTGGACGCTGGATGTCTCCCTTTGTGTTTGGCAGTGGGGTGTACTTTCTTCTGTCAAACGGGTGGTTTCCATGCTTTCAGGGAGCAAATCGGGCTCTCATGAGACGTTGCTGGTATCAAAGAGAGGATCCAAAGTGGTTCTTTGCCAAGTTTCCAGTTATTTGTAGATTGAACCCAGGTTGAGTCCTGGAGGCGTTTTCATCCTGAATGATTCATAGGTCAGAGTTAAGAGTCAGACCAAGCAGAGACGACGTGTCCAGGTTGTGGACTGAACGAGTGGAAAGCAGCTCATAAGTTTCCAGAAAGTGTCGGAGATGCTGCAGATGTTTGTGGACGGAAGCTGGATGTGTTGGGAGGGAGCCGGGAAATGTCAGCAGGTCTCCTTTGTTTCTCCTCTCCCCTCGTGTTCGGCTGCTCTTCCCACGCCGCCGCCGTGATGAATCACATCCAGCGCTTTGAAGCCGAGCGCCGTGCGGACAGCCCGGCCCGCTCTCTGATCGATGCCTCTGATGACAGCCGGTGCTTCGCCACTCGGACACGTCAACGTCGTCTGGCCGCCCGCTCTGTCATCTAACCTGAGGCAGCGGCTTTCTGATTGGAGGCTTTGTGCCGGGGTGGAAAGGTCAGCGTTAAGCTGCTGTTTGACCTTATCGCTGCTGCGGCTCTGGGAAGTTCAGGGATGAATCCGGGCCTCTGGACGACTCGGTCAGCTTCGCTAGATCTGAATGGTGACCAAACCAAGCGTCTCTGGAAGGTTTCACCTGAACCTGTCCATGTGAGGGAAGAGGAAGGACATCGAGATCCTCGGGGATTCACAAGTTACAATCCTGAAGGAGGGACGCAGAAACATTTTGGTCCAGATGGATCTGGGAACTGCGGGAGTTATCTGGAGGTTTCCAGCTCATTTTTATTTTAACGAACGCTTCAACTCGTTTGCTGCTTCAAAACACAAACATTCCCTGAAGTTATCAATCAAAACCCACAAGTTTGGTTTGGAAACTTTTTGTTTTTCACACAAAACAATTGAGCAGGTTTCCAGGTCGGTGAAACGAGAAAACCAGAGTCTGTTTGTCCAGAAGAAATTCAGTTTTATCTCTGATAAAGTAGATGTGATAAACCAGAAACCAACAGCCCGTTTCCTCCTGACTCAAGTCCACGTCCAAGGGTGTCTGTATTTATGTTTGGGTGGGGGTGTCGGTGTTCAAACAAGCCGAGTAACCTGAGCGCGCTGACCTGGGCGACGCGCCATATCTTAGGATAGATCAGCGCCGTTATCTGCTGATCTCTGGACCTTTTACCGGCCCAATCCACCTCTGCTTGACCCCCGACCTCCCTGCAGCCCTGAGGCCCGCCGTGTGTGTGAGCGTCAGTTCACTGCTGCCGTGTTTCAGGTGGGAATCTGAAGGATGTGCTCAATCAAAGTATAACTAGACCCATGGAGATCTGTTGGGCATTTTTATTGTATTTTTCAATGACTTTCCCTGTTGGTGGTTTTTTAAATGTACACCTGACAAATGAGGGGAATTTTTGCTCAAAAATCATAATTTCCTCTGCAAAAGATTGAGATGAACCTGCAGCGTGTGAGGTAAAGCGTTCCTCTCAGGCCTGTGTTTTATAGGATCGTCTTCCTCCATCGTCCATCCGCTCGGCGCAGATTCACGGAGCGTCAGCCTGTCAGGATGTTGATGCTAAAGGCAGAAATGTTGCTCCGCCGAGTGGATCTGAAAGGGAAACATGCTCAGCAGAATGAGTTGGTGCCGACACGAGGCTGTAGATGTAAACAGGACTATGGAAGGACGGGTCAGTGGGGTTAAAAGCGTCCAGACCGTCCAAGCGAACAGCGATTGACCTTTTATCATTACAAGAGCTTCTTGTGGTTTCCAAGGTTTCTGGTTCTGTGGTTTAAAAGCCTTTTTCTGCTGGAAACACGAATTCAAGGAATTCATAGCTGCTGAGTCATGAGAACAGGACGTTTACTGCCTCAGAGACAGATCTGACTTATTGGAGATGAGGAGCAATCCAGAACCACAATGTGGGAAAATGTTCTTAGCTTTTATGGAGCTGCAATAATGGGCATAGCTGTAGTCGGCGCACCACTTTGACCCAAAATGAGCCGTTTTGGGTCTAATTCGAAACCTCTGCTGTAGTGACTGCTGCCAAGAGGCAGCTTGATTTAAAGCTGAACATGAAACAGGAGAATGGTTTGTGATATTCAATATATACAGAGGAAACCATCATCAGCATCAGTCAATGACTGTTAGTGTTTTGCATGTTTGAACGATTGACAGAGGATGTTTGATGTACTCGCTGTAACAACGAGGGGAATCCAGTTGAATCTCTGCATTAATGACTGAATGAGTCCAATTGACCATGGAGAACCAGCGCTAATCCCAACCCGGTTCACAACCCGGCAGCAGCCCCTAAACCTCCAGTCTGTTTCCCAAAAACACTGAGTCCAACAATAAGTCCTACTTTAGTCTTCAAAGTTCTCGGATGTCTGAAAAGCCAACAGCAGAGAGCAGAAGAAGAAACATCAGACCGAAAGCTTGAAAACAGAGAAAGTCCAGGTTTTATTCCTGCAATAGAGGAATTTCCAGGAGAACAGCGGATCCCTGAGGTAAATCTGGGACATCAGGGCTGCATGTTGTTAGTTTGGACTCAGGATCCTCCGCCCTGCTGCAGTAGGCTGGATTTAATCTGGTAAAACAAAGTGGGATGGATGGAAGTGCATTCCAGGGAATAAATCTACCTGGATCAAATTATTGTTGGGAAACAGGAGATCAGGTTTGTTTGGAGATATTCAGGTTGTATATTTTTCTTCTAATCCTCCAGTTACTGCTCTGATTATTCATCCACACTGCAAAAACAAAAATCTTACCAAATATTACTGCAGAGTTTCTAGTGCAAAGTACACTTTATAAAACTAGATAACAAGTATCTGTACAGCCAGATTTAGGAGCCTTTTTTAAGTTAATAATCACTTGATGGAAAAGTTCCAGTTTTTCAAGCAGATCGTTTTGCTTCTGAAACTTTCCACCAGTTTCTTCGTCAAAGTTTGGCCCTACTGGATGGAAAAGGGAATCTAGCCATCTTCCAAGAAACTCGTTAAATTAATAAATCTGACCGCAGCAGTGCAGGTTTGCTTGATGCACCGAATGTTTCTCCAAGCAATCGGGAGGATTGTGCAGCATAGAGGCTTTTAAAGCTCAAACCGAGCAAATCAAAGGTTCTCCTTCTCAGAGAAGGTGAAAAGGTTTGGAGCGACTGAGGTCAAGAGCACTTGTCTCACTTCCTGCTGGATCAGACCGAGATCAGTGCGGAGGTGGACTGAAGAGGGCCGGTCTTCTGCTCCAAGCATTCCTCCTGCTTCAGCCCGTCACCCGGCACCTCCTAAAACCAGACAGGACGATTGAGAGCAGCACGCCTGAACCTCAACCTCCACTTCCCCCAGCGCGTTTCAGAGCAGGGAAGGTTTTTACCACCACTCACCCCATGGATCACTTTAACGACGCTGCAGTTCGGGCTGCACAGACCCCCGGGATGGATATGAACGAAGGGATTATCTGAGAAACGGCTCTTCTGTCTCCACTTTGGATTCATTTCTCTGTTCCTAGAAGTGTCTCCAGTCAAACCGCTCTTCTTCCGCTTTTTGTTCCCCAGCAGACATGAATTACACTTCCTCTTGAAGTCTGAAGGCCACTTCTTTAGGGAAGTCTTCTGCAGGCAGTAATTTTCCTGCCAGTGTTTGCTTTTTGCTGTTGATGGCGTTCCAAGCGCAGCGCCCTGAAAATCCCCTAACAAGAGAGGAATTAGAGCAATTTTAAAGAAAGTACCTCACTTAGTTTGCAGTTAGGAAATACCTCAATAAAAGTAATTAGCAGGGAAGGGCTTGTTTGGGAGCTTCAGCAGTTTTATAAAGTAACACTAACAAAGCAGGGAGGCTGGAGCAGCTGGAAATGAAACCAAAGCTCCCAGTTTGTGCTGCTGCATCACATCCATCCAACCATGACTAGTTAGCAGGACTAATACCAGAATAAAGACCTGACCCCACCAAAGGTCAAATAAATCATCCCAGGAATTGTAACTTTACTTTTCCTCTGTGTGAATGGAGCTGCTGACTGCAGAATCTGGATTTTTACTGGATGTTTCAGACGTTTCCTGATTGGACTTGTTGTTGGTTTGACCAGATCTAATCAATCAATCTGACCTCTGATTTTAATAGTTTATTCAAGGTCTTTCTGGGCTTAATGATTTATTTTAATTTCATTCAGTGGCACCACAACCAGACAATGTGGTCAAACTGGATGCAGTTGTTGAATATCACTGAACTCTGACCCAGAACCACAAGGCATTCTGGGAGACATAGGAAGAGAAAAGGCTTTAGCCGCTAAGCTAAGTTGGCGGTTTCAACTAACTCACTTACTCTTTGGTTGCCTAGCAACAAGCTGCTTGGTAACAGGCTCTTTGAAGTTCCCCCACCTTTGGTTACTTAGCAACATGTTGAGTAACTTCACCACCATGCCTCATAACTGCATAAAAAAAAAAAACAAACATATTGACTGATGAAACTCGTGTATTGTGATGCGTTTAGCCACATCGTCCACCTCAAACTCGAAATTGAACTTTTTTCTCTCCAGAATTTTGATTTTAATCTCAGAACTTTACAGAAGAGGATCAGGCCACTGGGAAAAAATAAATCAGATTCTTATTCAGATTTTTGATCTCAGACATTTGAAGTCAGAAAAGTCAGATTTCTTCTTGGCACAAATCCTCTTCCATAGAACTGAGCCTCGTTCCTTTAGCGTCATTTTTGTCTCCACCAAAGCCGCTTGTTTGCTCTTTCTTTGTGATTTTTATCCATCCTGACCGGCCCGCTGGTCCAAAACATTTTTTCCAGGAATGATTCCAGCTACTTAAAAACAACCTTTAAGCTTCCAGCGTCTTATTCAAAGAATTGTTGCAAACTCTGCATCAGGATTTTTGTTTCTCGGAATAAAAATCAGATTGTGGAGTTTTCCCTGGGGAGTTGGAAGAGGCTGTGATGGTTTGGACAGACGGCCCAGATGTGAACCGTCTCTCTGGTCTGGAGACGTTTCCTCTGCGCAGAGCGGGATCACGCAGCTCACCGGAGGATTTAACAAACTGTAACAGCTCCAGCGGATTTCGGCTGCTAATCGCCGTTTCTGTGGTGCCGTCTGGAGCCGGTCCGGTACTGGATCTTCAGGTTCCTTCAGGTTGGGCTAAACCTGACTTCAGGGCGCAGCGACCCTAAAGGACTCAACCAAAACCCCGAGTCTTATCTTCCTCTCACCTCTTCCTCTTCCCGTCCTCCCTGCACTGTTTTTATCCCAACATGTGGTCTGCATCAGATAAATCAAGAGGGTGGTGTTCGGGATGTGGGAGTGGGCGATAGTGTGTGATGTAAGTGGGTGTGATGGAGGAGGAAGACGGTGCTGGTCATGTGACGCAGCAGCTATCAGGAAGACAGGAGCGTGTTGCATAACCCTAAAGTCTCTGAGTCCGGTCGGGTTTAAGACTCCAACAGGACCTAGTGTGAAGGAGAACAGGCGGAACCAGCGTTTGGGTCAATCTCAGCAGAAACAGAACCAAACCTTCAGCAGAACAATCCGGTCCATCAGGACCTCCAGATCAACAAAGAACCCAAACCGAGAAACTCAGACGAAACATTTTATTACGTTTAAGCTGCTTTGCTCATGGAAAACCAGTTTGGACTTTGACTTGACCACTTGGTCTGCTTGGTCTAAACCACATTATGGATCTAAAGTGTCTGTTCAGAACCTCAGGGAGACTTTCAGGCCTTGCACACACAGAGTCAAGTAAAAAGCCTCCAGGGTCTGGCTGCATCGTTATTCTGCTGAAGCTTCATAAACCATGAAGGCCACAAACCTCATGTTCCTCTTCTCCATGTTGGCGAGTCCTCTGTTCCTCAGAAGCCTTAATAAAAACAGAAACTTTGTCTTTGAATCACTTTACAAACATCAGCTGACGGCCTTTAACTCTTGAACTGCCGTTTCTGCTCCGGGCCGAGCAGTGAGTCTCTGAAGGTTGATGACAAAGTGATTCATGTAACATCGGATCTGTGGCTCCAGCTCATGGTTTTTCTGCCTAGTGAAGGCCTGGGTTTCTGCAGGTGAGGTCACAGCCTGGAGTTGTGGTGAAGGGACTCCGCCGCAGCCTCTTCATTGTCTTCTCAGCAGTTTCTCAACCTCTGGCTCCTCTCTTTGCGTCACGGCTGGCTCATTGTTTTCTGTGTGTTGCTTTGTTCCTTGTAGCCTTTAGAAATGTTGCAGAAACTTTGTGTGGTTTCCAGATGAAGTCCTTGTTGGTCTTTAAATGTTTCCAAACTTCTTCACCATTTCTCTGTAGTTATTTTTGGCGTTTTACTCTTTATTTGCAGCAGAATAGTTTGGATGTAAGTTGATATAATTAAATATTTATCTGTCCTACAATATAGTAACTGCAAGACCCTGAATGTATTTTGAACAAAATTACTTATCTAAAAAAACTTGATTTCTTACTTATTTAGTATGTTATAAGAGATAAAACAACTAATATCTTAATAAATGTTTTTAGTTTTTATTTAAATAGAAAACGTGACCCTCCAGTTCCCTCAGTAATTTTGTCCGTAATGGTTAAAGTTTGTACACCCTGGTTTAGACCGTGCAGTCATGATGCGTCATGTTCAAGCAGCTCGCTGCGATTCTGGGATGTTTGGTGAGGAGATGGATCAGACCTTTCAGTTTTAGTAAAAACGGGAGTGTTTAGTTCTTTTCATTTTAAATATCTATTTCAAACGTTAGTAATGCTGGACTAACGGTCCCTTATTGTTTATAAGTCTGTCGTGATGTTGGACGTCGTTCCTCTGAATCTGGGTGCTAACTCAGCGATGCCCCCTAGTGGCTACATTCTCTGCCAGCAATGCAAACCTAATAGGCTCATTGAAACGATTGATGCTTCACAGCATCATAAATGGACCTTATTGGTTTCTCATGATACGTGAATCACCCATCAGTTGAACCAAGATGCTAACTGAAAAACCGGAGCATCACTTATCTCAAACATGTCTTGTTTGCTTGTATTGTTGGTGTTTTGGTTCCTCTCCCTCTTTGCGCCTTCATCACTCAGTGGCGGCATTTCAAACGAGCTGAAACGCCCAGAAGAGCGATGGCGTCCCTGCCAGAGTGCACATGCTCCTCTTTATGTGTCGTCTTTCATGTGGGGAGCAGAAACCCGCTGCTCAGTTTGAGCCGGTGGACGCTAACAGGGTCCAGCTGTGCGGTTCTCACAGCCTCGCACAGACAAATTGAATCTCTTTTGTCTCGTATATCACCTTGAGTGTGAGTCTGCGGTCCTCTTACAGTCCCAGTTGGACCTCAGGACATTTTCCACAGCTTTGAAAGAAAGAGGACAGGTTTTCACATCTTTTTTCAGAAATATGGCAAAGAGGAATGGTTTGCAAAGTGGTCCCTCAGGGTCCGTTTCCCTGTGTGCCGTTTGGTGAGTTCATCACCAGTGAAAGCCCAATGAAACCGGCTTTAGGTCCTCGTTTCAAACCTCTGAATGAGGAAGTTTCTGTGTAGATGAACCCAGGAGGGCTGGGGACCTCTGCCACCTCCAGGCACATTATTACTTTAACAGTTTCAGGAGATATGCGTGGCTTGAGAGGCCAGATTTACTGGAAATACTGTCCTGTCTGTCTGTCTATCCTTCACACAGTCCATCCTATTCTATGACCAGGGAAATACTGACGAGTCTTGACTTTTGAATCTGGCAGTAGATTCAGACGAGGATTTCCCTGGAACATGATCAGAACATTGAAACATGGAGACTGACTTGTAGTTTGGGTCAAACCTGCATTTTTATTTGCTAAACTTTTGCAAGTTGAATTCCTTCAGACGACAGAAGCTCCTCCAGTAGAATAGTCTGAGTTTGACCATGTTTGCTGCTTTTTTTTACGTCTATTATAAAACAGAACATGGAACAACAGTATCACAGTTCACTGGTTCTGGTTGTCTGAATGCTGATGTTGAGTCCATCGTCTTCCTCTGGAGACGATTCCTGAAATGCTTGGTGTGATCCAGCCTGGACTGCTGGACGTCCAGAACAGTTTTTGGTTTTTCTAAGAAGCTTCTTGTTGTTGGCTCCAATATTGAGCAGTTTCAGGTAAAACCCCTGACTGGTGATGCAGTTACTGCCAGATAGCATGACGACTGCCTCTTGATGACCCAGCTGGTGCCCCCAGGTGGTTATTCCTCGTCATTGCAGGTCCTTCACAATAAAATCTCATCTCTTTTATCTGATCTTCGCCGGACGTTTTACTTCAACTTCAGGCTCGTTTCTCTTCTTTTGAAGATTGCATCCCAGTTTCGGGTCACTTCTGTTTTAGGGTTAAAAGACGTTAAAAGACCCCTTCTGATCAGATTTCTTTGAGCTGAACGTCTTTGGATAAATCTTAAACATTTATTCAAATTCCTGACTTTAGGTTTCAATGCATCCTGCAGTTTCCAAAGCGGTTGATGGTTTTATGGTTTCTTGGTGTAGAATAACATCAAACATGGTTCCCTTTGAGCCAAAGTGGCAGGCTGTAAAATGACAGGAATGACATTGCTGTAGTTGTGTTTACGCAGAGAAGGAGGACAGATAACTGAATCCAGGCTGGAGTAGTTGGAATCAGGCTGCGTTTATCAGAGACACATGCTGCAACAACGGGACTTGTGATGAGGAAGTGACGGTGCAGAGAGCGTGCCTGCTTCCAACATGTGGCTGACGGAGGCGTGAACTCAGCCTGAACCCCTTTGCCATCGCGGCCTTGCATGGGAGTCATTAGCCCGCGATCTGAGGTGTTTATGTCACCGCCGTGCCGCTCTGCGCCGCCGTGTTGACTGAAGTCGTGTCTGAACGTGGAGAGAACATGAGGGTTTGGGCTACATGAAAGAGACCGAGCGGTTCCCGCTTCTTGTGTGGATTTGGGGCCGGCGGCCACAAACCTGGGATCCAGTAGCTCCAACTTCAAACAACCAGACAGAGAAAAAATACTGCTGGAACAAAGCAGTTCCAGTTCTTGTTTTTGTCTTCCTTCCACATAAAAAACTGGAAAACAGGCTGGAGCCTCGTGTGATTCACCAAAACTTTTAAATTTAGTCTCCAAAATAAGATTACAGGCTTACAGGAACACGCTGTTATCACAACTTACAAAGAACATGAGCGTTAATGGACGGTTCTGACTCGTTCCGTTTGTGTTGCATAAGACAGCTACAGTATGGTTAACATTAGGGAACAATGTGGTTGCAATTACTGCAACAGGCCCATTAAAAGCATGTTTCTGATGGGACTGACCTCTGGTTTCCTGCACAAAGGCTGCACAGGCCTCAGCGCTGCTGCGTCACATTTAGAGGAACCTCTGACATACCTGAAGGTTGGGGGGTTTCTGTCAAATGGGGAAAAAGACGAAATCAGGCTGCAGTCTGTATCTCCAAACTGCATCTGTAAGTTAAAGTGCAGCTGATGCACCTGCTGACTGACAGGAAGTGGGACAAAACAAGAAAACCTTCAGATGAAATGCCAGAAGAAGAAGATAATGGAAGGTCTGAATAAAAGCAGATCCTTTTTCCGAACTCGGTTATTGAAAAAAGATTGCTTCTTCTCCTTCTGTTTGCTGATTGGTAGATACCAGAGGAATCAAAGTAAATGGGAGAAAACCCAGACTGAGCTGTGAGTGAGATTAAAAAGCCAGGCTACAAAAACACCAGATAGTTTCCTCCTGGCTTGGTACATCATTCGGACCTCAGACTGGATGAAGGCAGCAATGGATGATGCTCCGTTGTTGCTGCTGGTGACTGAGGCGCCTCGACTGTAACAACAACCAGAGCGGTCAGACGGCAGCTTTAATCTCAGCCCAGCGCTGACCAAGCAGGATATGGGTTAAGTTTTGTTTTCTTCCTTTACGGACCTCCTTTTGTTTTCATTTGTTCTGCTAATCGATTTAGCTAATCAGCTAATGAGTGATTTAAGCCAGCAGCAGCTTAGAGGATCCGGAGCCTGTCAGCGCTCCATCAGAGCCATTATTTACTCTGATTCAGACAATCTGGTGCCTCTTGGCTCTGGTTGCTCCAACACTCACCTGTGGTCATGAAGATGCAAACCGCCCAGAGTGGGTCAGGCCTCTGCAGCTGGAAATTAAACCAGAGGAAAATATTCTGCAGAGATCCTCCCAGGTCAGGAGATATGAAACTCAGCAACAATCATCCTTATAGTGCAGACAGCTGGCATGTCTGATCCCCTCAGATGGGTTTTAGTGGCGCAAATAAAGCTGATTAGCAACAAGTCTGACCTGTCAGACGCTGCTGCTTCATCATGCATCACATAAACAAATATTCACCCTGCTGAAAACCGTCCAGGAGCTGCAGATGAAATCATGTTTCCAGGTGGAGCCTGGGAATCAAACCTGACCGCTGCTGTTAGTTTGAACATAAATGTCTCTAAAATGCAACTGAAAACACAAAATGAATGAATTTTAAATTGAACAGAAACAACCAGAACAAAAGGATCCAACATGTCAACAGAGAACTGAAGGGAAAATGAACCTGAGGACCCTGAGAAACCATGACTACCAATAATAAGACAAAGAACCGCTGGGAAGAGTTCACGGACCTGAGATACATGCACCGATCCGAGATCGGAAGAATAGACGAGAACAAGAGAAGAAGAAGAAGAAAACAGATGGATGACCTGAGCTGTTCCCTCTGAAACGTTTCTACAATCATTGTCATTTTTGTCTTGTTTCTGTTTAAAAGAGAAACGTCTCGGACCGAAGCAGAACGTTTTCAACACCTCTGCTAATCAGCTTATGGCGGCCGTCAGCCCCCCTCTGATTGGTCCAGCTGTTGGACACATCACTGACTCCGAGTTATTGAACCTTCCTGCTGCCTTCGGGCCGCCGATGGCTCTGATGGCACCGTGCTAAAACAAACACCAGGCTGTTTTCTTAAGCTCCTTCGGCGTCACTCGATCGTCATGATGCAGAACCGCGAGGCCTGACTGATGTCCTCTGGACTGTGGTGTTGTTGGAAAGGATTAGGAGGAAGAGGGACCGGCTGATGGAAAGCCAAAGAGCTCTTTGAAGATTTTCCTCATGTTTATGGACGCATCACTTCATCATTTTAACTCTTGGTGGAGGCGGACCAGGAGGTCACGGTGGGAAGAGTTGGAACAGGTAGCTTTGGTTTCCCAACATGTTTATGCAAATAATAAGTAGATTAAGTGGAGCTGGATGCATCCCGACCACATCAGAACCTGAAGGCTTGCTCCGAACCTCCATGATCAGATTTCATGGCTGAAAACGTTCACAGAGCCTACATCCACAGACTTTAATCCTCCTCTGTAAAACGTTCCCAGAGCGAAGGAATATTGCCTGAGAAATCCAGATGTATCTGAGCTGTGACCAGAAAACACAGCCTGACCCTGTGTCATGTTTCCTCCCATGCTCGTGTTCAAAAAAGACCTCAAGAAAGAAAGTTTGTCCTCAAACCAAACATGGTGAAAAGGCGAGTATCTGGTGTCTTCACTTAAAAGGTGAAAATCAACCTCAGTGCCTTCAACAGGGCTCTCCATTGTGTGACGGTTTACAAAAGCCACCTTGCCTTAGATAGAGTTTAAAGCCGCCAGTTCAGATTGAGTTACGATGTATCTGCTGTTCAGCGGCCAACTTTTTTATTGTGTTTCACGTTGGTTGTAGGAGCAGACAAAAGCCGCCACAGTTGAGCGCAGAGCGGAAGGGGACAGCGCAGATGTACAGCCTGATATTTTTGTTTTTCATTCTTCAAGAGTATGAAACTTATCTGTGTTTAAAGCCTCACAAAGTGACAGTAATGGTTGTTTATTGGAGCTGGCGGCCCAGACATCAACACCACCCACTTACACTTGATCGCTGGTGAGTCGGACCCAAAGTTTAAGTCTGTTGTGAAACGCTTCTTCAAACCTGACATCCCAAACCAACGTCAGCCACAAAGGAGGAAACGAGTCTGTGCAAACAAAGCTTGTGTTCGGGGAAGATCTTTTCAGTTAGTGCTTCTTGAAGTGCAGATGGACTGGTCCGAAAACCAGAACCCAGGTCCAACATGATGTTATTACTTCCTGTCAGCCCTCTGACCATCAGGTCACAGAGTCATCCGGGAATAAAACTCACACATCGCCTTGGTTTCCCAGAAGCGGTGAAGTCCTTCCAGGTGGTCCAGGACTGGCCAGGAAAACCAGTTCTCTGATGGTTTGAAGACCAGCTGGGATCATGTCCACCAGTAATGCTGGTCCTCCATGCAGGCAGTTCTGAACGTCTTGACCAGTCCGGAAGCACCGTGCTTCAAAATAATGAATAAGATTACAAACTATTTTCTGAATAATTTGAAATAGACAACATATAAAACTTAAAACAATTTTTAAATTTATGAAAATGAATAAGTGAAGACATTTTACAAAAAGCTTTGCAGTTTCAGATAATAAAGGAGACCACAGCTGATGCAGACGCAGCTGAAGAAACTAATTTACAACAAAAGCATCAATGAATGGAGGAACAAGCTGAGTTTAATCTTCCTTACGTCTGGCGGTGAAGTGAGTTCGCTCCTTTCTAATCCTGTTGCTCTCAGCAGAGCGATGTGATTGGATCAGACTGATGAATCCACTGCTAATGAGAAAACAGCCAACATGGTCATTTCTGCTTGGATAAAGCTACACAGAGAAATGATCAAATAAGCTACACAGGTTACTGGGTCAGTTCCATCCTTCACTTTTCTGGAATCTGTTCTAGTTTTGGTCATTTTAAGGAGTCGTGGTTGTTATGTTCCAGTTTGTTTATGGTAAATATTTCCCCACAAACTTCAGTCAAACCTATTTGTTCATGCAGCGACAGACCGGCTGGAGCTAATCAGGACTGATTCTGCAGAGCCAGGAACGAAGCGGTTCCTTGATAGTCTCCTTGGTGGATGATTACTGCGTGATGAGGTTTTAGTGGCTTAATGTTGCAGCTATTAATCCTGTAATCTTTGTGCTGATTCGATCAGCCTCTGGAGCCTCGGTTTAATTAATCCGCTGTTGTTCTGCGACAGCAGCATGCTAGGATGATAGCAGAGTCCGACCCGGACTAAGTCTTGGGCCGAGGGAAGGAAACGTCCGGGTGTGGTATGTGATTATTTTATCCATTATCCTGACAAATTAAAGAACAAAAATGTTGATAAAAACTAACAGGAGGATCAATAAAGACCCAAATTCTCATCGTTTTCTAAATCTGCATGTTATGTTTCTGTACTTGGTCACCCACAGGAACATGACAGCTGCTCTTTGCAATGCATGAAACTTATCTTCTGGTTCCACTGTTAGAAATATATTGATGCTAAGCGCTAGCTGCAGCAGCTCGCTGTGTTCAGTCTTTGCTTTATCTGCCCGTTCCACTGAATAACGATGAAAACCTGGACGATTTCATCAACCAACAAAATCCAGAACGTGAAACGTAGACGAGTCTGCGGAAACAGGATGTTTGGTCGACCTTCGATATGCTAGTAGCACTTAGCATCCAGCCCTTCCTGGTGAGAGTGACAGCGTTGTGCAACACAAATACTTTGAGCTATTTAGCTAATCGTAACTTATCAAGGCAGGTAATTTACCTCCAAGAATTGCATTGATCAGTGGTGAATCATTACAGACTGAGAATGAACCGAGTTTCATCTGACTGCAGGAAACGAGTCAGATGAACTTTACATCCTCACCCTGCTGAGCATGTAAAGAACTTTAAACTTTATTTTTCACATTTTCACAGAACCGTTCGCAGAACCGGCTCTGGTTCCCTGAGACGATGCATCGTTGAAAAAGTACCGACATGTTTCCTAAAGAGCACAGAGGAAGCTCGTTGTGTGCTTAACTGTGTTCTATTAGGCTGCAGTAGATTCTGCTGTGTTTTCCTTCAGTCCAACAGTTTGGTTTTATTTCCTTCACTTCCTGGAGTTTTCTTGGTTGTGATTGGTTCACGCTGATGAGAGGAAAACGATCCGCGATTCGCTGAAGATGTGAATGAAATGAAAGCTTCAGGCTTTCTGTCCTTGTTGGTGCTGCAGACGTAAGGACATCGTTTGTTGATCTGACTCAGGTCAGACGAACAAAGAAATTCAGTTTTTGAGGTTTTGAAGATAAAGATGTAGAAACGGGTTTGGTTCTGATAATCGGACCGGATCCACTTTGTTTCATCTCTAACTTCTCAGTTCAACTTGTGAATGAACCCATATGTTTCTCAGGCTCGTTTTAACTATTCAGACGGTTCTGCCTTTATGCAGCTATGATATATAATAAATCACAGAGGAACGTTTAGTTTCTCATTAAAGCGCCGCCTGCAGGAAACGAGTCAGATGAACTTTACATCCTCACCCTGCTGAGCATGTAAAGAAGTTTAAACTTTATTTTTCACATTTTCAAACCTGCTGAGTTTGTATTAATCCAGGTCAGTAATCATTGATTATTACAAAATCAACATGAAACAATAAGTTTTGGTTAGAAATGGGAATCTTTGGATATAATTTGAAACTATTCCGGTAAAACTTCTCTCCCTGGAGTTTAATTCAGTTCAGGTTCATTTCTGATTCGTTTGAAAGGAAACTGAAGTGAAATTTTTTAAAAAACCTGATTTTATTTAAACTTTATCAGAAAAGCTTCGTCATGTTATGATCATAAATCAAACATGATGAAACTTCAGCATCACTAAAACATTTAAAGTTGACTGATCATACAGATTTAAACTACCGTATTTTCCGCACTATAAGGCGCACCTAAAAACCTCACATTTTCTCAAAAGCCGACAGTGCACCGTATAATCCGGTGCGCCTTATATATGGACCAATACGGTAAGCAGCCGCTGACTTCATTTTCCCCTGTAGAAGAAGAAGCGCGCGATGCATGCTGGGATATATGACTGCGCGGGGCGCCGTTTCATTCCATTTGTGTGTTTACGTACAGACCCCAAAATGGCTCCTACTAGAAGACACGCCTACAACGCAGAGTTCAAACTCCAGGCGATCAGTCACGCAGTAGAACACGGGAATAGACCAGCAGCCAGAGAATTTAACGTTAACGAATCAATGGTGCGGAAGTGGAGGAAGCAAGAAGACGACCTGCGCCAAGTAAAGAAAACTAAACGGAGTTTCCGAGGGAACAAGGCGAGATGGCTACCGTTGGAGGACAAACAGTGGGTTGTCGAACAGAGAGCAGCAAGTGTCAGTACAATCACTATTCGAATGAAGGCAACAGCGCTAGCAAGCGAACTTAACATTAACTATTTTAAAGGCGGTCCTTCTTGGTGCTTTCGGTTCATGAAAAGACGTAATCTCTCCATCCGCACACTGTTTCACAGCAACTGCCAAAAGACTACCAAGAAAAGCTGGTCACTTTCTGCACATATTGCAAAAACAACATTACTGAAAAAAAAGATCCGGCCAGAGCACGTCACCAACATGGACGAGGTTCCACTCACCTTCGATATTCCTGTGAACGCCTGTTATGTTGGGTCCCGTATTCGCCCAGCTGTTTAATTCGGACACTGAAGAAGAAGAATTCGAGGGATTCGCGGATGAGGAATAACTTGATAATGTGAGCTTTACATGTTTATTTTGTGTGTTGTGCGACATTAACGTTTGAGCAACGTTGAGTTATTTATATATTGTTATTGCTTTGCACTATTTCGAATGTTACTATATTGTGATACCACTAACGTTTGATTTACCGTAACAGTATCAGACTGTTTTTTTACGTGTTTATTGAATCCAGGAAATGCTCCCCTCCACTATGTGATATAAATGTTGCACTACATGTTATACCCTGCTGTTGTTAAAAGATAAACGAAATGCCACATCACATAAAACAGCTGTTCATTCATGTTGGGAGTAAACGGATTTGTCAGAACGCTGGTTTGAAATCTATAAAAAGTTTGACTGACATATCTGACTGTTTTGTTGACATTCCAGCTCCATCTAATGAATGCATAACGTAACCCCAGCCTCTACTGTAGCGTCTATTCTATGCGCCTTATAATGCAGTGCGCCTTATATATGGACAAAGTTTTAAAATAGGCCATTCATTGAAGGGCCTTATACGGTAATACGGTAATTGTTCTTTTAGAGCAGCAACAGGTCAAAGGGTGAAGGTCAGCCAACATTTAAGCAGAAAATTAACTTTGTATTCACATTAAAGCTGTGATCATAACTCTGACATTTCATCATTTCATTCCTCGTCTGGAGAATCGGTTTAGCAGATCCAGATCGTCATGGAAACGTGAGCGTCCTCCTCTGTGGACGGACAGAGACGTGTTAATCTGCAGGACAGCAGGTCTGCACCAGCGCTCCTGTTGTGGCTTATGAAGGATCCAAACTGGGTGAAATGACCTGGAAGCATCTAAATCCTCTTAATCACATATGGACCAAATCAGGAAGCTCCTGCAATAATCTGGATCCTGCAGCAACATAAAGCAAACAACAGGAAGCAACAAGAAACAGGAAGTTTAACATCAGACCTGCTCCAGGTCATGTGGAATAAACGAGGAGATCCTCCGTTTGCTGAACTCAGTTCTTGTGGTTTCAGCCGTTAAAGGAAACCGAAGCTGCAATCTGGGCCAGCGCATTAGATGCAGCCAGGATTATCCGTATGAAGTGATGCTTTCACATAAAGCAGCGCAGGCAAACAAACAAACACTCCAGATTAAGTCTGAGAGCCGCCACTGGATCCATTCAGACAGAAAACGGATCCACCTGCCAACAGTAAAAGTTTAAAAACTTTGAGTGAAACCATTTAATGAGGAATAAACGTCCAGGTTACCTGAAGAATCAGACTTTATCTGGCTCAGTCTTTAGCTTTGTTTTCCAGATGTCAGAATGAGCTGGTTCAGGTAACCTGGGTTTAGTTCAGATGGAGAAGGACTGTAACCCTCCTGTGGATGCAGAGCGGGGCGGCCCGCTCCGTCCCTCCTCTCCGGATAAAGACCCTTCGTGCAGAGCCACTCGCCTCAGGCCCAACAAAAGCCTCTAATGCAGATTTAGATTTTCAATCCTGCGCCTCAATTCAGCGCGCTTTGACAGGTCAACAGGCATACTGCAATCTGTTCGCCCTCCTTCCACTTAAACCTCCCGCTACCTCTGACTGAGGAGGAGGAGGAGGAGGAAGATGGCTTCCAGCAGAACGGGTGGTGGGAGGAGAGGTGAGTCAAATCCTAATTACAGGTTGGAGAGCCTGGCCGCAGAGAGGTGCTGCTGTTTGCTGTGGTAATTATTACAGCCCACAGACTGTAACTAATCCATGATGCCCCAACAGGGACAAGCTGCTTTCTGGTGGCTCTTTCACCAGAGCAAAGCTTTAATCTGCAGACAGAAGGAGAAACGGCAGAACGTAAACAACCCGGTCCAATCGGGCCCAAGGCAGAGAAACATCCAGTTTGATCATCAGACAGGTAAATCTAATTTATTACCCGACTCCTTGATAAACTGCAGCTCAGTTTAAAATAATACAACCCAACTGAATCATCGAGGAAATGATCAGAATCACTCAGATAATTCATGAATCTCCAGATTAAATGTGATTTTATTAACATTTAGTGGTTGAACTTTCTGCCTGTCATCAAGTTTGAAAACAAACAGGAACCATGAAGGACATGAAATTATCTCAAACATGCTGCAAAGAGGCTGCTGATGATCTGACCACTTTTATTTCTTATCCATTCGCCCCTTCTGCTCTGAATAAACTGTTTTCCTTCTAATGGACCCGGTTCTACTGGAACCAGAACATCTGCTGTGGTTCTGAGTCCAACCAGCCTGTTCCCCTCCTGGCCTGTGGGGGCGCTGCACCAACAACCACTGAAGGAAACGACACAAAAACCTCTGAAGACACTGAGAGCAACTTCCTTCTTCACCAGATGAAACAAGATGGAGGCGTCAGATTTTAGCGGCTGGAGGATTTCTCTTTAGGCTAAAGACCAGGAGCCATTTCTGCTGCTAGCGCTAGGCTAACATGTTAGCATTGGTTGGATTTACCCATGTGGATGTTTTCCTTTAAATCCCAGCCCAAGCTACAGAAAACCTTAGAAACCCCAACATGTTCTGGCTGTACTCCTAGAGACGGTCCACGCTGTCCTGAGGTTCTCTTCAAGGACTTGTTTTGCTTCAGACTTGTCGGTTTTTACGGCTGTCAGCAGCTCATAAACGCTGATGTGTTCTGGAAGTAGCAGCTGATATTCACAGGGCCGCTGCACAGATCCTCATGCCGTCCCTGCAGAGGTGATGGATGTCTGAAACGTCTCCGTCTGACTGAGCTGCTGTCAGTCCGTGTTCCTGTTGTGATTTTTCAGGATCTCTAGAGATGGTTGCTCCCCCTCTCTAACCTGAAATGCCCAGGCGTTATGAATGAAAATGAGATTATAGCTGCCTAAGCCCCCGTTTCCCTCCCCGTGTTTCTGCCCAGGGCCCCCGCCAGCCCCACCTGGGGAGAACAATATCCTCAGATCATCTTAGTGTGCTTTGGTTAACAGATGGTTCCTCAAATCCTTGGTTTCCTCCCAGCTTGAACATGTGTTGCATGTGATCCTGGCCTAGAAACGCCCGAGAAGGAGATGTTTTCCCCAACATGGCGGCGTTTGGTATTCACCTCCAGACAGCCCCAGAGGAGCTGGAGAGGCAGGCTGTGGTTCTGGTGAACGTTGGGACCGGATCAAACGGATCTGAGGTGTGAAAGTGGGGCGAGGCGCCTGTCGCTCCTCGTCTCTTCAAATAAGAAGTGGATAACAAAGGAAAGGAAGCGTCCTGTGACAGCCGTGCTCCATCACTCATCTCTCTATTGTCTGCAGCTCCAGAACGTCACGTTTCCAACCGCCTGCCCCCTCCTCCACTGGAAAGGCCTCCAATTATGATAATTCAAGCTTCCAGCTTGGTGGGATTTGACTTCATCTGCCTGGTTTCCCATAATTCACCTCTGCTTTCACGTCGCGGGGAGAGCTTGTTCCGTTCACAACCTTCAAACTCAAGACGAAGCCAGTTGGCGAGACTCGATCAAAAAGCTCCAAACTGGCGTCAAATGAGGAGAAAAGAGGCTGAATGGTGTTAAAATGCTGAACCGTTTCCCTCTCTGAGGAAAACTGAAACCATTTTTAACTAATCTGGACGAAAAGTTGTAAAAATCTGGTCCCAATTTGGATGCCAGAAAAATCTCCAAAACAAAACCGAGTTGGTTTTCTTTCCTGGGCAGAAACATTTTGACCAGATGTGGGCCAGCGGTACCGCCGCTCTTCCTCCCAGCAGGAGAGATGGGAGAAGAGCTTCTTCTTCTCCCAGATCAGAACTATTCACTCTGACGGGTTGTTGTGTTCGTGGCAGCACCCGTTACCCACAATCCCTAGCGCCTCCTGCAGCCACGATGCTGCTGTTGGCGGTTAGAGAAGGAGCAGAAGCTGAAGAACTGGAGGAAACAGCAACAGATCCTGACTGGAGTTCAGGACGTCCAGGAGCAGAACCCAGACAGTCCGGGTCCCTGCAGCGTGTCTGGATTGACTGAGGCCACCGCGGCGCGAGACGTTACAGTCAGAGGACAGGAGGCTCCTGCTGGACGCAGTGAGGACGTTTGGTTCCTTGACCGGAGCAGCAGTTTGGTTTCCCTCATTAATGCTCAGTAGTGACCTCCACGTTCCTCCACATCTGTCCACCCGCCTCACTGGCAGTCACCGTTTGACTAATGTCTGAAAATTTGAGATTTACTGCAGAAATTTCCTAGAAACATTTCTGAGTTTCAAAAATGTTTGACGTGAATTTTTTCTTCAAAAAATTCTGACTTTTTTGAGAAAGTCAAAAAAGTCAGACTTTTTCTGGAACCGGGTCTGGAACAGAAGCTGGTTGTTTCTTGATTGTTTGACTCTGAGGTCCGTCAGTCGCTGCTGTCGGCCTCCATGGTTGGAACCGCCTCGTAGTTTAGCGTTATTACGACGGTGTTGCTGTAATACTTTGACGTTATTGTCTTATTTTATGGCTTTGTTCTCGCGTCGTTCTGACTTTGTAGCGGTTGTTAAACTTTAGTCGTTAGCCTCTCCGTCGTACTCTGCTGCAGCTAACACAGCGTTCCTCCCTGCTTCGTACCGGTGAGGAGGAAGCAGGAGGAAGCAGCGGGGTTCGAGGCTCCAAGCGGGGAAGTTTCCAGAAAAACAAGCCTTGAAGACGCATGAATGTATTTAGTCGATGTTGTTGTGATGTGAAATCAAGCGACTGCTGCGATGCGACATAAGGAATGCCCGGAGCCAGACAACCCAGGACCGCCCTTTGTTCTTCCCTCGTTGTCGCGCTGCATGCACGCTTGTTCCAGGCTTTGTCCCTCCAATCGCTTATGGAAATTGGCTCATTTTCTCCACACAATGATGAGTGAAAGGAGCGCCGAGCGTTCCTCCAGGAGGAAGAGGGAACGCAGTGGCTTCTGAGTGCATCGTCTCCCTGCTGCAGCGCGCCCCATGCTGCCAACAGGCGTGACTGCTGCCCTTTGTTTTGGCCCGGTAAACACTTTGAGATGAAACGTAGCCGGGCTGGGAATACCATTCATATTCTGCCTGTACAGAAGAATCGATATGGGATGATGCCAAAGGAGCAGTCAGGTCCAGACAAAAGCCTGCTCACAATCCTGCAGGCGTTAGATATGCATGCTTTCCAGTTGCCCTGGTTAGGGGGGCAGAAAACATGGAGCAACTTCTGAACCGCTGTGAAGGTTTCACATTCTGCTGAAAAGACGGAGCCAAATGTGTGCAGATCTGCTAGTAGCGGAGCTAATTGTTTTGCTAATTTTAAAACGTTTTGGGAATTTATCTTCCTCTGAAGTCATTCCTCTAAAAAAGTTCTGAAGTTTTCCGTTTGGTTTTATTTGAACCTTACCAGGAAAATGTTTTTATATTCAGTCGGAGACAAGATGTGATTGTTCAGCTCGAGTGCGGTTAGCTGAAGGGATGCTAATAACTTACATGTCATGTGACAAAACATGATTGGTCGATGCATCAGTGGGAAGCTAAATGTGGCTTAGTGCAGCTGTCTTCCATTGTTTTCAGCTGTAGCGTTAGCGTATGCTAAATACCACGTTAGCATAGTGCTCTAGCATTAGCTAATGCTAAATACCATGTTAGCATAGCGCTACCTTTTAGTTAGCGTTAGTTAGCTCTTTTTAAGCTGCATGGGGTGGCAACACTTCAAGCATGCATCACATAACAACCTTACAGAATATTTGTGTAGAAAGTGAATAAAATAAATGCAGTTTTGTCTGAAAGGGACTTTTTGTTGACATAGAATAAAAATGCTTCAGAAAGTAAAACTGATGCTGTTCCATTGAGTGTTTTACCTTTTCTCACATTTATTACCTGGAAGTTGTGAACGGCTGAAGGTTTCTTCCTGTTAGCCCGTCAGGCTGTGAGAAATGATGCTGTTGTTGCGTTCAGGGAAGTCAAAACAGCGCAGGAATCCCACGCTTCACTGAGGGAGTTTATAAACCCAGGGAGGTTGTCTCAAGGACAGCTGGAGGAATCAGACGCTCCACCCGAGCAGCAGGCTGTGAACTGGTGGAGCTAATCTGAACCGGTCTGGAGAACGGCCCGCTTACGTAACAGGCGGCTCGTATCTGCAGCGCGGCGTTCCCAGAAACCACCACAGACCTGCTGATGAGCAGGCAGATGTTCCTCCAGTCCAACCAGTTCAGCTCCATCCAGCATCCGCTGGTCTGGAGAGAGAGCAAGCAGCTCCGGCTGCAGCACAATGCAGCGTCACATGATGGCCGCCTTTCATGTGGGCAAACAGACATGAAAGAGGCCAATGAAAGCTCCATCCGTCTTCCTTATGGGACGCTTGACAAACGAGGGCTTTAAAGTTTACTGGCTTCTAAAGAGAAGGCCCTCATGACGTTTATGTGCCGGTGTCATCACTCAGCGCCCCAACCGGACCAACGGGACCGGGTAGGAGCCTCATGTTAGAGTCTGAGCGAGGAAAGAGCCTTTCACTGAGACCTGAGAGGCAAGAGAGACAGAAACTGCAACATGTTGCCCCGAACAAACAGCTGGTACCTCCAGTTTGACCCCACAGAGTCCAATTAATCACATTCCTCACACTTTGAATCCTCTAACGGTTGCAGAAACTCTGACCAGACCTCTGAAACTCACCAGGAAGGTTGATTTTATTAATTGTCCAGGTTTTGTGTTGTTGGTTTTGTGTTGCAGTTTTTCTGGTTTTTCGTGTCTTTGCTGCAGTGTCTCTGGTTTTGGTTCTGAGTTGTTCCCCCAGGCCTCCAGCCTGTTGCCCCGTCTTGTTGCCCCACAGCGGGGACGGGTCGGGTCAGGTAGGACAGGTTGTCCCTTTCTTCCAGGCGATAAAGGCCGGCGGTAAAAGGAGAAAGGCTATCAGGTAGTCGTGTCCAGCCAGCGTGGCAGCGGCGCCGGCTGAAAGGGCCGCAGCGTGAGAAGAGCCGGACGGTTCCGATGGAGCCCAGATTAGAGCCGTCTGACGGAGATACGGCCGTCTTCCCTTCCGTCTGTCTGCGCGGCGTTTCCGTGCCGCGGCTTGTCCGCCTCAATAGCTTTTGTTTGCAGTGAGATGCGCGGCCTTTGACTCTGACAAATGGAAGAACGGCGGCGGGTTTCCAGAATCGGTTCCTCTGGGCTCAGTCGGACCTATTATGAGGTTAGAGCAGCGCCGCGAACAAAGATGCCTTTCAGCGGCTGAAGAGCCGTCACTTCACTTCAAACGCTTCCATATTTCAAAGGCAAACATCAATAATCCCAGAAGAACGGGCCGAGACCAGGACTGGACCCGGACCGGATCTCAGCTCGGATCAGAGGAAAACCAAATCCTGTGGCTGCAAACGCAACAAAGTCAAATTAATCAACTAATTTAGTTAAAAATACATTTTTAATATTTTAAAACTCAAGACAATAAATAAGAAATGGAAAATAAATGACAATAAGTCAGTTTATAAATGAATATTTTTGTTTTTGGTGTTTTTTATTTCCTGTCAAATGTTGGAAGTTTGAATCTAATTTGTTAGCTTCTTATTTTAACCTCGTCTGTTTCCTGAAGCCTGTTTTTATTCCAGATTAACTCTGCTCTTTATTCTCTCTCTCTCCTCCCGGTCGGGTCCGGATCCTCGCCGGTACCAAACCCGAGGAAACGTGTCAGGCTGCGAGTCGCAGTGCGAAGATATTTACTTCATAAACTGTCCAGGCAGTGCAGGACTAAAGCTCCAGTTTTACTGCAGTTGTTTCAATATCACTAAATTAGATTTATAACTATTGTAGTGATTATAAATCTGGACCAAGTCACCGATTAATCTGCTTTAATTTCAGATTATCTCACATTTTTCAAAATGACCAGAATCCGTTTAATGGTCCTCAGAAGTTCAGTTTAGTATGAAGTTTATTTAAATAAACATCTTAAAGCGTCGCTGATGAATCCTCACAGGTTTGGGGCCGAACACAGAGCCTGGTGGTTCACCACACAGAACCTTCAGATAAACTTCAACACAAACGAGACGTTTAAATGTGAAGCTGATTGTCAGACAGTCCTGCTCTACTTTCTACTGACTCTCAGGATAAACGTGTTGCCAGCGGGTCTATATGCTCTACATCTATACCCTGAACTTCTGCTACATCTATGTGTTTTGCACATCTACATTTTGCCATAAAGTCTCAGTTCTCTGTCGTGTGAAAACATCCTGCGATCTCTGGGTCAATCCCCATGAAGAAGTGGATGAACTGGCTGTGCAGCATGTAGTTTGAAATGCTTGTGTCAAAGGTCAAACCTGGTCAAACCCAGTGGATGTTTTCACTTTAAACGGATTCATCTGCAGGTTGGAAATATGATCAGGACCGTCGAACATCACAAACTTGTCTGTTGTTTCCCGTTAGAGGTATTTAACTTTATTATTGTATTTTCCATTCTCATGTTGGTGTTTTTTCCAGAAGTCTTGAGTTTATTTCTTCATTTGTTGAAGTATTTCCTGAAGTCCCTTTAAATCAGATCCAGAAAGTTAAATGATGCTAAATGAAAACCAGACAGCAACTCGTTCTGACTGAGCCTCAGCAACAATAACACTGGAGTAGCTGCAGCCGGTCGGTGTTAGCATCCGTGCTAATGGTTGTTAGCGTTAGCCTAGCCTCCAGTGAGTCTGCTGCTGAAAGCTACGAGGCGTTGCTGTGTTGACTTTAATTTTGTCCTCGTTAGCGCTCTGATTCAGCCCTGCTGCAGTTCGGTTAAACCCGAACATGAATCATTTATTGCTCAGACAGTTAGAAGAACGTGAAGCCGTGGGAACGAGGCTCGGATTATTAATGGAGCATGAAAGTGCTGGGAGTGAAAGCTGAGCCTTAAAGTCTCACATCTGGTCTGTTTTTAGCCAGCGGTACGAAGCGCCTGGAAAACACCTGGAATCCTGCTGGTGGAGGTGTTGGCTCGGATTAAGCTGAGATTATCCAGAACGCTGGACTTTACGTTTGTTTTCCTTCGTTACAGTTTGGGGCTAAAGGAGCCTTGTCCTTCTCAGGCTCAGCAGATGGACAGAGTTATGTGGATGCTCCTGGAGTCGACAGCAGCTAGTGGACCCACTGAGGCCTGGACCCTCCAGGTTGATGTTTCTCCACTGATTGGTCGTCACCTGCTAGCCGCCTTTCCTCTGGAAGTTGGACGTTAACCTTTGGTGTTGTTTCCATCTGACTCGTCTCAGACGTTCTTTCTGTTCTGCCATGCCACCATCTTGTTACGCGCAGAATGACCTGAGGCCATCTTGGCCTGGCTCCTCGTGGTTCGGTAGAAGACCTGGGTCTCTGTTGGTCTTGCATCCTCTCGTTCGTTGGACTTGACTTGAGCCACAGCTCCAGGCCGTCTGTAGTTGGTTGGCTTTTTCTTCCCACTTTGACCCTGGACGTTGGTTCTGAGACTCAGCAGTCCTCCCAGTCTGCAGTCCCAGGGTTCAGCTCTCCTCCGTTGTTGGGGTCCCTCTTGGTTGTGGAGGATCTTTTGGCTCACTGCCTGTGAGAAGCAGAGGTCCTTATTTCTGTCTTCAACATCTCCAAAGTTGCCTGTGGTTTGGTAGAAACCACGTTGCCCTGTTGGATGCCATTTTCTCGTCTGAATGTCATTCCAGTGTCTCGTTCTGTTGGACCTGCCGATGTTGTGATGTCACCATCCAGCAGCAGTCCTCCTCTCCCTGCCTCACGTCGGCTGAGTTTGATCCAGATTGACGTAATGTGGCCGGATCCCCCAACACCCCTCTGTTGCTCTAATTCAAGGCCAGTGTTGGGGGGGTTAAGCTGCAGGCTGCTTGGAGGAGAAGGAGAAAAACCCTGAGGGGCTCTGCTCCCTCTCAGCTCCTCCCCCATTAATCCGCCTCCTTCCCTCCAACAACAAACTCCCCCTCCTGCATTTAGAGCAGGCTGAGGACGGCATCCTCCACACACATCGTTCCTCCTCCTAATTTATGAAAATCTCCTTTACACTGAAGTAATTCAGACATGCAGAACATCCATCCTGCTGTGAGGGTCGTGGAAGCCTGAACGCAGCGTACGAACGCTGCGTTCGAACCGTACGAACGCGGCAGCGCCGACCGTACGAACTGACCGCTGACCTCTGGCCCAAGTAGAGAAGTTTTACCCTGGAGAAACCAGACGATGTTAACAGGTTTGTCCAGCTTTCAGGAACAGCAGCTTTTCTTCCAAATCAAACACAAACTTCTCCATCAACAAACATTTCACTCCAAACCATGATGCAGCCTCCACCGTGCTTTAAAGATGATGACTTTTACTTAAGATTAGCTCTAAAATGAACAATGTGGGGATTACCATCTGGTTCCTACATAAGGCTGCAGGAGGATCCAATCTCACAGTCTGAGGCAAGAACCAGTAAAGGAGTTTTGACTGACTGCTGGCCCATCTCCATGTCTGCAGGACCAGAACTGGTCCAGTCCTGGTGTGGGGTGTGGACTTTATATTACTGGACAATGAACTTTCAATAAACCAAACTCTGGTCCTCCAAACCAGTTCCAGAAGTGAACTCGGTTCGGTTGAAGTGAACTCTGGTTTGGTTTGAATGCATATGTGAACCCCAAACGGACCAGAGACCGGTCCAAAAGTAGGTCGTGGACTACAGCGCAGGGCATTCTGGGTAAATACAACCAAAACAAATGTGCTAGTCCAGAGCTAGCCAAGGACAAGAGAAATCCTCCAACTGCTAAAGTCTGCCGCCTCCATTTTGTTTCCATTTGGTGAAGAAGGAGGTGGCGCTCAGTGTCTTCCTCCGAGGTTCTCATGTTGTTTCCTTCAGTGGTTCTTGGTGCAGCGCCCCCCACAGGCGACTGATCCCAATCAATCCAAGTCTACTGGAAGATCAGGTGTGAAAACGCACCGATTCTCAGGTTTCCTCTGAGTTTTCTGGAAGCCATGAACAGGTGATGTTTTCCTGAACGTAATTTCAGAAGATTTGATGTGACAGACTGACAGGAAGTTGTTCAGCAGAAGGAAAGCTTTCAGCTGGGGCTGCGTTTGTGTTTACTTTGACGCCTCCAAATGAAACCAAAGCTGGTCAGAGTTGATGGGAAGATGGAGATCAATCAGGGTTGTAGATTACATCCATTTCTGACCAAATTCAGTTTCAAAATGAAGCATCGTTTACGCCTCTGCTACTTTAACCGTTTGCTAAACTCATGTTGTGAAGAAAAGCAGCTGATGATCCAGTAAAACTCTCCCAGCCCAGACCCTCGGCTCCCAGCCTGCAGAGCTGAATTGACTCGTTGCATCTGCCCTGGGTCGCCACCGTCCTCCTAGCGCGGGGGGCGGAGCTCCGAGGCGAGCTGCTCTTCATTCATCTGGCTTCAGGCCTGCCTTTGTCTGGATGGCAGGTGCTTCTAATCCCGCTGTCAGAATGAGCCTGGACAAGATGTTTGGACAAGCCTGAGCGTAGAAGCCCCGATTCCACGTCATGCAACCCAACCCCCAAGGCTTAACGTGAGATACGATCCATACGGCCTGGTGGACGACACCGGGGAGCAGACTGATCGCAACCACGAGTTTCACCCAGAAAACCGACACGACTAAATGGTCAAATCTCTGAACTTGGTCAAAGTTCCTCCGTTGCTACAGCCAAAGGGAAAAGAGTCGCTGCTGGTGGGTTTTGTTCATCTGCTCAGCAGGTTTTTCAGTCAAAACATGGAGTAACGTTGGGTCTTAAGGAGCCCTCGTCCCTTCGTCCATCTTCCCTCAGCTCCATCATCCTGAAGCCACCGTCCCGCTGATGACAGGCGACAGCTGGAGCCAAAAGGCACTTTTACCTCCACTTGCTCTGAAATCTGCCCTGATTGGACGTAATCTTGATCTTGGCCTTGATAAAGCCATTGATTTTGGCCCGGGGGTCAGGCGCTGGCCTCTAAACCATCCCCTGTGTTCGGCCGGTGCAGTCGGACTGCTCAGCCCTTAAGCTGCGGCCCGATGGGATCCTGGAGGTCGGGAGGAGACGGAGAGAACGAGAATCCTTGTGAAGTTTTTCCTCGGCATTAACCTGGTTTCCGCCTGCCGATGCTGATCTATTTTTGGTGGGGGCGGGAGAAGGAGACCGCTGCTTCAGTTTGGATTCCTGGTGGCCCGGCTGCGCCGCCCCAGGTCTGCCGTAACCCAATTTGAGTTGACTTTGCCCGTTCAGGGAGAGCCGTGGCCCGGGGCTGTGCGCTGTCACAATTCAAGCAACACAATGAAGGCGAACCTTTCTGCTGCACGCACATATGCACACGTCCACACATCATCACACTCCGTTAGCTCGGCGCGTCCTGCCAGACTCGGGTTCAAGCATCGACACGCTGATGCTGTTTATTCAGACCAATTCACAGGATGAAAACCAAACCTAACAGAGGTTCTTTCACTTCATCGCAGCCCAAACCGTTTTAGTGATCAGCTGCTGCCAAACTTAAAGTTTACATGCTTAAACATTTCTGTAACATCAGAATGTGCAAAACTTTGAAAAACTCAGAAACAAAAACAGAAATTAGAGGATTTCTCTACCAGAGCCGTTTATTATCATCCAAATCATAAGAACCACAAAACCTGATGAAGCTGGTTTCAGCTTAATAATAAGAAACACTAAAAATGTTTATTAATGAGTAAATTATTGTCAAAGATCAAACTGCTTTCTGACTTTGACTCCAATTAGTGAAGCTTCAGAAAAGTTTGACCTGAATATTAATAATATTGTTGAAAACTCTTTACAATTTATTAAGGTCAAACATAAAATCACAACAAATTTATAACATATTAAAGTACGAAAGTAAAGATTTAAAAGAGACAAATAAACAGTCGTTCATTTGTAATATTTTCCTTCATAAATATGAAATTAACTCAGGAAGTTCTTAAAGGTTTTTTTGTTCTGCTGTGGATTTTAGTTTCTGATTAACGTAAAGCAGCCAGAAGCCAAAACCTGGCGCCATTTTAACTCCGTAGCCATGGAAACGATGATGAACTCTGCTCAGCTTTGGGCTTTTTGAAGAAAAGAGCAGAAAAGTTAATAAATTTTCAGTTTCAAAATGTTTTAGTTTCAAATCCTTTTGAAGTTTAAAATTTTTAGAATCAAAACAGTTTTTCTTCTAAATCTTTTTTTTTTACCTTAAAAATTATTATTGTAGTTTCAAAAATAATTTTTAGTTTCAAAAATACATTTTAATTGCAAAATCTTGTTTAGTTTCAAAAACATTTTTTAACTAATTTTATGGCTCTAATTTAGCTCCATAGTTCCTAATGATATTTGTGATTACTGGAGATTTGGTGACGTAGTTTCTGGAATCGTTTAGTTATTTTTAAAGTATTAAATCTGACAGATTGGTGCCTCGCCCATACGTTATATGGCTGCTGGTGGATTCTGGGTAACGGCCGCAGCAGTCGGTGTGTTTGTGAGACTAAAGTCAGAGCAGGGCCTCAGCTGGTTTCATGGTGATCAGGTATGTTCCGTTTCGCTGTCCATCAGCGCTGAAGCGGGCGCTGCCCGGCTGGTCCGAACTGTATGTGGGGTGTTTGGGATTCGGGACGCGGCGCTGGGACCTCGCTGCGCCGCCCGGGTCCCTCCATGCGAGCCACGGCCCAGTAAGCCATTGTTTGACTTGGCTCGGCTCGGGGCTCCCTGGGGTCTGTGCCATGAAAAGCTTTCTGTTGGACGCCCGATGCTCATTGTTGGAAAAATTGTCCCCCCCAAAATTAGCATAGAAGCGTCCAAAATGCATAATGTTGTGCAAATGACAGCTGCTTAGCTGAAACAAAGGGAGCAAAATGGCTTTTGGTTGCACTGGCCTTGTTATGCTAATGATCCCCCTGCCTGCCATTACAGCACGGTCCAAACAAATCAGGAATTCCTGCTTCATTTGGCATTGTTGCCCCTTGGTCTACATCAGAGCAGCAGTGTGGTCCAGTTCGCCCCCCTGCTGAGGCGCGATCCTCTGGTTACCTGATATCTGAGCTCCCAAACCTGACAGCTCCACGTTTCTTTACTTGAGCCTCCAGAGCAGGAACGGTTCCCAGCTCCTCGTAGTTAGTATGCTAATGTATTCTAGCGGCTAATTCAGCAGCAGAAACAAAACCGAGTGAAAGGATTGGGTTTCAGCGCAGACTAAAGACCAGCAGATTAATCACCGGACACGTGGACGGGGACAGCATCAGCCGCAGCATCAGCTTGAAACAGCACTGGAACCAGGATCAGAACCGATAAACCCACCAGAACCGGACTGGACCAGGATTCACCCAGCAGAGGATGTCAACCCTCACCTCCTTCCTCAGAGGGATGGATGGAGGTTCTCTTCTGCTTCTGGTGAGGGTCATGAGTGAAAGGACAGGAAAGGCCAGAACCTTCCTGACCCGACCCGCACCACCGCAGAAGCGCTGGGTCCTGGATTCATGCTGAACAGAGTTTGGGAGGTTCTGGTTGACAATGTGGCACCTACAGCTGAAGGAACGGTGCAGTACCGGTCAGAGCGACCCAGTCCGGCATCAGTAGCTTAAATCAACAGTAATAAAGAGAATCGTTGGTGAACTCATTAACTGGACTGAACTGGGCTGAATTGGAGAACATTTGGTATTAATACTTGATGAAGTGGAGTGAACCGGACCGGATCGGCCTCATGCTTCGGGCCGTGTTGCTGAAAACCGGAGGTGAGATCATTTCTCCTTCCTTCCTGCTCATCATCGCGCGCCTCCAGCCGGTTGGAGCCAACCGTTTCCTGGTTGGAGGTGAGACTCCGTCCTCTTCCTGCTTTCAGGCCATCAGGCTCGTTGCTGAGCGCTGAAAGAGATGGACAGCGCTCGCCTCTCGCTCAGTGGAAATTAAGCTGCCGCAGCACGCCTGCCGCCCCATTGTTGGCCGCCCGGGGAACCGGCCTCTTGGTATTCCAGGCACAGATTGGCTCTGAACTTTGCTGTGTGCAGTAGGAACCCGGCCCACTGCCATCGCAATTCTCCCCCTTGCCTTTCCAACTCAATCTCGCACTGTGCCCTCATCACCCGCTCCCTTCCTTCATGTCTTTGCCTTTCCGCTGGCTCTCGCCCCAGAGAACATCTTGTTCTTGTTACTCTGAGATACAGGAACGATCCGGTTTCATGAAACATGTCAACTACTGTGCATGTGAGCCAGAACAACGAGAAAATCCGTCATCTGGAGGCAGCGCTGCTGCTGACGCACGCTGCAGCACGCCGCAGCCCCTGGTGGCAGTTCCTTCATGCCACTGAGCGGACTGTATATTTGTTTAGTTCCTCTAATCATCAAAGGCAGCCCAGAGCCGTCTCACCTGTTTCCTCATGAAATGCTGCCTTTCATAGGAGCGCTGCAGCTGCTTTCTGTCCCGGCGCTCAGGCCTGATTAGACGGCTGTAGAAAGGAGGCCCCGCTCCTGCCACGTGATTGGGAGAGTCACCTCTGATGGTGATTTATTCCCCCGACAGGACATCAGGACTGCTGCGTTTAGGAAGGTCCTGGCCTTCTTTCCTCCTTTGCCAGGTGGAGAGACCCGTCAGCTGGCGGGAGATAAACCAAACACTGCCATAAAAACAGTGAGATTCAAGTGAAATGAAAAATAGCATCATTAATGTTTGGACATAAACATGACTTACATCCCTTATCCGTTGCATGACCTCAATCATCTTGGGAGAGATTGGAGACGATGCCTTGGTGCCAGCGGCGACCCAAAGTAAATATCATGAAGAAACGATCCTGAATGGTTAAAATATGATCTGAAGCTTCTTGTGTTTCATTAGATGTCCTGATTTAAAGCGTCCATGAAGACAAAAGGATCGCATTCAGGGACTCAGCCTCTTTCTACAGATGTTGGGACTCACACGTATGTCTGAATCTGCAGATTAGAGAAAAAAATGAGACAGTCTAGTCTCCATGCACTGTGAAGTTGAACAGAAAGTTCTTTGGGACTGATGTTCTCTTCTGTAGTGGTTCTCAAACCGTGGTACATGTTGTACCCCTGACTCCCTTCTGGGGCTCACAAGAAATATTGATGTCAGCTGTTAACAAGTTGCATACAAAGCCAAGTAACCATGGGCAGGGTGGGGAGAACAAACTGAACAAGGAACATGTGCAACACCGGCCGTCTCTCTGTAGAGCCGTGCTGGACGGCTGATTGCTGCTTTCATTTGAGTAGCATCAGGTTTACAATCATGACTTTGTGCTGCCAAACCAGTAAAAAAACACTTTGAAATGCTAACGTCGGGTCGCAATAAACCACAAAACCTTTGGTTCGTATAGGAAGGACCTGAGCAAGATCCCATTGAAGTGGTCCAGAAAGATTGGGCCCGACACCACGAAGTCTCCACGGATTGGGTCGAGCCAGAACCCAGTTTATCCAGGACTGTAGAAAAATAAAAAACTGCTCTAATTTAGTGGAAGCTTTTTGGAGCAGCAGTGGTAGCCAGTAAAACTACCAGGTAGGAACAGGACCTACATGGTCCTGGTGATCCCCTGGTCCAGGTTTTCTCAGATCTGTTTGTGGGATCAGGTCCGTTTACCGTCTGTTGAACCATTTCAGTCCTCAGCTGATTGAAAGACTGAAGCTTCCCACTTACTCAGCCCTGCGGATCGGACTCGATGCGCTGCCAGCAGACGGACATTTCATCGTCAACATCTCATTACAAATTCCTTCATTTCCTGCAGCCTGAATGGACGAGCTGACCGGGACCCGTTTGTCCTGACGGAACGGTAATCACACCCTTAGGACTGGTTGTCCTGATTCCCAGCCTTATCGCCTCGGTGTGGAGAACAGCATCGTTGATGTGAACCTCTGCATACCTCTGGCAGCCGGGAGTCTTCTCAGAGTGAACACCGTTGAGCCGCTCTCGTTTTCCTGGCAGAAGACGTTTTATGGAAACGTTCTGGAGTTTCTGAGCGGTCATCATGGTATGGCCTCTGGACAAACAAGCTAACCACAATGAAGGATCTTTCTGTGGTTCTGGGTTTTTTCAATCATTTTTAACTCACTAGAGAATCTTTCATCATCGTTTCTTCAGAAATGAAGAAACGATCTCAAACTTGAGAGAACGAAAACAAAATGATGAAAGTGTTGTGATTATTTTGTCTGACTCGGACGAAGAAGAAAGGGAAAAATACAATATGGCAAAGATGGCTTCAACTGCAACTTCAGTAGACTATGGCAGAGGTTCTTCTAGACAAGACATGAACACAGCAATTCCTGAAGTAGCAACATTGGACAAGAATCAAAAGTCACTTCGTCTGCAGGAGGCGAAGTGACCAAGCGTCCTGGTTTTTGGTTTGAGTGGGCTTCATGCTGTCGCTGCTGGACTCCAGGATGAATCCGCCTCTCTTCGCCTCCCGGCTGCCTCCCATTCATCCCGCCGGACTCGGATGGACGGCCTGAGTGATGGACGCGGCCCGAGGCGGAGACACTGCCTCAGTGTTCAGAGCACAGCCGCTCTGTTCAGGCCCCGCGGGGGGCCGCCGCGGCCCCCAGAGCCCCGCAACAAATCTCCCAATTGTGTTCCCAACGCTCTCCAGAAACATGCCACATGATCCTTATCAGGCTGCCTGTAAAGTAAATATACACCCCACCATATATTACCATAAATTACTGCTGCAGCGGGCCTGATGGTGATTGCTGCTAAACGCTTTCTCTGGAGAAACACTCGCTCTGTGTGTGTGTGTGTGTGTGAGGAGCTAAAGGGCCGCTGCCAGTGTTTGTTCTACTTGCTTCCAATGAGATCTCAGGGTCCGGGTGGGATTTGTATGAACACAAGCTGTGAGTGATGTCATTCATTCACCGCCGACTTGGACCTTTAATAGCTGCCATCTTGAATCGCTGCCATCCCTCCTGGAGAATACTGTGACACTGTGTGTGTGTGTGAGGCCCTCTTTATTTTCACTAATGTTAGCACGTGCTATTACCAGGTCAGCTAGTAATTAAAAAATGCCCAGAAACAAGGGCGCTTCAATTAGTCTGCTGGGTTCTGGCTCAGCTTGGTGTTGGCCGTGACTGGAGTCGATCGCATTCGGCTGCATGTCAGCATGTTTAATGGCCGGCTTCATCAGCACGCCGTTTTAAAAACAGAACATTTGCTCTGCATGATTCGTCTGCAAACGGAAGAAACCAACTGGTGAAACTTTGAATGTCAAATGTTGAAGCACTTCAGTTTCAGGAGGAAAAGTTATGACTGGTTTCAATGGCAGCTCCATCAATGTTTATTCATGCAGCTTTTGAAGTTTCCTATCAGGGAATCTTGCTGGAAACAGTAGAAACAGTTATTCTTACTCAAGTTGGTTTTTGGTCTGAAAACAGGAGATCGAAGCTCATTTACTGAATAAGTTGTTGGTGATCTGACCATCCACTGAAGGGTCTGTGCCTTACCAGAGGCACCAGAAACTCTCCATGTTTCTGAGATGTGATCCGTACTGGTTTGTAGTTCCTACTTCCTGTTTATTACAGCGCTGCGTAGCATCAACATTTTATGAAATTTTGTGAAACTCGACTCATTCGTTCTAAACACTTTAACTATTTTCTTCTTTTTGACATTTTAACATTTTGACTCAAAATTTCCACAACAGATGGAAGGAAACATAGATGATGGAAACTTAAGCGCTAACTGGATGATTGTTCTTACTGTCATGAAGGAAAGCGGTCAATCATTTCTTCAGTGGCGTACCGCAGGGTTGAGTGTTCGGACTTATTTCTTTGTTTCTTGATGAATCATGTCTGCAGCGTTTTAAGGTTTAAACCTGGAATAAAGTTCACTGGCCAGATAAGTCCAGATTTATCTGGGCCCGGGAGCAGAGGTCATGTACGGGAAGCAGGAAGTGTCATGGGATAGGAAGCATTTGCTGCAGCAGTTCCTGCGTATGTTAAACGTCTCTAACCTCCAGACGATTGCATGACCTCCTCTGCACGCCACCCACAGCCAAACACCACACACACATCCAGTGTGTGGCAGAAGAAACTGGAATTGAGAAACACTGGTCTAGTCAAAGCCCAGGTTTAAAGTTGAGTAGCGATGTACCTACTGGAAGCTCATTTTCTACATTCTCAGTGTTTGTCTCTTTATGTCCAGAGACTTTGATGTGTGACGGTAAATATTAAATGTTTTCTAGATATTTAAATCGTCCAGCAGCAGCTCAGGTCCCGTCTGATGACCTCTGACCTGTGAACTCAGAGTGAAGCTCGTCTGCTGGAGTCAGGTCGGTGTTTTCTGTGACTGAACCTCCTGGTGAGTTTCTGATTATCATGACTGTGTTATTCCTGGGAAAACAGCCTCACTCATTCATCCTTCAACAGTTGAGCGCAGTGAGACATGCGCCGCGCCTCCTCGCCGCTCTCAGCCCATAATGGGCCGAGTGTGCGGTTATAAGGAAATGATTCAGCTCCAAATCCCCGTTAAGACCATAATGAGGCTTTTTACTCCTGCACAAATTCAGCTAAGCCTCTTAATTACACCAGCGCCGCATTCTTGGGCCAACCGGCTTCTTAACCGATGAAGTAACTCAAACCAGGAGATTACAGCACCGGCGGGCCTTGACCTCCAGCAGGACGGTTCACTGGTGACCTCCGGCACAGGTGAGGCGTCTGCAGGCAGAACCGACGGCTCTGTGATGGCGGCAGCGTAATGAGCGACGCGCTCTCCGATGGCGGCGTACTGAGCGACGCGCTCTACGATGGCGGCGTAATGAGCGACGCGCTCTACAATGGCGGCGTACTGAGCGACGCGCCGCAGGAGCCTGCGGCAGCTGGCAGGAAGCAGTCGCTCCACTTGGATCTCATCTGTGATTGTTTAGCGTTGGATCAGAGCTTTTATTTTGGCGATCAACACAGAATGGACCTGACTTCCTCTGATGGTCCACAGAGCGAAGTCAAAGTTCGGTTGGTGAGATGTGAACTCTAATTGACCTCTGACCTTCGGAACTCCAAACCTCAGTCTTAGTTTTAATTTTGAAGGTATATATGAACATCAACTGGCTCCAAAAGCAGGAAGTGGACTACAGCAGGGCATTCTGGGTAAATACAACCAAAGCTAACATGTTAGCCTAGCGCTAGTAGCAGAAATGGCTCCTGGTCTTTAGCCTAAAGAGAAATCCTCCAACTGCTACAATCTGGTGCCTCCATCTTGTTTTATCTGGTGAAGCAGGAAGTTGCTCTCAGCGTCTTCAGAGGTTTTTGTGTCGTTTCCTTCAGTGGTTGTTGGTGCAGCGCCCCCACAGGCCAGGAGGGGAACAGGCTGGTCAAATTCACAACTTTATTCCCAGATTTTTCCTCCACTCTTTCTTTGTTTGCTCTTCCTGAAGAAGGAAACTCCCTGAAAGTGTTCCAGGATATTCTTGGTGCCTCTGGTTCTTCTTGATGAGGGAAAGTTGTAGAAAGAGTTTCAGTGGCTGATTTTGACGAGCCTGTGATGAGGAGCTCTTCGTCTCTATGGGAGCCGACCCCCTGCCTCCTCTTCATCAGACCCGGCCCGGGCCGCAGCAGGCTCTGCGTCGGAGCAATCAGGGGCTCAATCAGCTCCTATCGAGCTCCCTGAGGGGCCGAGGAGAACCGGAGTCAGCACCTAAAGCAGGTAAAAGCCACTCATGTAACAAAGCTATCAGCCTTTATTCAGAGGGCTTAGCCTGGAAACAAGACCCAACCTGCAGCCCCCGCTCACAGCCGCCCGGCATGGCAGCGCCGCCAACTCCTCATGTGAGCCTGAAGAGACACGTGGCCTGATTTAGATAATAGATCTGCTTCCCCTTAAATTCTGCTCAATTATTCAAACATTTGGAGGGAGAACAATGGCTAATTGGGAGTTACCAAGAAAAGCAAACCGCGGCCCATTGTGCCTTTTGCAACTTGCTCTGTCCTACTTTTCTGAGGCTCCACGGCGAACAAAAAGCCAGAGATAATGGAGCCGGAGCCATGAATGCAGGAGGAACAGGTGTGAAAACCTGAGCGACTTCAGGTCACGCTGCGTTTCCCCACCAAACCTCCGACCCTGACCCAGAAACACGGATCAGCACCAGAGACGGCCGCCTGCTCTCTGTGAAAACATGAATAATCATGAGGCGGGACGATCCTAACGAGGCTGCTGAATATTCATGAGCTCAGCCGGACCCGCATCGACTGGCCGGACCCGCATTGACTGACCGGACCCGCATCCGCTGGCCGGACCCAAACCGACTGGCCGGACCCGCATTGACTGGCCGGACCGTTCAGGGAACGCCGCCACCACCGACTGGAAAACAACCGGAAACAGGAAAACGCAGCGCTGCAGCAAACCGGCGCTCATCTTTATCGGTTCAGAATTAACTTCCTGTTTGGTCGTTTTTCCAGACAGAAATCTAGAGAGTTTCTGATTGAGCTGTCTGTCAATCAATCAATCAACTTTATTGATGCCATTTAGTCATCTATGTCTCTCAATACTGAATCCTGAAATGACGCTGAAGCTGTGCTAACAGGAACAAAACAGAAAATGTCTAGTTAAATCTCTGTAGGGTCGTTTATGTAGGAAATCTTTTATAATTTTACCAGGATAAAAACCATTTAAATTTAAAATCACTTTCCAGAGGAATCCAGGCCAAAAGCAGAAATAAAAATAAAAACTAAATCTATCAAACATATCAGGGAGTCGCCTCGATGACGTTTAGATTTACAATCCAAATGAATTCATTCAATCAAAGTGTCTGGTAACGAAGCTCCAATAAGAGAATAAATAAATTATAATTTACAGCAATCAATGTAAATAATAATACTCTTAGTGAAACGTTTTATTTTCAGTTTTTCTTTGTATTTGGTTTGAATCCAGACGATGTAACCTGCAGGCTGAATTTCCTGCTTTATTGATTTATTCCTGGTCATTATTTCTAGTTTCACCTTCAGAACCAGCAGCTGGTTCTGCAGAGTCCAAACAAACCCGGTGGCTGTGCTGCAGGTGTTCGCCGCTCCGCCTCGGCCTGACAGGAAACATCCCAGTGAGTCACAAGCTGTTATGAAACCTTGTTTGGATCGCCGCGGCTGTTTGGACTAATCCGGGAGGAGCTGTTGTGACTGCGGCTTCCTCTGGAAACATTCCCGCCGTGACTCACCTTCCAAACTTAGCTCGGCCGTGAACCGCCGGTCTGGGGGCGGGACGCCGTCGCCGTCTGAGGAAGGCCTGAGGGATGAGTCAGCAGGCTGAGGCAACGACCAATCAGGAGGCAACAACCAATCAGGAGGCAACGACCAATCAGGAGGCAACAACCAATCAGGATGTTTGGACCTGATGCTTCAGTGCGTCACTTTCCAGGACTGCTACAACCTCTGACCTCAGACGTCCAACATCTTTACAGCCATTCATAATTCCCAGCATTCCAAGCTGCATGGCCCGGTTGAGACCCAGAAGCTTCTGGTTTCTACAGAAAGGCCCAGTTCATCCTCCAGTTCATTTATCTGGCCCAGTTCCGTCTGTATCGTTTCATTTCTTTGCTTTAATTGAATCCAGTTGATTTTGATAGTCAACGTTGATCTGATTGTTGGTTAATCCCAACATTCCTTTATAATCCAGTTTAATCCAGTTCATCCAGCAGTGATCTCCAGTTTAATCCGATTCATATCAGTTTGGTAAAAATGTATTAAAATTAAAACTGTTTAATTCATTAGTTACATTTAATTCATTTTAACAGGAATATTTGATTTGTGTCAAATTTCTTACTAGAAAATAAAAACATTTTATTTCTGTTTTTTTGACAAATTTAAATGAAACATGGAACTAAAGTATTTTATTTTAGAAAACTTTTGGTTCTGTTCACAGGAAATGAAAAAACATCTCAAGTGAAACGATGTTTAAAGCAGCGAAACTTTAACTAGATTCAGCTTTTCTGTACAATTATATAATTTATAATTCTAGTCAATAATTCCTCAGTGTTGATGAAATAATCTGCCAGTGGAACCAGCAGGATTGAACTAATCCATATTTTCATTAGAAACTAAAACTTGTTCTAGTGTTTCTGCTCCATCTGGTTTAATCACATTTTTATTTTCCAGAAACTCATCTGGGGCCTCAAAATGTTTTGACTAGGCCACAAATCTTTCTCCAGCGATAAAAAACCTCAACAATATTCCTGCTGGAACTGGAACCATTGGTAGAAATGAAACTGTTCAATTCTCTGAAAATACAGAAATGTGGTTTTTGATATTTGCAGACATTTGTCAGCTTGTGCTGCATCATCGCTGCAGCAAACAGAGGAGGATTATGGGCTGGTTCTGGTTCCCAGAACCTGGCTTCAGAACCAGGCCACTGCAGGTAGAAACATGGAGGAAATGACCACAAAAAAACTCACATTTTCTACAAAACAAGTTGAAGATTTTAGAACTTGAAAAGTTGAAAATTGGCAAGAAAATCTCTGGAGTTTCAAAACTGGAAAATGATCCGTTTTTAAAATATTTCCAAGTTTTTTCTTGCAAATTTCTCAGATTAATGTGAACGTTTGAGACATTTTTGGCAGAATGTGTCTCTTTCTTTCCGGTCTGCTCCTCCGTCATACGGAGGTTCCTCTGATGCAGCCTGTAGTTTTCCTCCTCTGTTTCTGTCCAGGCGTCGGGTACCACCTCGTTAGACGGCGTCAACCTGCGGCTCATGATTCACTGCCTCGGCCTGCAGCGCGCCGCCTGTGCTGCTGCCGCCGGTTGTAAATCAACAGAGAGCACATCGAGTCCCGCTCAGGGCGGCGCGCCAGGCCCCGCGGCCGCCGTCATTAACATTCCTGCGCTCTGCCGTGTACCTGCTGCCGTCGAGCAGCAGGACCAAACAGCTCGCGTGTCGCCTGACGTCACCACAGAGCTGCACTTCCACCAGCAACCACCAGGTGGTGCAACCAAGAAAACACAAGAGATCAAAGCGGCTCTTTAAAACACGGAGGAAGGAGCAGACGGTTTTCATTTCTGACCTCATGTTCTGGTTGTGAATCAATGTTAGCATAGCTAATGTTTGGGCTAGCAGTGCTAACCATGGTACGTTAGCATAAATAACTTCAGTTAAATACTTCCTGTTTTCAGTGACTGGATTAAAACTGTAACTTTAACGTCTTCTTCCTCGCTGAGCGGCCGTCCAGCTCATGTTCTGCCGTCGTGTTTCTAATGAAGACTCGGTTTCAGACCCGCCTGAATGTTTAGATCTGATCTCATCTCATCTGACTGCATGTAGTTTCAAAATACACAAAGTTCCTAGAAGTTTGTTGTTTTGAGTAAAAATGTTGCTTTTGTAGTGATTTTAATTAAAGTCATGACTTTAGTATTTTACCAGAACCAATGATGCGGATTATACTTCCAGTACCAAATGAGCGTTTCTGAAACTCGACATTTTGCTACAAGTAATAAGAAATTTATTTTCCAACACTTACAAAGAACCAGATATCTGGATGCTGATATGTTACATGATCTGTACAGGAGTCGATGGCGTGTGCTTCAGGCTAAACATCTCAAGCTAACAAAAACCAAACTAGCAATATTTAAGTACTCTGATGAAAAAATAGGACATATTTAATGTCTAAGTAAAAAATAGAAAAGAGTTTGATCTATGGACTGATTGAACCCTGAACAGTGTTTAGGCCTCTTAACAAAACATGACAGCCTCTTTGGTTCCACAGTTACATCTGAACACTTTGCTCTATAAAAATAGCTTTTCATCGAACCCCAGCAGCGTCGGTCTGCTCAGTGCAAATACTAACAACAAGTGGCTCTGAGGGAGAGGCCCACTAAAGTGGCAGTGAGGCGGGCGGGTGGTCAGGTGGGTGGTGAGGGGGGGGGGGGGGGGCGGTCAGGTGGGCGGTGAGGCGGTCAGGTGGGCGGTGAGGCGGTCAGGTGGGCGGGGAGGCGGACAGGCGTCGGCCCGGACGGATAATAAGCAGGAAGTGGAGCTCAGGTGTTCCTGAGCGAGGAAATAACAGGGCGCTCAAACTGTAAAGTGTGTTAGTGTGCTGCGACGGCGCTCCGCAGGGACGCAGCTTCAAAAACCACTCCGTCACATCTGGGTCGACGTTAGCCCCAGGTTTTCATCTTCAGATGCTGCCTCCATGTTGCCAGTAGATCTGTATTTATAGCTGGGTCAGTGTTTGAAACGCCTCCATGTGTCGCTGCTGTGATGGCGGTCCAATAGAGCCGAAACGCGAGCTGGCAGGCCGGAGGACAACCTGGTTCCACCCCAAAATAAACCCTGAAAATCCCTTTGGAGTTCCTCAGGGCCTGATTTTAATCCCCCTTTTATTTGCTTCATACTGGCTCATTTTCTACTAATATAGCATAAAAAATCCCAACGACAGCAAAATGTTATGTTACGACTTTTCCAGTGAAAAGCCTTTAATGTCAGAAAATAACTTTTCCACACATATTTTGCGTCTTTTATTCTTTTTCCAAACTGGTTAGCTTCCAGTTCAGCAGAGTTTGAATAAACTGGTGGAACTTTATAAACGTAAAAGTCGTTGGTGCGTCGCGTCAGAACGTAGATGAACCAACCTCCTGGTTTGATGTAAGTTTCTCTGGCAGTGGTTAGCACTGCTAGCTATAGAAAGTTAGCTGCTCTAATGCTAAACGCTACACCAACATGGTATTTACCTGAAGCTAATGCTAATGTGCTAACTCCATTTACATGTGCTTTTAAAAGACTACACTTTTAAGCACCAATTTAACTTTAACCAACATGTTATCAATGTTTACATTTTGCTTTGAATTATTGGAAGGAAAAAGAGAAAGTGAGGACAGGAAATGTTTCCTGGACAAACAGACTTTAAAATTAGAGCATGAATATAAACATCTACATACTTTAAGGATTATTAATAATTGGAAACCAAATTTTAAAAGCAACCAAGTAAATTATATATTTAAAATTTATCCAGAAAAATTTATTTAGGGGAAGCTAAGTGCACTCAAGGCTCTCTAAGCTAGCAGAAACGCTAAGCTACCAGTTAGCTGCGCCGCTAGCAGAATGTGGCTGTCGGGTGTGAGCGACCAGATGTCCTCCGGCCTGAACCGCCTGCGCTTCATGTGTCAGTGGGACGTTTGGAGCCTGGTGGTCACATGGTACCTTCTACATCTTGCATAGCTAGTGCGGCACTTTCAAAGGGCTGGCCGGTGATGAAGCGCCACTGCAGGCTCATTAAAGGCAAATCGATCTGCAGGAGTTTTAAAATGTGTGCGTTGGGGCGTGCAGAGCTGCATTGAACTAAATATGGCAACGTCTAACGAGGCTCAGAGTTCCCTCGGTCTAAGTGCTGGAGATGAAGCGTGAAACAGCAAAATTTGGCCTCAGCCGTCTGGTTTGTTTTGCTAAGTGCAAAGAAAAGATGATTTTTACAGGTTCTGAGTGTCTTTAACTTCCACGGAGTCGTTTCCTCCAAGAATACATGACTCAAAGCCAGCAGCAAGGAGCTGTAGATGTTCAGTCACATTCAACGCCAACAGGTCGGTTGACGCCAATGTTGATAGGATTTGAAGGCTTCAGGCAACTTTTAGCTGCTTACAGGCCTCTGGATTGTCAAATATAATGGCTCAAGCATTGGTGGGGTGACCGTCTGATGATTCTGTGGGTCTGTGCACAGACGTCCAGTTCCTCGTAGAATAACTTAAGGCCAGAAGTGCTGTCTGTTGGCAGTCGTACCTTCAGTGCTTTCATGTAAAAACAAACATTTGACTTGAATAAGGCTCAAATAACTGGATTTACTGCTGTAGAGCGAAACCAGGGGCATCCTCACAGTCTGGGACATTTCTACTGAGGAGCTGATTGTTTGCAAGTCGACCAGATTTGGACGTTTGGACAGAATATATAGCAACAGACATAAATATATGTACAAGGTTTTGTGCAGGCATACATGCGAGTTTGTGGATTTGTATGGATGGGAACGTTCATAAATATTCTGTTTTATATTCATTTTTGCGGTAAAGTCGTTAGTCTGCCGCATTGTGGCGTTAAATAAACAGGAAGTAGAGTCAGGCGCAGCCGCATTCGTCCACGATCATGTTGGGAACGTCCCGCTTCACGATGTTGTACTCGTCATCGAAGTAGAGCATGGACATGGTGCTGAGCTTGGTGGGGATGCAGCAGGAGTTCATGGAGCCGGGGCTCATGCCCCGCATGCGGTACTGGTTCACCACGGCCGTGTGGAAGGACGAGGCCGAGCCGGGGACGCCCGCCATGTAGGCGGGGCAGTTCCCCTCGCAGTAGTTCCCAAAGTACCCCGAGGGCGCGATGATCCAGTCGTTCCAGCCGATGAGCCGGAAGTCGATGTAGAACTGCTGGCGGCAGCACAGGCTGCTGCTGCCGTCGCACTCCAGGCCGCGCTTCCGGATGCGGTGCTTCCCGTCGGCCTGCCGCGCCCGCACCACCAGGAAGGGCCGGTGGGCTTCGTCCTTCGGGTTCATCAGCACCGGCGCCACGCGCTCCGCCTCGCAGCCTTCGCAGCGGACGTCCAGGTTCTGGCGCCGGTCGCCGCTCCGCTCGAACGCCAGCCGCACGGCGTCCGTCAGCGAGAAGGTGTGCCAGCCGCTGCGCCTCAGCTCCACCCGCTTCTCCACCAGGTCCCACCGGCTGCCCAGGCCCGGCTCTTGGTAGTACACCTTCACCGTCACCTTCCGCTTCCCGCGCACCTCGGCGCCGGCGGCGGGCGACAGTAGCTTGAAGTAGAGCCAGAGGGTGGCCTGGGTCACATGGAGGTTCTGGTTCCCCTCGTTGGAGATCAGGAAGAACAGGCTGGACTTGGAGGTGACCAGGTCGTCTGAGGAGAACAAGAACATGGATCAGAACCGAGGAGAGGAACAGCAACATGGAGCCGGTGACGGATGAAACATGGCGATTACTGATGGCTGTACTGATGCATGATGGGAACTAAAGACTTCACTGGGTCCGGACAAATGGTGGGAATCAATGGCTACAAAGCTAGCTGCTAGCCGTCAGAACTATTAGGCTAACACTAAAGTGCTTTAGCAATATGGTGTTTAGTGGGAGCTAATGCTAAGTTGTTACACCAACACAGTGTTTAGCTGAAGCTAATGCGCTAACTCCGATTCAGATTCTGCCCTAGCAGACTGCAGCCCTGATGCTATAGCGCTATTCCAACATGGTGTTTAGCTGAAGCTAATGCGCTAACTCCGATTCAGATTCTGCCCTAGCAGACTGCAGCCCTGAGCACCAATTTAATATTTTTAATATAATTTCCATGTTGTGAGCTGAGATAATTATTCATGTTTTATTTTGTTCCTTTATGTTTCTTGAATAATAAAGACTATAAATCGGCTCGCTATTGTATAATACTGAATGTCAATAGCCAAAACTCCAAAACTGAAGTTTATTTACCTGGAAGTTTACAAAACAGCCGAGTAAATCTGTGCTTTAGTTTATTTAGGCGAAGCTAAGTGGCACATGGTGGTGGCAGCATCATGCTGTGGGCACAGGGAGCCTTCCAATAGAACAACCCTACAGATATAGAACAGCTTAGATCCCTTAAAATCAGATGCTTTAACTGTAAAAACATTCAATCTCACCTGTAAATCTTTTGTTTTATTTCAGGAACAAAAGGTCATGTAGGGTCAACGCTTCACGGTTAAGCCTCATAAAAACCAGGATAACTTCACCTGATCCTCCCTGTTAAACTCTGTAAACCAAACATTGATTGATTGATTGGAAGCTGTTTGTTTCCCTAACCTGGACCAGAACCGCTCCATCTGCAGCAGAACCGGGCCGAACCTCCTCAGGTTGACATGAGGAGCAGCAACCGTCCAACATGGGCCGCGGGGGCCAAAGGTGGCACGGTGACGCCGGTCTGAGGGCCACAACGTCCATATTTGTATTTTTGATGATGATTCCAAAAACTATTTTATTCATTATATTTTTACCTGATAAAGAACTAACTCACCTGAAAACACAATTTAAAAATGTTTTCATTTTCAAACTTTTTTTATTGGCGACATAAACAAATAACTATGCAACTAAAAAATCATTTTTCTTTTTGATAAATGCAAAAATGATTTTATATTTTTATCTGCTAAAATACACAGTGAATTCAAAATGCAGCTAAATACTTTTTTTTTTATAATAATTGCAAAACTTTGACTTTTTCCTGCTGAATGCAGAACAAACTCAAGACTCAAATGTTCGTCTTTCCTTTAGAATTGCAAACTGATTCTTTTAAATCGGCTAAATAAAACATTTTTTTTTTTAGTTTTAATTACAAAAACTCTTTTATTTTTAACTCATACTAACAATTATCTAAGAATTAATTAAAAATTTTTTTTTATCATTGGAAAAACATTATTTTACTTTCCAAGCAATAAACTCAAAAAATCAGATTCTTGTTGTTTAGTTTAAATGAAGGATTTTACAGATTTTCTTTATTAAAAACTAACATTTTTGTTGTACATTTTTCAGACTGATCTTTTTCTAGATTTGTTTAGCAGGTTGAGGCTGAATTAAAGTCTGGAGAGTTTTTGAAAATCTTCTGAATGTTTTAACAAATTTAAACTTTGTGTTGCACCTTACATTTTCTATGTTCAGATTTCATATTTTTTAATATCAGTCAATACCTCGTATGGCCTTTTTGTGAACCGTAGTCATGGGCCGCTCAAAGTCATGCTAAGGGCCATGAATGGCCCCCAAGCCTCAGTTTGGACCCCCTACAGGAGGCTGTAGAAATGTTTCCTCAGTTTCATTAACAGATTTATGACTTTTTAACAACTTTATATTTTAAAATAGTCAGATTAAATCCAGTCATTACCATTTAAAACTGACATCTAAAAGGTCAAAGGTCAGAAAATGATGGACTGAGTCCAGGACTTCAATGTGTAGTTTTTGTTTTCAAATTTTAATTTCTGTAACTTTCAAACCTGAATCTGCTGAAGATGAAACCAGAGGAAATTTCTGACGAACCCAGAAGTTTCTCCATCTGATGCGTCTCCATAGCAACGGACTGGAAGTAACGTTTCCCACCATCTTCATTCAGGAATTTGAGTAGAAAACTTATGGAAGCAGCAACTCCCTCAGCATGATGCTGCCGCTCTGACCCCCCAGCATGATGCTGCCGCTCTGACCCCCCAGCATGATGCTGCCGCTCTGACCCCCCCAGCATGATGCTGCCGTCCTGCTGACCTTTCTCTGCGAAGCTGATGATCTCGGAGCTCTCCTCCAGCACCTCGTTGCTCATCGGGTGTCCGTCCAGGCTCGGGATCTCCACCCGGCCGTCCTCGCGCAGCTTGCCCGCGTGCAGCTTGCGCAGCGCCGTCACCATGGCAGCTCGCGGCACCGGGTGCGTGATGTTGGGCCGCTCCCGCAGCTGCAGCCGGCTCAGGATGTGCCTCTTTACCGCCTCCAGGAAGTCCCCGTCCACGCGGCCGGGCTCCGGCTCCTCCAGTCGGGCGGAGGCGGCGCAGGACGCGCAGGACTCGGAGTGCGCCCCGGCCCCGGCCGCCGCCTCAGCGTCGGGCGCGGCGGCTCCGCGGGCGGAGAGAAGGACGCACGCCGCGAGCAGAGCCAGTCGGAGGAGACAGCGCGTCATTTTGTGAGTGAGTGGAACCGAAAAGAATCCTCTGCTTCAGTTACATCCTCTGCGATCCTCCGGAGCCGGATGGAAACTGGAGCCGCTCTGCGTCTGGCTCTGGACTCAGCCCGAACCCGCCTCCAGCTGGTTCCTGTCAGGGAGCGGAGCCGCGTCCCGACGCAGCATCCTTCCAGTCCACAACCAGAACCAGAATCGGGGAGCCGCCTCTAGCGGGGGAGCTGCGGTTTGCCGCTGCGGAGAGGAGCACCAACGGGAGCAGCTGGAACAGCGGGGAGCAGCGCGCACAGGAGCGTTTCCATCCTGGCGTGCGTAAAACTGGAGAGTCCTCGAGCCGCCAACTTTTATATACAGCAGGGAGGGGGGGAGGGGCCACTGAGGGCTGGGGGCGGAGGGGCGGGGCAAAAGGAGGGAGAGCGAGAGAGAGAGGGAGGGAGAGAGAAAGAAAGAGCCCCGCTGCTGTCAGAGCAGCGGATCTTCAGGTTTGAACCACAAACAGCCCAGTTGTTGGTGGTGGCAGCATCATGCTGGGGGTTACAGTCACAAACCACGTGGTTTAACAACATTAATTACAGAAATAAAATCTAAAAAGTGCGGAGTGCATTTGTTCTTTTTCTACAGCCCCTGGACTTTGACTAGGCCCCTCTAGGATAAAGTTCAGATGGTTAGTCTGAACCATCCCACTGCATGATGCTGCCACCACCATGTCTCATGGTGCTTCAGACTAAAGTGACTAAAATCAATAAAAACGGTTTTAATTCTCCTTTAAAATGAGGCGGGCGCTGATTGGCTGCTGACCAGCAGAACCAGTCCAGACCCGGTTCTACTGCTGGTTCTGCAGTGGAAGCAGAAACCCAGCCTAGTTCTGCCGAGTCCAAATGTCCAAACGAGCCGGCAGCTCCAGCAATGGGAGCGCAGGACTCAGCCCAGTATTTGGTAGTAAAACCTGTCAACCAAATGAAGCCGCGTTGACCTCTGACCTCCCACATACTGCTGTTATATCCCAAAGCCGCATGCAAACACCTCTGGCGCTTCAGCCGGACCCACTGGGCATGCGCAGCAGCAGCTGAACGAGAGGAGAAAAGTGAGTTTATTGAAGCTGCGCTCAGATTCCACAGGGAAGGAAATGGCGCCATCTTCGGTCCGTCAACCGGAACTGCAGACCGGAAGCTGGGAATATCAGCTGGATCCATTTCTAATTTTTTGTTCAATAATAATAACGACGTTTTTAAAAATATGAATGTATTTTATTAAAGATTCCTAGTTTAATTGTGTTTACTTAAAACTAACCATTTACAGTTTTTATTTTATTTTGCTACATATATTTTTTAATATATCCATGATCCCAAAAGTGTTTTTCCTTTTAATGTATGGATGGATTTTATTTTTGTTCCAGTTTACTTTAAAATTAAAATGTAGAAAATATAATAAAAACTTTTAGGAATATATTTAGCTTAATATATCTCCAGTTAGGCTTTTCTGTAAAATTTTTAATTTATGTATTTTTCATTTAATTTTTGCATTGCATTTTTTTATTGTTTTGTCGTTTTTAAGATTTTTAAAAATGTAACAATCATGTTAGTTTAACTTAATTTTACTTTCAACTTTATTTTATTTCATGCATGTCTTTTCTTTCTTTTTTCCTTGAAAATTCATTCATGCCCTTTAAAATATAAACAAATTAATAAAAAAAAACGTATTAACTCAGATCAATTAAATATGAACTTCAAATTTTATTGTTTGTTTTTGCTTTAGTTTATTGCATTTGAATTTACTTTTCGTAAATTTATTATATCATGATTTTTTGGTAGTTTTATGTGTTATAAATAACTTTTCAACAAAAGGGAACTCCGTGACATCACTTCCTGTTAATGTTACGTTAATGTCAGAGAAAAGACAGAAAGTAAGATGTCTCACTACACTTTTAATTCTGTTGTAAGTCATATAACCAAGCTATCTCTGCGTTCTTTCGTGTATCTGTGGTTTAAGCAACAACAGGAACAATATTTGTTTGACTCGGGTCTATTAGACTTGTTGTTTGTTCCTATAGTAACCAGAGGCGGTCAGAATCCCGGTCTCAGACAGGTTCAGGGTCAGAGGACTCATCTTCGCGTATATAGACGATCTGTGTAGGTCCGGGTAAAGGTGGGGCGCTCAGTCTGATGATCAACTTGTAAAAGTTTTCTGAGACGGATTTCTGGGAGGACGGCGGGGAAACACGGCAGCGGGTGAGTCACCGGAGTTTCTCCGGTTTGTTTCGGTCACTGTCGGGCTCTCGGTGACGCAGAAAGAAGCGTTTACCGGTCTATTTTAACTCAAGTACCCTGAGCAGAGAAGCGTTATCTGTTGCTGCCTAACTGGCTAGCAAACACAAGGCTCAGAGTGAAAGGGGAAGCAGCCAATGGGAGCCTCCGGAGGAGAGTCCGCTGGCAGTTTGAGCCAATCAGAGGCCCCGTTGTGGCTGAAGGCGGGAATGTGCAGCAGAATGTTTAGAAACTGGTTTCCAGCTGCTGGCTCAGAGGAAGCGGATTGTCGACGCCAACAGTTCCTGATTCTGATCACTGGACCGTTCCGGATCACAGCTGAGCCGGTTCTGGTTGGACTGGTTCTGGTCTGGCTGCTCGTGCTGGTTTGGGTCGCCCCTCACTGACACCACTGATAAGGTCAAGTGGGTCATTCCACAGCAGCTCAGAGTCCCAGACTGAGACTGGATCAGAACCAGGGCTCCAGAACCGCCTGGGGCTGGAAAACACGTTTCTACTGCAGGAAGTCCAGTCAGGAGCAGGTAACTTGGCCAGGTTCTGTCAGGACCCGGTTCTGATGACACCATGGGGAAAGTAAGTGGGATGATCCACTGTGGCAGATCAGAGTCAGTCTGGATCAGAACCACGGCTCCAGAACTTGTGGACCCGGTTCTGATGACACCAAAACAGAGAAACGTGGTGCCCAGAGCTCTGACTGGACACAGTACTTGGTGAACTTTGACCTGGGAGGTTCAGACAGACCTCTTCCTGTTGCAGGGTCCAGTAGAACCTCCTCGGCCCGGTCCGGTGCTGTTGGTGTCTGACTGCTTGTGTTTCTGTGCAGGAAGTGTCGCTTGGTTTAACCCAATCAGAGGAGCTGAGTGCTGGTTTGGTGTCAGGACCGGTTCTGATTCCGTCCCAGCCGGACCGACCGGACCGGAACCATGTCCTCCGGTAAGAACAAGGGCCAGAACTCGCTGACCCTCCACAAGGTCATCATGGTGGGCAGCGGCGGCGTGGGGAAGTCGGCGCTGACGCTGCAGTTCATGTACGACGAGGTGAGCCTCTCACTACGTTTCCCATAATGCCCCTGGCTCCCGCTGAGCTGACTGAATGCTCTGCGGCAGTTCGTGGAGGACTACGAGCCCACCAAGGCAGACAGCTACAGGAAGAAGGTAGTTCTGGACGGGGAGGAGGTCCAGATCGACATCCTGGACACGGCGGGGCAGGAGGACTACGCCGCCATCAGGGACAACTACTTTCGCTGCGGCGAGGGCTTCCTGCTCGTCTTCTCCATCACCGAGCAGGAGTCCTTCACCGCCATAACCGAGTTCAGGTCTGACCCGTCACCATGGTAACGCAGGGGTCTGGTACCAGAACCAGAGCAGATAGGAGCGTCTCACTCGGCTCCGTTGAACCCCGACGGATCGATTCTAATCGTTTGTTTTGTCTAAAAGACTTAATGACAAGTTTCAGGCAAAATGGAGGAATTTGATCTGAATTTATGATAAACTGACATTTGAATCACTTCAGCCTTAAACTGAACATGAACCAGAAACACGTTGCCCTGTCTCTCATCTTTCTACTGGTTCTACGGAGCACTCATCCTGCCGATATGATCAGTAAAAACTGTAGATTGTTGGATAAAGTGATTAACGTGGCAAATATTTAAAAACAAAAATATCAAACCTTCCCCAACTTGGAGCTTCATGTTGACCAATAGGAGAGAAGCCGAATCTGAAGCCCCGCCCACTTTACCTCCTGCAACAAGTCAGGTGAAAGAAATGAAGAAAGGAACATGTATGGACAAAGTTCAGTGTGATTTACGTCGTGACTAGATGGAGAATATGAGAACAATATTAAATAAAGCCATGTGACGAAAAACTGCTGAAAATTATTAATTCATGCTGGATAATTAATGACATTTGGAAAGTTTTAATTTTTAGTTTTTATTACTTAACTTCTGAAGCCATTTTTTCATTTCTCTTTTTATTGACAGTTTTGGCAGGATGTGTCCTCCGTACGTTTCCCCTTCAGACTGCCTGCAGCAGCTTTAGCCGCTTTCTGAACATTTCTGAATTTCAAGTCAAAAATGTTCAAATTCTGGAGAAAAAAATCACAAATTTCTGGGGTCTCAAAATGTGATTTTTGTTTTCTATCAAAATGTAAACTTTTAAACACTTAAATTTACTTTCTTTCTATCTAGACTGTTGTAAAAAAACATTGTGAAAAAAATCTTTTTTTTATGAAATAAATAAAATCTTAGTTAAAAATACAAATAAATTTCTTCCTAATCTTCAAGTCAATCTGAGATGAACCTGGACGGCGCTCAGTAGCCAATCAGAAGCAGCGCTGTGTTCTGACACAAAGAAGGCTCTTCTCCCTGTTTGCGGGCTTTAACTAGGCCGTGTCCCTGCTGCTTGCAGGGAGCAGATCGTCCGGGTGAAGGAGGAGGAGGCGATCCCGCTGCTGGTGGTCGGGAACAAGTCGGACCTGGAGGACCGGCGCCAGGTGAGCGTGGACGACGCCACGGCCAAGGCGTCCGGCTGGGGCGTCCCCTACGTCGAGACGTCGGCCAAGACCAGAGCCAACGTGGACAAGGTGAGCGCCGCAGGGGAGGACGACGACCTCTGACCTTTCTCCCTCCACTTGTCTGACCTTTGACCCTCCACCTGCAGGTGTTCTTCGACCTCATGAGGGAGGTCCGTAAGAAGAAAATGGCGGAGAGCAAAGAGAACGGGCCGAGCGGCAGCAGGAAGAAGCGGCGCTGCTGCGTGCTCTAGGTGGACCTGAGCGCGTTCGGACCGCAGCGCTCGGCTCTTATTTATCTCTGCTCACATTCCTGAGTCTCTGAAACACTCGTCTGCACCCGAGATGACCTCTGACCCCGACTCCAATCAAGCTTCATGTTAAACGCTGTAATCATGCCACAGAAGGGAACTCGGCTTCAAGCTTCTCTGGGAAATAGGAACATTATTCTTTTTATTATTATTATTATTCTGCACCAACACTCATTATTGTTTATATCTGATTAAATCAAGTTCTGTTAGAAAAACGCTTTTCTCTTTAATTTCACTTCAAAACGAGCCCAAATATTTACACTGTAAAAATAAACGTTAATATTCAGCAAGAAGCAGGAGAAATATCAAATATAAACATAGATTTTATGTAGATTAAATGATAAAAACTATTTAAAATGCAAGATAAATTACTAGCCTTAGAAAAATATACAAACTTGGAAATACTCTAGTAATTAAACAACCTTTTTATAAATAATCAGAAACATAACATATTATATGTAATATAATATAGTAATATTATTATTGATAGTACAATAATATTATATTATTATTAATATAATAATATTGATATTATTATAAATATAATTTATAATTAGATTAAGATACTTATAAAAGGGGGAAAATTGAAAAAGAAAATGTTTAAATAATTTTATTTTTGGTTGGTGAAGAAAAATATTAAATCCTTGATTGTTTTCAAATGAGAAATATTAAAAACAGAGTCTGATTTTTATGTTATCAGAATATTCATGTTGCAGATCTTCGGTCTGGAGTTGAATTAATTCAATTCACAGCTTTTACTTTGAAACTTTTCTGACTTTTTAAGGCGTTTAAATGACTGGAGCAGCAGCAGTTCTGGTTCCGGCCACCAGGTGGCGGTGTGTCCTCGCAGTTACCGGCTGAATGGGGCAGAAACGTTCTCAGCTCCTGTTCTATGGCAGCTGATCCAGTTTCATGCTGGTTTCGGGTCCGGCTTCAGGCTCAGGCCGCCTAATGAGGCTGAACGCCGGCGGTTCGGGGGAGAACCGTCCGGTAGACGGTGACACACATCCCCAGCTCGTCCTCCTCTAAGCCTCTTACTGTAATCACGCTCCTGCTGAGGCGGCAGGACCCGCTTCCTCCGCCTCGCAGCTCCTCAGAACCGGTCCGGGTTCGGCCCAGGAGTCCAGGATGCCGTGTGGAGACGCGGTGGCCGTGTGGGACGTGGCTCTGAGCGACGGCGTCTACCGAGTCGAGTTCGCTCACGGAACCACCACGGGGAAACGGGTCGTCTACGTCAACGGGACGGTGAGGTCTGAGAGCTGGTTCTGATTTCAGTGAAAGGACGGTCAGCACCAGAACTGGCACCAGACAGGGTCAGGGTGACGTCAGGGTCAGGTCACTTCCTGGGTTTTAAACTGCCTAGTAGGGTCAACACAGAAGCAACAAACCCATCAGAACTGGGTTTCTAGATGTTCACTGAGGTTCTGGTGATGGTTTAATGATGGGAACATTCGTCCATCAACAGAACTAGGTTATTACCAATCACTGAGGTTCTGTTGGACTGACCCAACATGGAGTCAGTCCATGTTGGGTCACCAGGTAACCTCCAGGAGAACATCCCTTGTCTTCTCAGGACTGCTGATTGGACCATCTGGGCTTCCTTTGTAGATGTTGCTTCCAGATGTCATGGTGGCAGACAGAAGGTCCAGTAGAGACCTGGAGACCTGAAGAACAAGGCGTTTAGGTTTTGGTTGGACTAGGAAACCAGAAAACAGGTACTGGAGCAGTGGAAACCTGGAAAACCTGACAGGTGAAATGGGGAACATTGAAAACCTGGTCCAGGGATATTGTTGGATGATGGAAGGAGCGCTTTGAGGATCTGTTTCACCTAGTTCTCTGTTGGAGTCAATATGGGGGTTTGGTAACCCTCTACCAGGTGGTGCAGGGGGGACTGAGGTAGGACCCATGGTGCTAAAGGTTCTGGACATTGTTGGACTGTTCGGTTGACGTGTCTCCTGAATGGAGGACTGGGGCTCTGCGGTGCAGGTCAGGGTGGTAGTCCTTCTCTTTGAGGGTCTCTGGAGGATCCTCAGGTGAGTTCAGTCCAGGATGTTGGAGTGGAAACTCCCACTGGTTGGTCAACCTTGAGTTAAGAGGATCAGTGTGGCTTTTGTCCTGGTGTGGGACAGCAGACACTTCGATTGTCTGGTCTGCATTTGTTATGGCTACAGAGTTTCTGTACCGTCCCTTTAACTGTACTGTTCCTTTAAGCAGACTGCAGTCAGGCTTACTACAGCGTTTCCTTGGTTGTGGTGAGTGGATGAATGAAGCGGTCTGCTGTGCAGGAGGTGATCAGGAAGGACTGGATGTTCAAGCTGGTTGGGAAGGAGACGTTCACGCTGGGCAGCGCCGACACCAAGGCCACCATCAACATCGAGGCCGTCGGCGGCTTCGCCTACGAATACTCGCTGAACGTCGGAGGGAAGAGTCTGCAGAAGTTCATCGACCACAGAGCCAAGACCACCAAGACCTGGATGGTCCAGGTGGACGGGGCGGACTGCAGGGTCGTCCTGGGTGAGTCCAGAGAGGGGTCAGAGGTCAACCTGAACACTGACCGGTCCTGACTGACTGTGTTTTGTCCAACAGAGAAGGACACCATGGACGTTTGGTGCAATGGGCAGAAAGTGGAGACAACGGTGAGAATCATCCCCCCAGAACCAGAGCGCCACCATGAGGCCAACAGCAGAAATGAATCATTTACCTGTTTTTATTTAATATGGCTTTTTAAAATAATTTAGTTCATTAAAGTGTTTGATTAAAGTTCAGAATCACTTCACTGATTTAAAAAGGGAAATTAAATGTTCAGTTAATGTAGGAAAGAGCTCCTGTAACAGTCTGTGTTACAGCGAAGCTGAAGAAGCCTCTGACTGAAGACGCTCTGTTTTCCCACGACAGTCTGATGAGGTGGATGGTCAGACTGGCCATGATATTATTGTTAATATATTTATTAATTGTTGGCTTTTATTTCAATATACATGCAGTCAATGAAATCAGTAAATTAATTTATTTATTTAATGTGGGTTTTAATTTTCTGAAGTCAAACTCATTTACGTAACTTATTTTCATTTTCTCTATTTTTTTATTATTTTGCCTTTTTATTTTTCTGTATGACATATTTAATCTTATTTCATTTCACTTGTACTTTTGTAGTTCATTTTTAATTTTTTTCAACTTAGGATAATTTATTAAAATATTTATTTTTATTTTAAGCAATTTCCCGTTGGGGATCAATAGTATATTCTGTTCTATTTTAGATGTAATTTTGTTTTATTAAATTATAAGTATTTTTCCTGGATGTCCTTCTGTCCTCTTCATGTCCTCCTCCTGTCCACAGGGAGAGTTTGTGGACGACGGCACAGAGACCCACTTCACGGTGGGAGAACACGCCTGCTGCATCAAGGCCACAAGCAGCAAGAAGAAGAACGGCATCGACCACAGCCTGCTGCTGGACGGACTCAAGGTTCCTGCTTCCTCCCAGTAGAGTTGGACCAGAACCAGTAGAACTGGACCAGAACCAGTACAGTTGGACCAGAGCTTCAGACAGAACCAGCAGGGGGCGCTGTGGGATGGCCTCACAGATGTGGGACTTGTTTTTCTTTTCTGTCTCTAACAAATAAAGCTGTATTTCCTCTGCTGGGATTTTATTTTGAAAGGTCGTTAATTGCTGGTTGTTATAGCAGAGGTCATCTTTGCGCAGTCTCCATCTGTCTGAATGCAGCTGTTCAGAAGAACGGCGGGAAAACCGGAACACGACTGGTCGGACCTTCAAAATAAAGGCTCAATTGGAGTGCTGTGGTGGCGCAGGGGTTTAGCACACCCACATACGGAGGCCTTAGTCCTCGACGCGGCCGTCCCAGGTTCGATTCCCGGCCTGGCGACCTTTGCCACATGTCTTCCCCCTCTCTCATTTCCCTCATTCCTGTCAACTAACTATTAAATAAAGGCCACTAGAGCCAATAAAACCTTAAAATAAATAAATAAATAAATAAATAAATAAAGGCTCAATACAGATTTTGTTTTTTAATTTCTAAGTAAAGTCAGATGTTGCTTTACTTTTACCTTATCGGGTGAGTGGAAATAATAACTCATCAATTCAGTAACTAACATATTAATGTGACTTTCTATGGAGTGAAGGTGGATTACAGAAAATAAAGTTTGATGTCAGTAAACCAAAATTAAATAAACTGAACACATTAATAGAAGCCAAAGGAAAAACTGGACTCAGTCATAACATTTTGGTTTTCAACAGACTCGAAATAAACTGAAAATAAAATATGTTAAAGTTAAGTTGGATTCAACTGAAACTGGTTCAAACAAACTAAGAAACTAAATGAATAAAACAGAAACAAAACGGTTGATTTTCATTGAAATAACCAGAAATTAATTAGGATAAAGAAGTTAAAATAAACGTGTTAGATAGTGAAGCTGGAAGTTAAACTAAGCTGTTTTATTTTGAAAGGTGAAACCGGATATCTTTATTTGATGGCGTGTGATTGACGGTCCGGGAGGAAATCCCGGCTGGGATCTTCGGTGTATCCAGGACTGAGCTCACCGCGCTGAAGGAGCGGGACAGGAGCGGTGTTTGGGTTCTGGTTGCGGGACATACCTGACGCTCGGACCCGGTTCGGTCGTCCAGGGTCACCCGATATCTCCTGTTGGCTTCCAGCGCTGAGTTTCCAGCCGAACCGAGCAGGTTATCCGGAGCTTTTTACCAGCAGGGAGACAAAACAAGGAGCAGGGATCCAAACTAGCCCCGCAGACTGATTACCGAGCCCCGACCCGCAGCTCTGTTCCCGCATGTTGTCTGCGGTTCAACCCCGCTCTCTGGCCTGATGTGAGGCCGACTCTCAAACCTGGAATTTGGCGACTTTTCCCAGTTTCCCCCCGGCTGCTGGGACCGACAGCTAGTTAGCTTTAGCCAGCTAGCATCCACCAGGCCGTTTGTCATCCTCCTCCGGTCAGTTATGACTCAAAGTTCCGCTGGAAGCTCCGTTTAATCCGGCTGCAGGACTCCCAGCGGCCCGGTAATCCAGCCCGGCCTGGAAGGATATGGGGCAGCGGAGCCCCGCCGCCTCCCGCACATCTGTCACCGCAGCGGAGCTGGGAAGCGGGCAGCCCCGAGGACAAGCAGCCTTCCCCGGACTGTAGCTGCCATCTGGCCGCCGCCGCTGGACGAATCCCGGATCTCCTCCCCGGGATGTAGAGCAGAGTCCGGGATTATTTCTCCGGGATTATTGTTACAGTTGTTCCCAGAAAGACTGAAGCCGTTCCTGGAGCCGCGTCTCCCCCGTCAGGATGAACTACCAGCTGCATCTGGCCAACTCGGCCGCCATCCGGTCCGAGATCCAGAGGTTCGAGTCGGTGCACCCGAACATCTACTCCATCTACGAGCTGCTGGAGCGGGTGGAGGAGCCGCTGCTGCAGAACCAGATCCGGGAGCACGTCATCGCCATCGAAGGTAGGACCGGAGGAAAGATGCAGGTTCTGCAGGCCCGCGGGGCTGCTGCACATCCTGCTGCTGAGAGCCGCGCAGGTGTGTGTGTGTGCAGGTGTGTGTGTGTGTGTGTGTGCAGGTGTGTGTGTGTGTGCAGGTGTGGGTGTGTGTGTGTTATTGCTCTGGGTTGGTTCTGAACATGCCTGACCCGGCCCAGGTCACTGAGGCTCTCCGGTTCTGGTCTGAACGATTATCGTATCGTTTATCGTGATACATGTGTTGGTTTATCGTTATTTTAAAACCTTCGCCATTGTTGGAGTTGTTTTAATGTTTTCCATTGTTTTTTAACTGTATCGATACAAATGAATAAATTAGAAAATCTGACTGAATGCAGTTCAGTTATGTAACTGCTGTCCTAACAGATTGTGTTGCTATGGTTACCGTGTCATTCACCTGGAGCGAAATAATTAATGTCTTTTTATTGTTATAGAATATATAAAATATCGTGATATTTTGCATTGAATCGTTGTTTGGCAGATCTGAACAAAAGCTGCAGCCCAGAAGATAATGACCACTTTAATTTGAGCTGAGGCCCGGTTGGTTCTGCAGGTCCGGTTGGTTCTGCAGGTCCGTTTGGTTCTGCAGGCCCGGTTGGTTCTGCAGGTCCGGTTGGTTCTGCAGGCCCGGTCCAGCTGAAGCCCGGCTGCAGCTGCTGTTTCCTCCAGAACCTCACAGGAACCTTCATTGTTGTTTGCTGGTCCATCCATCCTGAAGCGGGCCCTTCCTGTTCAGAACCGGGTCCAGAGAGGACGCGGCAGCTGAGCGGACCTTTGTTCTGCCGGGCCGTGTGACCCAGTTGGCCCGGCTGCTGTTTGTTCACCGTCAGCCTTTGTTTCCTCTGTCAGCCTGAATCTCAGGTTTCTGTTTCTGAAGCAACATAAAGAACCAGAACCCGGCTGAGGTTCTGCTTAAACATACACTGCGGTGCTGCCAGGATCTGCTGGATACGACCAGAACCGGTTCCTTATGTAACCATGACGACTAAAATCAGTCCAAACATAAATGCAGCTTTTCACCTGGTTCAGGTTTAAACCCAGAACGTTGTTGTTAAACAGTGTTTTGTACTAGCATAGCACTTAGCATTAGCATAGTGATTTGCATTAGCTTTAGCATTAGCAGCTGGTAATGGAGTTTTGTCCTGGACTGTGTAGTTCAGTTGATGTTCAGAGAGACAAACTTGAACTCATCAGATGAACAGTTCTCAAGCAGCTGGACCTGAAAGTTCTGTTCAGAACTCACTGTGGACCCAGATAAAGGTCCACGTGTTTGACCTTTGCCCCTGGAAAAGGAGGGAATCACCATGGCAACCAAGGACTCCAGAGCAACCAAGGACAACCATCACAAAACATCTTTGTGATGGTTGAAGAGTTTTTTCATTTCAGTTCCAGTTCTGCAGTCTGATCCGGTCCAGTTCTGCTTCTGGTTCTGGTTCCGGTTCCGGTCCGGTTGTGTAACCTGAGCTTCCGTAAAGCTGCTTCAGGCCGTTATGTAACATCAGAGCGTCTGTCCTCCAGAGGAGAGGAAGATGCTGCTGCTGCTGCTGCTGCTGCTGCTGCTGATGATGATGATGATGAGTCACCGCCAGGCCGGAGCGTACTGAGCGCGCTCAGTGGATCCTGGCGGGATTATGGGGGCAGATGTTGGATCCAGCAGGAACATCTGGTGTGTCGGCAGCAGCCACAGCTGGATCCCAGTTCAACCAGTCAGAGCTGAACTGGGATTAGTTTTTGTTAATCTGCAGCAGCCCAGATTATCGGCCGTGTTGATGTTCCAGATGTTTCATCCTGGAAAGCATCAGAGGAGCACAGAGCCGCCTGATTGGTCGACTCGGGCACCGCTTTGGTTGCCGTTGGAAACCTGATGAACCTGAGAGGAAACAGCTGCAGATGACTCATTATTTAATCCCACTTCAGGTTCTTTAATCCAGCCGTCTCCATGGCAAAGCCAGTTTGATCTGAACAAAAGCTGCTGTGAGGCTGGGAAATACCACGGTTTCTTTGGTCCTTAAACGCATCAGCAGACAGGAAGTAGTTTGATTCAGAGGAGAAAACGGCCAAAAAAATAAAACAATTTAGTGGAAAAAATCTTCCATATGAATAAAATCAGAAAACAAAATAAAGAAGAGAAAAATTAAGAGGTAAAAAAACAAAGGAGATAAAAATTGTACTAAAAATTCTAAGAACATTTTGAAATACGAAATAGAAGATGGAGAAAAATGTATAAAAAAATGTAAAAAGTTAAATGCTGAGTTGTATCAATGACAACCATAATAACTAATAACAATAAATATAAACCTTAACATAAATTATTTAATATCTATAAGAATAAAATTCAACTGAGAAAATTTAGAAAAAAGGTAAATATTAATTAAAAATCCTAAATATGAAGAAGTGAGAAAGTGAATCATAGTAAAATTGTTATTGTAATTATTACTGCTAATAATTTAAGACCCAACAGCAAGAAATAGAAAAAAATATATTAAAATAAAAACAATAAAAAAATTACATGTCAAAAGAGAAAAAAGTTCAAATGTAAAAATAAACTGTAATTCCAAAAGGAAAAAATGGAATTAAAAAAAAATTTTTAAAAAAAAAAAATAACCAAAAAAACTTAAAGTCAAACAAAACTGGTGAAGAAAATATTTTGTATTAAAAATTAGGTGAAAATGTCCAGTATGATAAAACATGGGTCGATCTAAACTGTTAATAAAATGTTAAAAATAAGCAGAAGTTTTAATAAAAGTGAAAATGAATAAAAGATTAAAGAAGTTTGAGGTGAAACCAGGAAGAATGAGAAGAGAAACAAGCAGAAGTGGAAATAGTACAGATACTATTATTACTATTATTACTGGTACTAATAATAATAATAATAATAAAGAGTGGCTGCCCAGTGGCCCAGTAGAGCTGCTGCCTTGCAGCAAGAAGGTTCTGGGTTCGATTCCCGGTCTTTCTGCATGGAGTCTCCATGTTCTCCCTGTGCATGGTGGGTTCTCTCTGGGTACTCCAGCTTCCTCCCACAGTCCAAAAACATGACTGTTAGGTTAATTGGCCTCTCTAGATTCTCCCAATGTGTGAGTGTGTGTGTGCAGGTTGTTTGTCCTGTGTGTCTCTGTGTTGCCCTGCGACAGACTGGTGACCTGTCCAGGTGACCTGTCCAGGTGACCGGTCCAGGTGACCCCACCTCTCACCTGAAACGATAGCTGGAGGGGCACCAACAACTCCTGACCCCAGTAAGGGACAAGGGTGCAGGAAAATGGATGGATGGATAATAAAGAGAGAAGAGTAAAACACATCTGGTCTGCTGGTCCAGTTGGTTCCCTGGTTCTGATCTCGTTCTGGTTCTGGTTTCCACCAGCCAGAAGAGGAAGTGGCACTTCTCTATCAGGCGGTGAACTGCTGGCCCGTTACCATGGAAACGGGAGCCGGGCCAGGCCTCCGTCTGAGGGTCCGTCTGGAAACCCGCAGTAAACGTTTCTGTTCCCGGTTCGGTTCTGCTCCAGAGGGCCGGCGCGTGGCAGGAAGTGACATCATCGGCCTCTCCTGGGAGCCGCTGTGAGCTAACGAGACGCATTGTGTTAGCGGGACAGGAAATCTATTTTTACTGCTGGACGCAGCACGGCTGTTGTTTAGCCGGAGACACAGCCCAGACGCGTCCAGGTGTCCTGGTGTCCAGGTTTGGTCCATCTACCTGCTGGGACACCTGGATGTGCGTTAGCGCCCCCTGCTGGTTGCATTACTGCTGCTCCAGCTGGCAGCAGAGAAAAGCTGAGGCTGCTGGAAATGTACGGAGGACTGGTGCTACCAAAACTCTACTACTCTACTTTATTTATGGAGCACTTTAAACCATAACTAACTATATTTAGTTTTCCATTTCATTTCCAATCAATTTTTTAAAATAATTACTTTTCTTTGCCTAATTGTTTTTTCAGAAACTGTGTTTATTTAAATGTATTTTATTTTATTTTTAGATTTTCCTCACTATTTATTTATTTCAGTATTTGCAGCTGTTTATTGGCAGTACCAGTCCTGTATAGAAATGAAGCAGCTGCAGAAACCATGACGACCATAAGTTTTAGTTAAAAAAAAAAAAATTAATTATTCTTTTTTTTAAAACTTAAATTATTTTAAAAAATGATTTATTTAACTTTTTATTTTTTTGTTTTTTAGATATATAATTATTAACCATTTAAAAACATTTTTTTTTGTATTTTAAAATCTTTGCACTGTCGTTTTTAATTATTAAAAATATTGTAATTCATATATATTCAATATGTTGCTCTTGATTCCAGCTTGTGGATTAAAGCAGTTTTTCTGCATTAATTATTATTGCCATGAAGACGAAGGCTGGCTGAAGCTCAGAAGTGGATCTGGAAGCTGTAGAAACAGGAAGTGATGTCGCATCATTTCCTGCAGGACTCAGAGTCATCTCCACAGGAAAACAGCTAGAAATAAACCGAGCTGGCTCTGTTTGAGGAAGTGATGCTCGTTACCGTGGCAACGTGTTCCAAGGCAGGCCTGCTACCGCGTTGCCGTGGCAACCAGGGGAGCAGCGGGACATCAGAGTCATGTTGTCTGTGGAGCGCAGCACCGTGTGGTGAGCAGCAGGGGGCAGCAGAGAGCTAATGTTCATACAGATTCAGTCGGCCGCTCTCAGGCTCTGATAGGAACCGTCAGGTCAAAGGTCAGCAGTCAGATACCAGACAAACAGGCCTTCATGTTGCCGCTGATCGCTGGTGGAGATTAAATCCACTTCCTGTTGGGATTCAGCTGAAACTGACCAATCAGAGCTTATGTTGACTCCAGGTATGGAAAGCAGTTTACCCGATAATCAGATAGGAAAAGTTCATCTGAGCTGGGCTCACTGCTTTCTGTCTGTCTGTCTTTCTTTCTTTTCATATTTCTTTACTTCTCTCTTTCTTTGTTTCTTTCCTTCCTTCTTGTTTCCTATCTTTTATTGTCTTTATTTCTTTTTAATTCTTTGTTTCTTTTTCTTTTTTCTTTCTTTTCGTGTTTTTGTTGATCTTCTTTCTTACTTACTTTCTCTTTTCTTTGTTCCCTTCCTTCCTTCTAGTTTCCTCTTCCTTGTCTACTTTAACTCTTTGTTTTCTTTCTTTCTTTGTCTCTAGTCTCTTATTAAAACAGGCTGATGGCTCCATTTGAGGTAAATTGTCCCCACCAGGCCTCCATCCGCATGTTTTGGTGGAAACCAACCTGAGGTGTTTGTGTTTGATCAAACGAAGGTCATTTGAAATGTTTGGAGGTTGAATTGGATGAGAGTTGCTGGGTTTGTATTGTTAGTCTCTCCTGGGAGTTGAAGCGTTGGCCTCCTCCTCTTCCTCCTCCTCTTCCTCCTCCTCTTCCTCCTGTATTATAACTTCATGAATGTGTGATGAGCTGGTCTCCATCTGTGCTGCAGCTGCTGGTAGGAAGCCGACCTGCCTCTCTTTGTCGGCTCCTGCTGCAGCTTTTGGCTTCAGACGGATCTACGGTGTCCCTGAAGGCTCAGAAAGTCAAAGCACAGCCATCAAAGCAGACTTGACTAAAACTGGAGCAAAGTGGAGGAGAACATCCAGGTCTGGATCATGGCTTACGGAGAGCGACCCCTCCCCCCGCCCTGTGGTCTCCATGGGAACAGAGCAGCGTCTGGTTGGTGGGGCAGGCCAGGCTTGCTTCCTGTTCGGGTTCACATGGATCAGATCCTGACCCAACAGAACCTTCATGTTGACTGCTGCCCCCTGCAGGTCAGTGCTGGTCACTGCTGCCTGCTTGGCTTTGCCGTTTTTGAGGAGTTTTTCTGCTGAAAACTGGAACCTGTGTGTGCATAGTGATGATGCTGCCAGCAGGGGGCCTGCTGCCGCCCCTCCCCCGCCCACTGCTGGTTGACCCAGTTTCCAGGCTGCAGGGTGAGGCAGAGCGTGGGAGGAAGATGCTGCAGCTGCTCAGGTTGTTGGTTTGGTTCCACCTGCAGTCACACCTGGATTTACTGCCTGCATCTCAATAAATCCGGCCTTTAGTTTCCGGATCAAAGGGGATAAAATCGGCTGCCAACGCCTGGTTCTGTTTGGGCCGGGTTGGCGCCGTTCTCCTCACAGAGAAATATGCTGCTGCAGCGCCGCATGCATATTTCATAGCATGGAGAGACGCAGCGGCAACACGGAGCTGGTCCGGTGTCCCAGTGAGTCCCCCAGTGGGTCCCCCGGTGGGTCCTGGAGGCCCGGCGTCCTGCATGTTGTAGTTCCTCCCTGGTTTAGCGCACCTGGATCCAATGATGGATCATTAGAAGGTCTAAGAAGAGCATTGCTACCAAGGAGAGAACTAGAACCTGCAGGATGCCGGGCCTCCAGGACCCAATCTGGGACCCACTGGAGTAACGCATGAAAACCACAAAGTGAGGAAGAAGAGGACGAAGTACGATGAAGGTCTGCGGTGAGGATGAGGAGGATGAAGGACGAGGCCGTTTGATCCCCAAACGAAGCAGAAGCTCCACAAATTCCTGCTTAGCTCCTCCCACTTCTCCAGGACGAACTTTGACCCCTACAACTGGTTCTGATTCTGGTGACACTGAGACATGAAGGGATCCAGACAATAAAGGGTCAAAGTTCAGCTATGGAACAGTCTGGGATGATTTTGTTTTCTCTTTGTTTCACATCACGAGTCACATGACCAGAGCCACAAGTTACTACTGCAGGAAACACAGAAGAAGAAAACAGGAAGTGGAAGCAGAGCTCCTCCAAACCACCGCTCCCAGGCTAATCGCTCCAACGCCCGAATGAGTCGCTGACGTCTCCTCTGATTGGCTGACGGACGACGAGCGCTAGCGCCGCCATGGCTGAGTTACGATTATAACTCCTGTAACTGATTACATCCGCCATGATTACTGTCCACTCATCATATGAACACATGAATTCACATTTCATGGAAACAACGCCTCAAACAATAAAAAGCAGATGTGATGTGACGTGCTGGACAGGTATGACGTCTGAGAACCGGGTCAGAACCCAGACTGGATGTTCTACTGGGAACCCTGGGAGACCCGGAGAGGCTGAGGGATTTTCCTCAGGTTCACCTAAACCACAGCATCGTCTGCAAACAGCCGGACCAACATGGCGGCTCCAGCAGCTCTGCTGGTTCTCTGGAGGAAATATGTTGGGTTCTGGTTCTGGTTCTGTTCTGGTTCTGATGGGAGGAAAAGGCCCAAACTGGGAGAAGGGACCAGCCGGGACTGGGAGTCTGCTGTTGGAGCTGCAGATCTGCCTAAGCCTGCATGGCTGCGGGGAGGAAGAGGAGGAGGAGGAGGAAGAGCCAGGCTGTGGAGAGAGAGAGAGACGGCAGGCCGGAAAACCTGGATTGGAGTTTCTGTTTTCCTGTTGGAGACCAGAATAAACCTGGGCCACAATCTGGACACCCAGAGGATTCAGTTATGTTGTTGGTTTTTCAGTCGTTACATTTAAACAAACTGCAGCTCAGAGTTCAGATTAGAGATAGTTTTTCCCTCCGTCACACTTTCTCAGGAATGTAGTCAGATGGACCTGATGTGAGTGCAGCTCCGCCTCCAGTGGTCCGCTCCAGGTTTCCTCCCCTCCCGGCTCTGTGTGGGTGTCAGTGATCAGTGGAGCGGCTCAGAGAGCCTCATTGCTCAGCGGCAGCTGGAAGCGGTGAGGCGGCGGCGGCACTCTGGTCCCAGGTGAAGTGGGGAGGGAGGAGAGAAGCAGCAGCCCGGAGGGGGAGAGTCGCCATGGCGGCCGGAGCGGAGCCGGGACAGTGAGAAACATCTGGAACATCAGGATGCTGATGGAGAGGGGAGCGCCTCAGAGGAAGACCGTGTACCGGATCTCCCTGACGCTGGTGAAGAGGGAGAACCTGGGAGGGATAGAAGAGGCGGGGCCTGGAGCCGGCTTGCTGGAGGAGGAGCCAGAGCCGGCGGTCGCTCAGGACGGCATCATGAGGAGGTTCAGGACGTTCAGCACGGGTCAGCTGGAGCTGAGCCGGCTCAGGGTGTCCCGCAGGACGCAGCGCGACGAACCGCGGCCCGAAACTGCCGCCGCAAAGGTCAGGAGACTCCTGAAGGCACGTAGCACGGAGGAGCGGGGGCCGCCCCAGCTTGGGGCATCCCCGAAGCCCGGCCTGCTGCAGCGCAGCTTCAGCTTTAGCGTCCGAACCCGGATCAGTGGAGAGCTGCTGCGGCTACGCGCCGTGTCCAGAGACGGGCCGCCACAGGCCCCGCCGCCTGAGCAGGCCCCACCCACCGCACAGGCCCCGCCCCCAAGCACCCGGCAGAAGAGCAGTACCCTGGAGGTGGGGGCCATCCTCAACAGGGCCGACTCCCTGAACGAGCTGAGCCGCCAGAGGGCCGGCGCCGCAAAGAACCGCACGCTGGACAACAGCGACCTGCAGCGGCGGCACACCCAGGGCGATGGCGTCATGCCGCAGGGGGGCGACCGTCGGCTGGGACGCTTCTTCAGCGGGTTCTTCTCCAGGCCCGGCCCGGCCCGGAGCCCCGGGGTCAGAAGGTCGCTGCGCCGCGGCGGGACGGCAACGCCGTCCAGCACTGAGAGCGTGGACGGGGGCGGAGCCTACGGTAACCACGGTAACCACACACCTGGCTACCTGCTGGAGACAGCAGGACATCCGGTCCAAACGATACAGAACCGGCAGGTTAATCTGAGAATCGTGGATTATCAGATAATCCTCAGATTATTTTCATCTGAGATCCTGAAACAGTGGAGATTATGACACAAATAGCAAAGATAGAAACTATAGATCAATAATATATTATTATGTTTTCATTAATTTACCCAGAATTATAATCTAGATTCATTTTCTAGATTGACTTCTGTTGGAAACGTTTCGTATCGTTTCCAGACAGAAGCTGGACTGACGGGTCAGAGGGAGGAAACATTTCTGGGATTCCTCACACACCTGTGTGTGTGTGTGTGTGTGTGTGTGTGTCTCTGTGTGACCTACATCCTCGGCCAAGCAGAAGTGATGTCCTCCTGAGATGAGAACTGAGCGCGCTCAGTAGCAGCTTTACTGGCAGGAAATGAGGTCAGCAGGGCCGCGCTCTCGGCCCTCAGGGTTTATTGAACTGATTCTGGTTCTGATGTTTCTGGCGACCCGCAGCATCACACGTCCTCCTCTGTGCTCTGTGGTTCACTTCCTGAGGTCCAGCCAATCAGGTGGGTCGACACAGGCCCCACCCCCTGCTGCTGACCCCTGACCCGGCCCGCTGTGGGACCAGTGTCTGACCCGGTCAGACTGGGACGCCGAGCTGATCCAGTTATCCTGAAGCTCAGCCAACTGGAGACTCCTTCACAATAAGAGCCCAGAGTACCGACTGGGTCAGAACCAGGAAGTAAAACTTCTGACAAACATCTAAAAATAAAGAGCGTGAGGCTGAGTCAGGACAGGCCAGACAGCCGGCCCAGTCCAGCAGGGACCGGGTCTGAGGGCTGGTTCTGGTTCTGGATCTGGTTCTGTTACTGGACTTCTTTTTGAACCAGTTTCAAAAACCAAACACAGAATATAGAATTAAAATAAAAGATGTAATCAGTCTGTATGTAATTCTGGTCACATTTCAAACAAAATGAAATTTAAATAATTACCTAAAATAAAGTCAGAATATTTAATTCTTGACTAAATATTCTCAAAGTTAAAGTATTTGTTGTTTGAAATGATTTTCCAGCCGTTTTGCTGCAGCATTTAGATTTGCTGGCTGTGATTGGTTGGTTATATAAGGAGATTGGTGATTGGCTACTGGCGCAGACGGTACTGAGCGCGTGCAGATCTCATTTTTCACAAGTCTGATTTTTTGCTCAAATCCAGTCGGTTGCTGTTACCACTTGCTAACAGCAATGCTAGCATCAACCAGCTAACGCTAGGCTAATGTTAGCATCAGCTCAGTGGCGCCCCCTCAGTTTGCAGGGGAACCAGCAGGCTGATTGTCTGACTTTTTCGTGATGATGCTATTACCATGCCCATATGAACAGGACAGTTAGCTAAAGCTAACGCTAAAGGAGGAAAACTGAAACTCATGAAAAGCGAAACAAATAAAAACTGTAATTTATGGTAAAACCATAACAGAAACTATATTATGCTTTTATCAAACTAAAACAATAAAACTATAAATAATATCCTTTGTTTTCCTGTTTTATTTATTAGCATTTCAGTTTGATGTGAAACAAACTGTTCAGATCAGCTGATGGAAAATACTGAAAACAGTTTGGAGCCTCCAGGCAGCTGGTTGATCAATGAATGAATATATTTTCTATTGAACATTTGTTATGTAAACATAATCACCGCACTTTGACCTTTTGACTGAAGCACCTAAAAATGAACCAAAATATGAAAAGAGAACTAAACTATATTTAGCTAATAAAACTAATAAACCTGGTAAATAAACTAATTAAAACTCAAAGTACTCAGACTGAAAGTCCCAGAGGAATAAAACTGAAGAGTAATGGACCAGAACCTCTCTGACCCGGCTCGGTTCTCTGGACTCTCAGGAACCATCAGGAACCATTGCTCCTATTTCCTGGAGGAGTCAGAACCTGCTGGTACTGCTGCCTGCAGGTTGCTGGTCCAAAGCCCAACAGAGCCAGACATGAGGCCGGCCCGGTTCGTCTCAACCGGACGCCCCCAGCCTCCAGGCCGCCCTGAGAGAAGGGTGAGAACCGGCTGGAGTGGAGCATTTGATCAGGAGGAGGAAGAGGAGCAGTGAGGCGGCAGGCTGCCAGCAGCAGGCGGGGGAGGGGGATGGTCGGCTGATTTCAGGCTCAGATATAGGTCAGACTGTGTGTGTGTGTGTGTGATAGCCTATCAGGGTTTCTCGCTTTTCATGCTGATCGTTTGTTCTGGTCTGAATCTGATGGGATTATGCTGGTTCTGTTTGGACCAGTTCTGGTTCTGCTGCTCAGATACCAGAGCAGGGCGGGTCTGGTTCTGATACTCTGGTTCTGAAACTCGTTCTGGTTCTGGGTCACCAGTCCTCCAGTTTTTGTCCAATCTAAACTTCATAAATGTTCCTTCATGTTTACATTTATTTAACTTTATGAATCAGTTATTTTCCATTTCCACAGTTTTTGCTTCTTTTCCAGATGTAAATCTGAATTTTCTTTAAATCTTTTGTGTTTGTGGCAGAACTTCATGCTCTGATCTGTTGTTGTGAGTTTACCATGTAAAATATGGCGTTGCCATGGAGATCTGAGTTTAGAAAGTGTCCACCGTTTCTCAGTTGGAGTCAGGAGCCACACAAACTCAGTCCAGGGGCCAAACATGGCCCCCGGGCCGCCTGTTGGACCTCAGTACCTTTAGTGTCAGCAGGAGTACGAATCGCAGCCAGAGCAGCTGATGATGCTTGTCTGTCTCCAGGTGCGTTACCTGTCAGACAGGTTGACCTGCAAACAGACGGCCTTTGTTCTGCAGTACCAGCTGGGTCCGGAGGGGAACCCCAGCAGATCTGGTCTACCAGAACGGGTCAGAACCAGTTAGAACCCGACATCACAAGGTTCTGGTTGTTTGTCCCTCTGCTGCTGCTGGGGAGCTCTGCATGGCCTACTGGTGTGGAGGTGTGGTCTAACAGTCTGGGGCGTGGCTTGTTGTGTAGGGGGCGTGGCTTGTTGTCTAGGGGCCGTGGTCTATTCCTTGTTTACCCTGTCAGCTGTTTGTGAGGCGATCTCACAGCAACAGATTCCTGTCGTTCTTTAAGCTGTTGACTGACGTCATGCAGGAGATATTCATCAGTTTATCCGTGCAGACTTTATTAATATTATATAAAACTACCAAATCTAGCGTTAACATGCTAATCTATTAAATGAAATCATGAAAAACAACCAAAGACGTGGTTAAATATGTGCAAAACATCAGGACGATAAAATATTAAATATATAACAAACATTTAAGAGGCTAAAATAAATAAAAAACATTTAATAAATAAGAATATTAATAATACACTTCCACAAAAATACACTTTTCATCAAAACAATCAAAAATACAGATTCAACAGAACTAAAAAAAACATTTAAAAAATGTAAAGAATGAAATCATAAACAGGTTAATTATTGTTAAAAGAAACAAAATAACCATAAAAATATTTGAGAATGTAAAAAATGTGTTAAAAAATATTCTTTCAATTATTTGTAATTATTGATTTATAATAAAGCATATGTTTTAAAGTAATAAATAAACTACATTATAAAAGTAAAATGTTAAAGAAATATGAATAAAAGATAATATATATGATGAAATATGTCTAAAAAAAATCCAATAAAAATTAATAAGTTGAAGAATTTTTTCATCATTATTTATTTAGAAAGTAATGAAGCCTTTTTGAATATCTTGTCCATGTTAAATGGTTTTATTTATTTATTAATTTTTGTTAATAATCTCTGCTGGCTGTCTGCTGATGTTCAGACAGGTTCAGGTTCTGACGTGTTCTGGATGATCTTCATACCATGAATACCTGAGCAGCAGAACTGACCCGACCCTGCGGCTCTGATCTGATCTGTCTGCCACCAGCCACGCCCACTACTGACCCTGCCCATTTTTGACTCCGCCCACTACTGGCTCCGCCTACCTCTGATCCCACCCACATTAGGCTCCACCCACCCCTCAGCCCAGCAGACAGCTGACTGAGGCAGATTACCACAAGTCCCTCTGTTTGCCCTCATATCAAAACTGTCCCTATGGAAACGGTCCTGGTACCGGTACTGTTGGATCTCCCAGCAGCTGCTGGCTGGTTATTGGTTTCCTCCCAGTTAAAGCTGCTGGTGCAATGGAGGAAAACAGGAAGCAGCTGGATCAACATCCTGCCTGGCATTATGTGACATATCAGCCTTCCATACAGGCCGAACAATGCCCGCCTCTGTGAGGCCGCCGGCCAATCAGGACGCTCCGCTCTGGATTCTTTCTATGGAAGTTTGGACTTTAGAACCGGGTCAGGATCACCCTGACCACTGGATGAACCTCTGGAAAAGTCCAGACTAAAATAAACTTTGTCCCAAAGTCCAGGACTGGTTTAAACCGGTTTAAACTGTAAACTGGTTTACGCTACTTTTCATGACTGGAGACTGAAATGGGTTGATCTGCAGCCCCATTCTGGTGTTTCATCCAATTGAAATACATTTTCCTCATTTAAGCATATTTTACCTGGGATTTGTTTTTACAATGTAAACGATTAGAATTACTATAAAAAGTTCTTTTTTTACAATAATTTGTCAATTTTTCCTGCGTTTATTGAATCATGTGCATAAATTCAGGATTCATTTAGGGGGAGAATGTTTTCGTTTTGAACCTTTACTGTAAAAAGAAAAAAAATCTATACATCAGGATTTTTGCCTCGTGATAAATAAAAAAATATAAAAAAACATTTTAATGTAAGAAGTTTCTTCAGATTTTGAATTTGTTAAATTACGGAATCATTTTTTAAATTGTTGAAATGAATCATTTCATTCCAACCAAATGTTTACATTTCAGTGTACGGTGAAAGTTCTGATGTTTTTCTGGTTACCGGGCCTTTGGACAATCAGAACCAACTTGGGTCATGTTTTGGGTTTTGTGGTGCTGCAGTATGAATAATTGTGAGCTGTGGTTCTGGACCGATCTGACCCGACCCGATCCGATCCGACTAACTGCTGCTTTCTCCTCAGACGCCTTCGTCAACAGCCAGGAGTGGACCCTCAGCCGGACCGTACCAGAACTCAAAGTGGTGAGTCCCGGATCCGTGTCTCAGTCGGCCCGGCTCGGTCCGATCAGAACTAACTGCCTGGTTCTGGATTCCTCGCAGGGCATTGTGGGTAATCTGGCCAGCGGGAAGTCGGCGCTGGTCCACCGGTACCTGACAGGAACCTATGTCCAGGAAGAGTCTCCTGAAGGTGAGGGGTTCTGGTGTCGACCCGACCCGATTCCTCTGTGTTCTGACCAGAAATTAACCACAATAATGAGCAGAACCGGGTCAGATGGTCTCCTCTAACTGGACCCGACCAGAACATCCATAAACTCAGCTTCAGTGCAGGAAGTTCAGGCGAACAGAACCGGCTCTTACACCATTATTTATTTCTTTACTGATTTATTTCTATATTTTTATCTACATTCGTACATTAGCCGTTTTTCTTTTACTCCATGTTGGGGCTTGGTACCGGCCCGTTCTGGTCCAGTTCTGGACCGGTTCAGCAGCTGGAGGCTCCAGCAGGAAGCGCATTCCTCTGCTCTAAAAATACGCAGGGCCCGGGTTACCGTGGCAACGTAGCCGGACCACAGACCAGAACTATTCTGGTTCTGGAGCAGCAGGCCGGCCCGGTGGGTCGTCCTGCTCTGCGCTGCGTTCAGGGCCGCTCAGACAGGCCAGCACTGCTGTTAGCAGAAACCTGCCTGACTTCTGACCCTCAAACCAGGAGGAAACAGATCCAGAACAGGAGCCAGATGATTTAGCCCGCTGTCCTCTGTCTGTGACCTCTCCGTGACCTCTGCATGTTCTTCAGCCTCTGACCTTGCTCTGCTTTGTGTTTCCTCTCTTGCTGCTTTCTGGGACGCTCTGATAATCTAGCTGACGTGGATGCAGGTAAATATTCGCTGTGACAGTCCATCCATCTGTCCACCTGTTCATCCATCCATCTGTCCACCTGTTCATCCATCCATCTGTCCACCTGTTCATCCATCCATCCGTCCCTCTCCTCCATCCATCCACCTGTTCAAACCATCCATCCCTCCCTCCATCCATCCACCTGTCCATTCCATCCATCCCTGTTGGTTTTTGGCAGAGGCAGAAATGATCTGAAATGTTTCCAGAAGAACCCGGTCGGTTCTGCAGAACCTAAAACTGGCTCCAACCAGCTGCTGCTAGCCGACTGTTAGCCTAGATTGCTGTTAGCTCCGCCTCTCTTTCGCTCTTTGCCGTTTTCCAGCTCTTCGTCATCTTCATCCTCAGTAGGTAGATGAAATCAAGTCTCATTCTGATCCAGAGAAAAGTTTCCAGTACAGTTCTGACTGGAAGGCGATTTGAGTCCAATAGGACTTCGGGATGGGTCAGACGGAACATCAGGTTCACTGGGTCCGGAAACGGAAGCATTTAATCCGGCTCAACAGCACCCCTACAGGCCGGAGGTTAAACTACGCTGAACATTTAAAATCAGGAAACAAAGCAGATAAAATAAAATTTCCTTTTTAAATTATTTGTGTACATTTCTAAGTCGTCTTTTTCTAATCGGTCGTGGAACATTTGTGTCTCCAGAGTTTGGTTTAGCACCAAGCTAACAGAGACGTAGCTGATACAATAATGATCCTGTTCGCCAAGGGGCACTAGTGTGGCCCCAGCTGCTGAACAAATCAGCTGCGCTCTGCTCTCTGCCGCAGGGGGGCGCTTTAAGAAGGAGATCGTGGTGGACGGCCAGAGTCACTTGCTGCTCATCAGGGATGAAGGAGGCCCCCCAGAGGCGCAGGTGGGTACTGCAGCTCATACCGGGGAAATAACTGGACTCATATGATTATAAATCAGCTTTTAATTCAGTTTCAATTTAAAATTAATTACATTTCACATCTCTGTGGACTATTATACTCTGCAAATTATTTTAAAAAATATTTACAAAGAGACGGCTTTAAGATTTAAAAAAAAGTATAAAAATAATAAAATATAATATTCTGTCAAGGTATAATGAAGAATATGTGCTGTATCATGAGACATACAATATATGTTTTATATTGATCTATATCCTGTCTGTTTTGTGTTTAAATTTGTATCTATATTAGGGTTTTTTGAACTATCAATCAATTTATTATTTGATGATAATAAATCATCAGTTTTTTAAAATTGGATTAAAAAACTGACATTCTGCAGATTTTATTATGTAACTTTTTAATATCATAGAAATACATTCAAAGTTGTAAACAAATTAAATTCCTTTTTTAAATAAGAACATTACCATTTAATCCATAAACTCAATAACAGATTTTAGTTAGATTTTTTTATGAATTAACTGATTAATAACTGATAGCAAAAGATGCTAATAGATTTTTCTATTGATTATGTTCTGGAGGAACATTTTTACATAGTTTTTTATATTTTAAATGTTTATTTTTGCATCATTTCTGCTCTGACTGTGATGTTTCAGCTCCAATTAATGATTATTGATTACTAACCTTGTTGGTTTCATTAATCGATCCATCATGATTAATTTATATGGATGACTGATTATTTGTTTCCTATGAAGATTTTTTTCTTCCATCGAGTTTTTCAGTTTAAATCAGTCTGTAATTAAATGAATGATGAAAACGGAGCAGCAGGTTGTGTATGGTTTGCTCTGACCTGTGTGTGTGTGTGTGTGTGTGTAGTTTGCTCTGTGGGTGGATGCCGTGGTGTTCGTCTTCAGCCTGGAGGATGAGATCAGCTTCCAGACAGTTTATCACTACTACAGCCGCCTGGCGTCCTACAGGAACACCGCCGACCTGCCGCTGGTGCTGGTGGGAACCCAAGGTGCTCACACACACACACACACACACCCATCCCGGTCCACACACGCTTCCTGTTTGAGCCTTTGCTGCCCTCTGGTGGCGGCAGGCGGCATTAGGTCTGAGCGTCTGTCATTTCTCTCACGCCACGTCATGATGCAGCCTCTGCCCAGCTTTACTGTGATTGGTTCGGTTTGGAGGTTAAAGTTCATTTCTGGATGCCTCTTCCTGTTTCACCTGCTTTAGTTCTAACTGGACCCTCAGCATAATGCTGCCGGTCAGTTCTGATCCAACCAGAACCAGAACGGACTGAGAGTCCATCAGAAACAAAGCTGTCATCTCTGTCAGCTCATTTACCTGATTACTGAGTTATTTTGTTAATTGTGTTTAATTATTCAATCATGTATTTATTTCTATTTATTTATTATTAATTTGATTTATGTTATGATTTATTTACTACATTACTTTTATTAAGTTAATTTATTTCTTTAAGAAACACTGGCTTTCATCTGTTCCATATCAGCTGAATTTTGGTTTGAGATTTTCTTTTTTCTTTTTTTATTTTATCCTTCATTTATTTTATTTATCATTGTTAACATTTATTTCTTAAGTTGCATTTATTTATTTATTTTATTTAAATGTTAGTTATTTAATTAATTATTTAGTTATTTTAGTCATTTAATTTAAGAATATGTTCATGTATTTATTTTATTTATTGAATTTTAATTTTATTAGAGTTCATTTATTTCATCATTCATTGATTTGTGCTTATTTAAATTTTAGTCGTTTTATATGTATTTAATAATTGATGTTTATTTAATAACTCTTTATTAATTTTCTTTAATATTTTATTTTTATGTATTATTGTTGTATCGGTATGTAAGCCCTTCCACCAGCAGAGGGCGCCAGATCTCCTCCTTCCTGACCGTCTCTTCCGGTCTTTTCCCTCCAGACGCCATCAGCTCGTCCAACCCGCGGGTGATCGACGACAGCCGCGCCAGGAAGCTTTCCAATGAGCTGAAGCGCTGCACCTACTATGAGACGTGCGCCACCTACGGGCTGAACGTGGAGCGCGTCTTCCAGGACGGTAAGCCGCTCCTGCGGGAAGGTGACTTTCCTCCATCGGCTCTTAATCGCTCCGCAATTAGGAGCGAAATGGCGCCGCTCGGCTATTCAGCTCCGACCAGCCGCAATTAACTTTTATAATGAGGAGGGGGGGGAGATGAAGGGCCGGACATTACGGCTGAAAGTGACCGCAGCCATCAGAGTCCTGACTGACTCGGCTGCCTGGTTCCGGTTCGGGTCCGGTTTCACTAACAGAGCAACACATTCATCCGCAGCAACTTTAAACGTATAGTTTACTACCTTAAATCAGTCCATGAAGGCAACATGAACCGGCTGGTCCAGGAGTGTTCAACCTGCGGTCCGTCATGATGCGCAGCGCTGCTGTTGCTCCGCTGGTCCAGCAGGGGGCAGCCTGTCCTCTCTGAGCGGCGCTGCAGAGCTGAGCCTCAGGAGGAAAGACTGCAGACTAAACGCTGCCTGATTATCTTCTTAATTATTCCACTGAGTGAGTGTGTGTGTGTGTGTGTGTGTGTGTGTGGGTGTGTGTGTGTGTGGGGGTGTGTTTGCCTCCTTGTATTTGTCTCATCATTATCTCAGATTAATCAGTTTTCTAATCATCCAGCAGAACCAAGAGTTTAATGTTTCTGTGGACAGCAGCAGCCTGCAGCGCTGAGTGTGTGTATGATGGTGTGTGTGTGTGATGGTGTGTGTGGGTGATGGTGTGTGTGTGATGGTGTGTGTCACCCCAGCAGTCTGCTTCTGTTTCCACACGTCCAGTGAATTTTTTGCATCTATTCTGCTATCTCTAGGTTTTTGCAGCCGTAATTTCTCATGAATTAAAACGTGTAATCTAATTATTCAAACTTTATATCAATGAAATGATCAACATTTTAATTAAAAACATTTTTGCTGCTAAACTATTGAACAGACAGACATATGAGCTCAATCTGAGATATTTATTTTTATGTTCCTCAACCGTCAGATTAATCAAAGTGTTTTTATATCCAATCAGCTTCAGGGACATTTGGAGAAAAAAATTATTGTGTTAAAATTTATGTAAATAATTCATCAAAATGAAGGCATTAATGTCCCGCCTCCAATAATTTAATGCAACTCATTATGTAGAAAATTGTAGAAAAAATGAAACCTGGACATAATTAAAGTCTGCCAACAGGAATTAGGTTAGCGATGATGCTAATGATACAAACATGATGGCTGATTGGAAAAGATAGCAGAAATTAGTTAGACTGTAGTTACGCTTTCATTTCTCATGTCTGGTGATAATCTGATGCTATTTTTATTTTATATTACATAAAATGACATATTTTACGTAAAAAAATAGTTCTGAATAGTTCAGGTCTGTTGGGATCAGCTGTGTAACATTCAGCTGCATCAGGATCGTCTCTTATTCTGCTGAGATAATCATGAGCTGCATCATGCAGATATGGATGAATCTTCTTCGACACAGACTGAGGGTTTGATGGAGTTATTACTACAGAGAGAGGTGACCATAGAGCTTTATTTCTAGCTATTAGATACATATTAGAGCATCAACACACAAAGCTAACAGTTTAGTGAGGTCAAACAGCGCTGCTCCATATGGACTAGCAAGGTAGCAAGCTAGTAAGGTAATGAGTAATGTAGCATCAAGGCATAAAGCTAGCAAGATAGAAGGTTAGTAAACAAGCTAGCAAGTCATTATGGTAGGAAGTTAGCAAGCTAATACATTAGCAGTATGGAGGTTAACAGGGTCTTTGATTTACATCTATCTGTGAAGTCTTTGCAGACATTTAGCATGAGGAGGAATCGTGTAGCTCTGGTTTATCTGTTATTTCTATATCTATGTTGGATGTGTGATGGTGGCTGTGCTGCTGCTGGTCCTCCAGTTTCTCTCTGCTTGCTGCAGATCAGACGTGGAGTCCAGGTCGTTTTTCCAGCTGGTTTTGTGTTTTGGTGATAAAAGCAGAAGAAACGATGAAGAAACAACGAGTCAGATTGATTTTGTTTCTGTTTGAGTCGTGAGCTGCTGCGGTTCTGGTTCTGATTGGTTTCCATTGATATTAATGATTAATGGAGGATTCATGCAGAGACAGATTCGTCCTGAACCGCCTGATTTAAACTGCATTTAGTAAATGTGAGTCGATGGGGAATGAAATCACAATTTATGAGCGCGTATCGATGCTGTTTACATATTTCTGTGACCTTCTGCGATCGATCAGCTGGCTGAGGGGCGGGGCTTCAGGTCCAAGCAGAACTGCTGATTCTGTCACCTGGACAGGCTACACCTTCACACCGCCAGAGTCCTGGTTACCATGGAAACCTTAATGAGAGCTGAATTCTGTAACTGAGAGACCGTTTAATAGAAAGATTAAATCTGATCAGGGTTCTGCTGGGGTTTTACTGTCAGAACCCAAATAAAGTCTGTAACCTGTCCTGTTAGCATCTGTCCTCAGTGTGTCTCTGTCTGTCCTCAGCGTCTCTCTCTGTCTCTGTGTGTCTGATTTGCTGTAATGTGAAGTGAAGCTGGTCGATTGGGGGAGGAGCGGAGCGTGACCTCCGTGTGAGGGACTCAGGGGGTGACAGCGACGTGCTTTCTCGTCCATCAGCGCACTAATTTAATTAGCTTAATTACACCGACATGAACCCCTTCTCTCTCTCTCTCTCTCTCACACACACACACACAGTCTGTGTGTGTGTGTGAGAGAGAGAGACTCTTCTTTATAATCCGTGTCGGAGTGCAGACTCTGGACGCTTCGTTAGCTCTCATTAATGAGCTATAATGACCACACATGCATAAATACAGCCCAGAAATCACCGGGAGATCGAATCCAGTGTGTCAATACAAACACACACACACACACACACACAGCTGACAATATGTATACAGCATGTATATTAGTCACATGGACGTAGAGACCAGGGGTGCATATGAGCCAGCTAGCTAGCAAGGGAGTGAGATAGTAAAATAGCAAACTTGCAGCATAATAAGCCAGTAAACAAACGAACAAGGTAGCAAGCTAGTAGCCAAACAAGCTAGCACATAGCATGAACATGAAACAGTAAGAAACCCTGAACTAGAACCAGCACGCTTAATGTTTTATTGCGTCTTTTTGAATTAATCTTCTTTTCTTTTCAAACTCTGGATCCATTTTTAAAAGCTGTCAGCCGTTTTCCTCCCATCCAGATGTTTGGGACCCGACCAGCTCATCCTGCTCAGTTTGATTCCTGAACTGTGAAATAAATCAGATCTGCTGAAGAAGCTCCTCAGTGTGAAGTGAGAAGAGTGAGACACCGCAGTGTCCAACCCCCTCTGCCCCCCTCCACCCGCTCTGACCTCACCCCTCCAACCCGCTCTGACCTCACCCCTCTGCCCCGCTCTGACCTCACCCCTCCAACCCGCTCTGACCTCACCCCTCTGCCCCGCTCTGCCCCGCCCTCCGCCCTGCTACATCTCACCTGCCATAAATCTGATCAGAGGGGAAACGTGTCCATTAGAGGAATGGCAGCTTCTCACCGCGGAGCTGAGATTGATGGATAGAGTTAAATTGTATTAACCATGTAGTTTAAATATTTAGCACAACCTTATCATAACTGTTAAAGCCCCTCAGAGTAAAATACAGCCAGCCAGCTGCGGCGGCCGAGCAGCAGGAGCGGCGTCTGATTAGCGCTCGCCGCCGCGCTCGCCCTGATCGCTCGCCTCCTTTCATCGCCTGTTTTTGTTCTGAACAGCCTCTCTGCGCCGCAGCGGCCACTTTAAAGACCGCCGAGGTCGCTCTCTCTTCTCGCTGCCCTTGGCTCGGCCCGAGTCACCTGGAGGTAAATGTTTACGAGCGGCTCCTCGTTAACGAAGCCCAGGGCTTTAACGAGCCCAATTAAAACAATGGCTTCATCTGGGAGAGAACGAAGCCGGCCAGAGTTTATTGGAACGGAGATAATGGAGTCTCTAAAGTCTGAACTCTCTGCTGCCTCAGAATCACAACCAGGGTTCAACCGCAGCAAATTAACACTTCTTAGGGTCTCTGAACCTCCAGAGACGCATAGACACGTTACAAAGACGGCTTTCTGTTACCTGAACAACATTTCAGGATCCACAGAGACTCGGCCATGTTTTAGTCACATTGATTCCTGCAGCTGATCCAGAACGCTGCTGACTAAAACCAGGAAGAGAAGAAGAGAGAAGAAACTTTAAATACTGATGATAGTTTAGAAATCACTGAACGGATTAAAGATCGCTGCCTCTGCCTAATGTTTAACCCTAGCAGTTTGTTTCTGATTGGTTGGTTGGTTAGTTGGTTGGTTGACTGATTAATTGGATGGTTGGTTGACTGATTAATTGGATCCAGACCCGTATGTCCTCCTGGTCTTCAGCCCTGTCGTTGTGTTGCTGTTGTCCTCCAGTTGCCCAGAAGGTCGTTGCCGTCAGGAAGAAGCAGCAACTCTCCATCGGACCCTGCAAGTCTCTCCCCAACTCTCCGAGTCACACGTCCGTGTGCGCCGCTCAGGTCTCAGCCGTCCACGTCAGCCAGGTCCGCCGCCGTTCGGCTTCCTTCCTGCGACGTTAACCTGTTTTCACATGGTGAGCGTTGACCCGGCCTCTCGTTCCGATTCTGGTTGCAGACAAGTAACGGCGGCGGCAGTCTGAGCGACTACTCTTCATCGGTTCCGTCCACGCCGAGCACCAGCCAGAAGGAGCTACGCATCGACGCGCCGCAGGCCGCCAACACGCCCACGCCCGTCAGGAAGCAGTCAAAACGCCGCTCCAACCTTTTCACCGTGAGTCTCCGATCTCAGCATCTGGTCAAACAGAACCACAGGAACAGGTCGGGTTCTGTCAGTGGATCTGGACCGGTACCAGAGGATCCACCATGGCGGGTTTATTTTAAAACACTCCAGGAAGCCGTGGCTCTACTTCTGCTAATCTGCTAAGTTTGTTTAGCGCTAACTTTAGAAACATTTAGCTTCGTCTAAGTACATAATCCTGAATAAATTAGAGCTTTAGCATTAGCTATAGCTGGTAAATCCCTTCAGGAAAAACAATCATACTGGTTATTGTTATTGCGACTTGCCCTCTAGTGCTTTAGCCTTCGTACAGCTAAGGTTGCAGTCATCGGTAACCGATGGTAACCAGTCGGTTGAGCTAATTTAAACATTGTATCTGAACTGGATGACCTGATGACTCGGTGGAGCCTCTCTGACTCGTCTCTACAGGTCCATGTTGTGCTTGAACATGTTAATGAAGCCGTATTTGTAGATGAATGAGGTTCTGCTGCAGCCGGACCCGGTCTGATGATGATGATGGTGTGTTGTGGCTCCACAGTCGAGGAAGGCCAGCGATCCGGACAAAGAGAAGAAAGGTCTGGAGAATCGGGCCGACAGCATCGGCAGCGGGCGCGCCATCCCCATCAAACAGGTGAGGCGCTTTGATTGGTCCGCCTTCATCACAATCACACACTTGACATGAATTAGAGCGCCGGCTCTCCCGGGTCCGGGTCCGGATCATTAGGAGGAGCCGCCGCCCCTCTGCGCCGTCTGAAGGAAGAAAGGAGCGTCTGCGCCACCGGCGGCGAGCTGGACCGGCGAATCAGGCAATTACGGCTCTGCGGCGGCGGCCTCTCGAGTCCGCGCCACGGCCTCGTTTGTAATCTGAGCGGGGGGTCATGTTCTGAAGAGGAGACGAGGTAATAACCGGCGAAAAGCTCCTTCAGCGCCCGGCGGCTTCAAACGAGCCCTCCTCCTCCTCCTGCTCTTCTTCTGTGGTGCTGCTGGCGTGGAGAGCCTGAGAGACTCATTATGGAGTTAATCATTTCACATGAAACACGTCAGCTTTCATTTCCAACAACAGCACAGCGTCTTGTTTTCACTCCCTGCACCTTATTTATTCACTTTGGTTCTACGGAGCAACAACACGGCCAAAAGCAGAAGGAGATAATCTATTCTATTATTTCCACTCTTTTCATGCTTATTATGTTTAATAAATAAGCCAGTTTATTTCAGTAAATTCTTTAGTTGTAAATTATGGTATAATAATAAAGATTGTAATTGGAAATCCTTGACTACAGCAGTAAATTACGCAGAAACTAAACTAAATAAAATAAATCAGATCTGCTGCCAAAACTTCCTGAACAGTTGAAATGTGTTTAAGTTGAAGCTGCAGCAGAAACACATCGTGCCCACCCTGCTGATCAGCCGTGTTCTGGACCAGAACCGGGCCACCAGCGCTGGCTGGTCCACAGGAAGTGTGTTCATTGGTTGATCCTGACAGACGGCGCGCCATAATTACACTCAGAGTGTTTTATTTACCCCGGCCGTAAATAAGAGGTCCAGACATTAGTGTTGTGCTTTCCTCCATTAGCAGCTCCTTCGCACACACCGCTCTGCCTGACCTCCAGCTAACCTTGACCTCCAGCTCCTTGTGACCTTCACTACCTTTTTAGAATAAAACAATGAAAACACTTTGTCTGCTCTGAACCAACTTGATAGTTGTTTAACACCAGGAAAAAAACCTGCAAAATAACAGAAAATGCTGAGTCACTGGTTGCTATGGCGATTCCCGCCTTTCCTGGGAAATGGAGGGAAACCAGCATCAGCTCTCAGATTGACCAAACCGAATTATTAAAAATATGGACTTTATAAATTATAAGAACCTACACATGAATTTATTTAAAAATTTAAAATGTAAATGACATGATTTATTTTCTCCAACACGTTTATTAAACTTTGTTTTCCAAGCAGGAAAGACAGAGAACAAACAAAACTAATGAATAATTTAAACGAACGGAAAGAACAAACCGTTCAGTGGCTGACTTCAACTCACTCTCCCACCCTTTGGTTGCCTAGCAACAGCAGTTTAAAGCTCCCCCAAACTTTGGTTGCCTAGCAACAACCTGTTGAGTTGCAACTTAAAGGTTCACAGCGGTTTTAAAATAAAACAGGGTTTGTTGAGAGAAGTGGATGAAACAGAGACGATCAATAATTCAGATATCAATAATCCGGATATTGAACTGATGAAATGTTTGTGACCCATGTTGTCTGGTTAACTGGTTCTGATTGGTTCCTTTTGCTGCTGTGTTGGTGTAAACGCCGACAGCTCTCCTCTCCTCCGGCTGTGTGTCCGGCCGCCGGCTCATTAGCGCTGCTCTCCAGCAACTCGAGGTGTCGGCGCCTGGCTTTGCCTTTTGTTACCGCGGGAACGCCCTCGTTAGGAGAGCGGCGCTCATTAAAAACACTCACACACACTCTGGGCTGAGAGCGGCGCTCTGATCCTCCACTCTGACTCAATTAGAGCCGTAAATGAACACAAACACACCCGGCGCCGGCCGCACGCCGCCAGCACGACCTGCACATAAAACACCCAATTACAGCCCCACTCAGGGAGCCTTAGCTGGGCTTGGACTAGGACCTGGAGACCTGCTGCTGGGCTGCGGTTCAGAGTTCAGATTCTGCTGAACTGTTCAGGAATCACCCAAAGTCTGATTCACTGGTGTAAACGAGTCATTACCCAGAATCCAATCTGTCTGAAGAAAAACTTTGACATTCTGGATCCAGACCTGGACGCTTGAAGAGGCGTTCAGGTGCAGCCAAAACGCAGGAAAATGTCCGTTTTCCTGACTGGTTTTGATCTTTAGAGCCTCCTGCAGCGCTGAGCCTCAGAGGAGCCGCCAGCTGCTCCGTCCTCCTCATCCTCCTCTTCATCCTCTTCTTCTTCTCCTCCTGTGCTGCGTTTGTTTACGGCGCAGGGATCCTCTGACATCTGCTCTGCGCCGCTAATTAACCGATAATTACCGGAGAGAGGCTGACCAGGGAGCTTTGAACAGCAACAGTCTGACAAATTAATTTGCTGTAAAAACAGCAGCTGAGCCGCCGGGTTGTTGGTTCTACTCCCTCCCTGAGCCGGACTCGGACCCTCCAAACGGGTCCCAGTGGACCCCTAATCCCCGTCCCTGAACGCATCGCTGGTTTCTGCTCTCATCAGGGTCTAACTGCTCCGTCTTAAAGGGATCCTAAATGACAAACTCAGTTCACGTTTCAGTTCTTCTGTTTGTCTCTCAGCTGCTTCTAGAAACAAACTGAAAATAAATTAGTTTGGCAATAAGATCAAGTTTCTGGTGTCTGGAAAATGAGCCGTTTCAGAAACCTCCGGAATGTCACAGATCATAAGCCTGTTACCTAGCAACCGCAGCGGATCTCCAGTGTTTTTTCAGCTGGTTTTCTGGCCGTACAATGGCTGCTGGAAAAGACAGAAGTTTTGTTGTTGACTCTCCATGCAGAAACCTGTTGCTGCTTCCTGGTTGGTTGTGCAGGAGGCTCCACTTGTGAAAATAAGACGCTGTACTGTTTGCAGTCATTTTGTGTAAATGTTGAGTTGGGGGCGTGGCCAGCAGCAGATCATCTGGGTTTAAAGTGACAGAGACGCTGAATCATCTCAGAACAGGAAGAAGAGATCAGACTGAAGTTTGCTTGGGCCTAACCTGCTAAAGAACCTGTTCACCTAAAACTGGTTGAACTGGTTCTGGTCGTGAAGTAAAGCTGGATATTTGTTATAGATTGGTGATTGTTTCTCAAGATTAGATGAAAATCTGTCAGTTTGTTCAGGAAACATCTGGACACACCTGGTGCAGGTGAGCCTTTCCCCAGGATCTGCTTGGTTCTGGTTGGTTCCGGTCCACAGCCTGTCTGGGCCGGGCCCCCTGGGCCCCTCCCTCTGCCTCTCTTTAAATTGGGGGCTGATTTCGGGCGTTATTTACCCTGTAATTCATTAGCGGCGCCACTGGCAGCGGCAGGCTGTAATTTCACGCTTCGCAATAAAAGATGTCTCATAATCTGCTTCATTTAGCAGCCAAAGAATTTAATGAAATTAACTGCAGCCCTAATTAAGACGGTGAATATTAAAGACCTGCTATCAGGCTTTAACGAGGCCCACCGACCCGCCCTCCGTCGGATCGGAAGAATATCATTTCCCTGAGAAAGGCTGTCAGCGCTGGGAGCCATTTTGGCCCTGATGACATTTCTGTCATGCACACCAACCCGGCAAACGAGCTTCCAGGAGCAGGGGGGCCGTTCTGGTCCGAGGAATAATTAAAACCAGGAACTCAGGCGTCAATCAGGCAGCAGCGAGCGCCTCCTGCTCGTTACCAGGGCCAACATGGCGGCGCTCGGAGCGCAGTGGTCTGGCCGCCGCGACCGGCCAGGAAGAGGAGCCGCTCCTTCCTTTAATGAAGGAAGGTTTGGATAATTGAGTTTCTAATTAATGACCCAGAACTCTGATCAGATAAATCAGCTCCTCTTCCTCTCTGCTGTTGTCTGATCCGCTCGCTCGGTGCCGCTCCCCTGGGCTCGCCCTGCGCCGCCGTCCTCTCCTCATCAGCGCCGACCTTGGTGGAGACGGATGCTGCTCCGCGGCGCCTCCCGTCCTCACGCCGCGGCGCCTCCGGTTCGCTGCAGGTGAGGCGGCAGCTTTCTTCCAGTCATCATCAGGAAGGAGAGCGGATAAACCCGGCCTGCTCTGAGCGCCAGGTTGAGGAGGAACCGGCACCTTTCTATGAACACAACATCAGGAAGGCTCTGCAGAACCAGGACCAGTCCAAACAGTTTCCTGTTTTAGCATCTCTGGAGGAAGGAGACGTTATCTCTCAGTCCATCCAGGTCACCAGGTCTAAGAGGTCCCCGGTACCTTCGAGACCCGAGGAACTTTCCAAAGCTACATCAGGACTGATGTTGGTTAGGAGAAAGTGTGATTGGTCAAATATGTAAACCAATCAGAAGAGATCTCAGTCAGTGAGCTTCCTGCCGTCTGATTGGTCAAGTTCTTGGTCCGAACTCTGAATCATTATCAGTAGTTTGTTAGTTTGAGGTAAATTGATTGCAGACGTTTCTGTTTCTGATCCATTTTTATGATTTTAGTAAAATTGATCTAAATAATCAAAGTTTATGAACTTCTTGTCTGTTGTTGAAATTCATGAATTGCGTCTCGTTTTGTTGAAGGAAATCTTTGTGTTTGGACCTGAACCTGAGGACGGTTTGGTTCAGAACCACTGGCCCGATGTGTTGTTCTGTCAGTTGAAGCACTGAAAGCTCAGGAACTTTCCAGAACTTCTCTGGCCGTTGCTGTGATTGGTTCCGCTGATGGACCCACCGTTTGGGTCGGTGTTTCCTCTGACCGGGTCAAACGGCGCCACCTCCTGCCTCAGTCGCGCTCTTTGTCTGCTGGACGTCTGTAATCAGCGGCTCACACTCCAGGCCTGTCTGAGGGGATGATGGATGACCCGGGTCGGAGTCCGGCCCAGATCAGATGCAGGAAGGTTCTGATTGACCCTCCTGGTCCGAGGGACAAAGGGCTGAGGGTTTGTCCCGAGGATCCTGGGATATCTGTGCTGTCAGGCCGTCGGCGGCGGCGAGGCGTCCATTGTGTGAGCAGAATGGGGGCGATTGAGCGATTAGAGGCAGATTATTGGACGGTTCTTTATCTGGTTCCGCTCCGTAGGTCTAATGGGTCTGATGTTCCTCTGCTGCCAGGACAGAAGCTGTCCCGCTGTCTTTGTGTCTCCGTCTTGTGGACGGATCGGACTCGTGACAGCGCGGCTCTTTAATCAGAGGCCCGGTCCGTCTCCGCCAGCGTTTCTCCTAACGAATGACTCCGTCTCTCGGCTTCCCCCGAGCCGCCGACCTTTTCCTGTCATTCCTCACAGCGCCGCAGCGTTTCAGGGATCCGCCGCCGCCGCTCAATGCGACCTGAACCCACAAACCTCGGCGGCGCTCTCGGACGTTTTGGGATGCCTAACAAATGACTTCATCTGCCGCCCCCGAGCCAGCGACCTTTTCCTAAGCACTGCCTCGCTATACTTCACCGGGCTCAGAGAGTCCATCTCTGGAAGTATTTATCTTACATCCATCCTCCCAGAAGGGACCTTGCGGGCCGTCATGGCCGCCGCGGCCCCGCCGCCTCCCGAAGGTAAAACAAGTGTGTCACAGAGGTGAATAATGGAGGATATTACCCATCAGGAGAGTTTCAATTAGCCTTCCTCTCATGCTAACTGATCGCTTGTCATCCTCAGAAGGGATGCTGGGAATTAATCTGCTGCTGGAGGAAGTGATGCGTTATTTCCTGCTTCCTGTCCAAATAGGAACCTTAGTGAAATAGAACCAAACGTTTCTCTGATTCTTTCTCCTGGAAAATCTATTTACTCAGTTTGACGGGAAAGTTTCAGTTTTCAGCTGGTGAAATAAACGAATAACTCGTCTTTACCTCCAGGTCTTGAGTTTAAAGGTCAACAGCCTTTTTGGAAACCAACAGGGTCCTTATCCCTGAATATTTCTGATCCGCCTGTGGTTCTGGTCCTGCTGTGACTTGGTTTAGGCCGTTTTAGGGAATCTCCTCTGAGCTGAGATGATCCCAGGCGGCGGCGCTGACCCGGTAAGCCGCTGGCTAGCAGGCGCTAACGGACGCTCAGCCGGCCTGACAGCTTTCGGCTGCCGGCAGCCCTCGCTTGGCCGCGGCGGGAAGCTCGTCACGTCGCGTTTAGCGCGCCACGGGGAAGCCATGTTGTTCCCGCGGCGCGCCGAGACGCCACCGCTTCCTGACAGCAGCTGGGATGAGTTTGAACATGGCCGCCGTGGCCTGAGATCAGAACTGTCTCCAGCTCTGTCTCCGCGCCTCGCTGTCACTCTGAAGCGTTTCTTCGTGGCGTTTTGTCGCCGCCAATTACAGCGAGCCGGCGGGGGTCATGCCGGCCGCCGCAGCGTCCCACCGCCACCCACCGCCTTAATGAGAGCTGAGCAGAGAGCAGGCTTCTGTCCATCACCCGGCCTGTCCGTCCTCCTCCTCCTCCTGCTCTTCCTCCCTTCACGGCGGACTCTATTAATACTCTGTGTCGGAGTGTTAATGTTGTAGAGGTCCAGTGAAGTGACACGCGTGGCAGCGCGGCTGTAATTGCTAATCAGCGGACGGTTTTATCCCCCGCCGCCGCCTCCCTCTCGCCTCCTTTTTGACCTTCCTGCTCTCCCTCGTACCTAATGAATGCTACTCAAATGAAGTGTGGGCGGCGAAGAGCGGAGAGCGAGCGGCGGGCCTAAACGCTCACTCGGCCGCGGATGATGTGCGTAGGAGAGAGAAATAAAGATCCAGACAATTAAATAAGTGCTGATTTCCCCACATTTGCTCCCATTCAGCTCCTCTGACTGCATGTTTGGAGTCTTCTGGCTGTGAGCTCGTTATCTCCACTCCACAGACCCTGGTGGTCATTTAGCTTGAGCTGCAGCCCATCGAGATGTTGACTAAAGGCACAATTAGGACGCTCAGAGTCTGAAGCTGACAGCACGGCCTCATGTCGGCCACCGAGAACTCAGAAATGTTTGAGTAGTTTGACCCGCTTTTGGTCCAAACCTCGTCACAATCACCTGAAAGCCCCAGCAGAACCACAGCAGGAGTTCATTTGGGTCATGGAGCCTCTTGACCAACTGAAGGTTGTTTTAGGCTAATTTAATCTGTTAGCTAATGTTGGGACTGGTTTTACTGGCTTTATCTGGTTTTATCTGGTTTTAACTGGTTTTATCTGGTTTTAACTGGTTTTATCTGGTTTTAACTGGTTTCTGGTTTTATCTGGTTTTAACTGGTTTTATCTGGTTTTAACTGGTTTGATGATGGTACTAGCCGGTAGACCTTTGGTCTCGGGTCCAGTTCTGGTGAGTTCTTCACCTTCCTCATATAAAGTTCCCAGCAGGTCAAAGGGATTTTGTAAGAAAGCAACCAGAGCTTAAACTGATGATGTTGCTTCTCAGTGTTACTTTCCGCTTCTCTTCTCCAGCAGGATAGTTTTTGTTTCTCAGTGGAACCTTCCTCTTGTTTTCATGTTTCATTTCCAGCTCGAATCGTTGCTGCGGCTCTGGTCTCTGGGTGCGACGCTGTAATTCTGTAATGACTGTGCCTGATGACTAACCCAGTGCTGCTTCCTGCAGGGCATGCTGATGAAGAGGAGCGGCAAATCCCTCAACAAGGAGTGGAAGAAGAAGTACGTGACGCTGTGCGATAACGGACTGCTCACCTACCACCCCAGCCTCCATGTAAGCTGATGGCCAACATTACCCTCCTGTTGGCCATAACAAACTCTCTGTGTATCTATTAGGACTCGTCATCTGTTTGCCCACCATGATGAGGACATCAGCTCTAATGTGTCTGCTAATTACCCTGTTGGCTCAGAAAAGCTTTATGGCAGCAGGCGAACCGCGGCTTCAGGAAGACCTGCTGCTTCCTCACAGAGAGCAGGAGGATCCGGGTCTGAGAACCCAGAACCGAGCATCGCGGGTCTGAGAACCCAGAACCAACCGTCGCGGGTCTGAGAACCGAGAACCCCGGGTCTGAGAACCCAGAACCAACCGCCACGGGTCTGAGAGCCGACTGCCGCGGGTCTGAGAACCGAGAACCCCGGGTCTGAGAACCGAGAACCGGCCAGCGTGGGTCTGAGTTTGTTGGCGAGAGGAGGCGTCACCTGGCCGTTCATGATAGTGAAGCACTGCAAGTCGGCCTGTTGCTGCTTTGCTCTCAATCTCACTGCGTTGTGTGCAAAATATTATTGATGTTCCACTAATAAGCCAAAAAGACATTTTCTATTAACTAAGAAACACAACTAAAACACATCAATGTTTGTTCTGGTTATTAAAAACAGGCCGCGCCATCATCCTCCCACTTCCTGTCGTCTTCGTCTTTTCACCAGAAAACTCACCAAACTCTCTTTTACCCAGTTTTTATTAGCATTTAACATATTTTTTTAATATTTAGTTAGTTTTTATTATCATTTAGCCCATTTCAATTTTAGCTTATTTTTGTTAGCATTTAGCCTCCATTTATTGGTATTTAGCTAATTTTTATTAGCCTTTACCTAGCTCTCTTTAGCATTTACCAATCTTTGGGTTAGGCTTATAATCATTTTTTTATTGGTATTTTGTTAGTTTTTAGCTTGTTTTTAGTGTTTAGCTAGTTGTCATTAGCTTTTTGCTAACTGTCATTAGCCTGTAGCTAATGTCATTAGCATATAGCTAGTTTTAATCAGTTTTTATGCTGGTATTGAATCGTTGAGTTTATTCTCTGCTCTGGTTTTGATTGCTGAACTTGTTTTTTCAGCTGTTTAGTTTTACTTCCTGGGTTTTTGGAGGTTTTCTATATTTTTCATGATGTCATAAAAGTTTCAGATTTCCAGATGAATTAATCTTTGACTGATTGTTGATGCTTTGTTTATTAACCTTGGCTTGGGACTCGATGTCATTTATAACCTAGTTTTATATCTTGGTGTTGCCGTCCAACTAAAATTCAGAACTAAACTTGTCTCTTTCAGCATCCCGTATCCTCAGTTTATAATCACCTAAATATCAGCAAACTGTTTCCTGTCTTCAGCTTGAACCTTCCTGACCCTGAGTAGTGAAGTACAGTTTAGCAGCAGTGGGAAGTTGCTGGTTTGATTCCCTGCAGAGCCGCCGCCACCCTAGGCTTCTCTGCACCCGTCAGTCAGCCATCAGAGGAGCTGAAGCAGCAAATTAGAGTTAAACTCATCATTAACACATCAGCGCCGCATAAACAGCCCGACGCCTGCAGCAGCGCAGACTGAGCCGGATCAGCTGGATCAGTTAGCAACGCTGCGGCGGCTAACCCGCTGGATCCAATCAAAGGCGCTAACAACCCGACTGCTAAGGAACCACAGCAACGCCACTAATTAGAGAACCAATTAGAAACAGACCCGGGTTCTGATCTGGGTTCTGGTTCTGGTTATGATCCGTCCGGGTCACTCCGGACAGAAGAACTGGTGAAAACTAAATCGTCTTCTACAAACCAAAACTGACTTTGAGTCATGTGTGAACTGGTTGTGGTTCTGGTTCTGGTTTTGAACTGTTGTCTGGGGTTTGGGGTCCCTGAGGGGGACGAAAGGCTCCAACTGTTGGGTCCAAACCAGATTTTCAGTTTGATCCTGATGCGACTGTGAGGCGTACGGAGGGCAAAAAGAGGAAAAACTGAATGAATAACTGAAAATAACAAAATGTGGACGTATGAACACATGAATAAATATCTCATTAGATATTTAAATATACACTTAAATGTCAAGTTGAATAATAAAATGAAATCTTTTAGAATAAATGTATTAAATATGGACCAGATTCTCTAAAGGTTCTGGACCCGTTCAGGCTTTCATGGGTCTTATTTTGTAATGGTTCAGTACCTGGTTCTGGTTTTGGACCTGTGTTTCGTCTGTGTTCAGCAGCCTCCATCAGAACCAGCTTGTTCTCAGGCCACCAGTAGATCCGCTGGTTCTGCTCCGTGGATCGGACCGGCGCCGAGTGAACCCGTCCTCTCTCTTTCTCTCCATGCTGCATCTTTCCCTCCGTCCACTCAGCCATTGCCGTAGCAACAGGCACTGATGACAGCGTCAGATGCAGAAGGAGAGTCATTAGGGCGTCAATCTGTCGGAGCCTTTACCCAGCAGCCCTGGTGAGGCCCTGGAGAGCACTAGGCTTTGAATAGGCCCTTTGTCAGGAGAGCTGCCAGGAGGAGGCGGGACGATCAGAGAGTGTCTGTGTGTGCGTGTTGTTAATAATCTAGTTTATGGTTATTATTTATGGCACGGCGGTGGCAGCAGTTACTGCGGGTCGTTATTCTCAGCCTCTTCATCAGACGTGTCGGGTCGCTTGGCGCCGGTCCAAATCCGTCAGAACCACACAGGCTGTAAACAACCACCAGTCTGGTACCCGACATGTTGCCTGGTTCTGACTGGTTCTGTTGATCGGGTTGGGTTTAGAACGGTTCTGGTTCTGGTTTTCTTCAGGTTGTTGATTCAGAACCATCTTGGTTCTTTTTCTGGATGGGTTTGGGGTTTTAGGTTACACCTGGTGCCGGTTCTGAGTAGAACTTCTGGTCTGGTTTGGACCCATTTCAGCTGGTTTTGTTCCGTCTTAGTTTCTGGTCCAGTTTAGGCCTAGTTAGGACCGGTTCTGGTTCTGTATCTGACTGGTTTTGGTGCTGACCAGTAGAACCCACTGGTTCTGATCAGGCCTGCGGGTCGCTGCAGCTTTCTGTGCCCCGCCGCTCTCAGGTTAAGCCCCGCCCCCAGAGCTGCTTCAGCCAATCAGCAGCCAGCTCCGATCAGCAGGATTACTGTGTCCTCTGTGGTGTCAGACTGCAGGTCCAACAGAACAGAACCAGAACTGATCAACTGGCTGATAACACAGAAAGTTTGGAATATTTTTGGTTCTGATCGTAGAATATTATCTTTATGTTTGATAAGTTTAACAAATAAAATGTTTGCTTCCAGCTGGAATCATTTTCTGTTCTATTAAAGGAACAAATTGTTTAAATTCTCTTTTTCTTTTTTTTCCATCTGAGATTCTGTCTCTTCTTCAAACAGCAAATAACTAAAAAACATCCAGACGGTTAACTGAAAACGCTTTAGTGTTTGGGAAACAAAAGAGATTAGCAGGCACTGTTACCTAGCAACCCCGCAGAGTTCTGTCCGTTACTTAGCAACCCCGCAGAGTTCTGTCCGTTACCTAGCAACCCCGCAGAGTTCTGTCCGTTACTTAGCAACCCCGCAGAGTTCTGTCCGTTACTTAGCAACCCCGCAGAGTTCTGCCCAGGAGAGTTTCAGAATATTTGGTTGAATAAAGTATAACAAGTTGTTTCAAAACTAGTTATTGTTTCATTATTTCTGTTATCAATCAGAAAGTCACTGAGGCTGAAATAAAATGTTCGCTAACTTCAAATGAAACTTTGTTTGAAGCAGTAATGTGCATTTATTGATTGTTATAATCTCCCTCTCTCTCAGGACTACATGCAGAACGTTCATGGTAAGGAGATCGATCTTCTGCGAACCACAGTTAAGGTTCCGGGGAAGAGGCCGCCGCGGGCCGTCTCAACCTGCGGCGCCGGGCCCAACCAGAACGCCAACGGCCTGGTGAAGGACATGAGCAACATCCAGCTGGGACCGACCTCAGGTCAGTTTCAGGGGTGGCCCAGGAGCCAGCTGTGGGGCGCAGGGGGGCCACCAGCTCTGAAAAAACAACATATTCAGGGCTGCCCAGTGGCGCAGCTGGTAGAGCTGTTGCCTTGCAGCAAGAAGGTTCTGGGTTCGATTCCCGGTCTTTCTGCATGGAGTCTCCATATTCTCCCTGTGCATGATGGGTTCTTTCCGGGTACTCCGGCTTCCTCCCACAGTCCAAAAACATGACTGTCAGGTTAATTGGCCTCTAAATTGTCCCTAGGTGTGAGTGTGTGTGGATGGTTGTTTGTCCTGTGTGTCTCTGTGTTGCCCTGCGACAGACTGGCGACCTGTCCAGGGTGACCTGTCCAGGGTGACCCCGCTTCTCGCCCGAAACGTTAGCTGGAGATAGGAACCAGCAACCCTCCCGACCCCAGTAAGGGACAAGCGTGCAGGAAAATGGATGGATGAATGGACAACATATTCAGAGCAACAATTCAGCCAAAACTGTACAAAAATATAACTGGTGATGAAAAGTTAGTACACCCTCCTGCTGTGTTCAGGAAACGGAGCAGTGTATGAAACGCCGGCGTTCTGCCGCTTCCTGAATGTTTGATGATCTGAGCCGACTGCAGGGCAGCAGCTCCTGTTTATCATCTGGATCCTGCAGAACCGGGCTGGCCTTGGCAGAACAGGCGCCGCGCTTCACCTGATGGAGGCGTCGTAAAACAAAAGCCGGGGGGCGCCGCCGCGTGTCGCGCTCTGCTACATAAAAGCAGCTCTGAGGCTTAAATCAAGCAGGAGAACCGCTGAGAGCATGAATATTCAGGATCCATCACTAATTACTGCCATGAATATTAATGCAGTCAGAGAGCAGGCTGTGATGAGACCGGAGGGAGGGGGAGAGGAAACACCAGAGGAGGAAGCAGGAAGAGGAAACACTGGATGAGGAAACACTGAATGGGGAAACAGGAAGAGGAAACACCAGAGGAGGAAACCAGGAAGAGGAAAAAACCAGAGGAGGAAATGCAGGAGAAAAAAGCCAAAAACAAAGACTGATACTACCTCCCACCTTCAGGTGGCAGTGTTTCTCTGACTTCATGTCGGGTTAGAGGTCATTATGAATAAGGTTGCAAGCAAAAATCACATTTACCAAATTTAAATATCACTAATATTCTTGTAAATCTTTCTAAATTAGCTCCACAAAGTCTTAGAGTTTTAGATAAAGATGAAACAGTCATGAAGCTAGGTGCTGCTCTGAATGTTTTATTCTTCCAGCAAATGGCCTTTAAATATCCTCCAGTTAGAGATTAATCGATTACTAAATCAGTTGATCCATCATGATTAATCAGATTATTGGTTTCAGCCGCTGTGTTTAGTATTGTAGTTCCCGGTGCTGCCTGCAGAGAGCAGTCGTGACCTCTTGCCCCCCACTCTCCAGGCTCGGTGTCCAGCAGCGCGTCGGCGTCCCAAATGGCGAGCGGCGTCAGCCTGGTGTCCTTCAACAGCCGCGGCCTGGAGGGCCTCCACCAGCGCTCCTACTCTGTCTCCAGCGCCGACCAGTGGGCCGACGCCACCGTCATCGCCAACTCTGGAGTCAGCACAGGTAGGAGGCTCAGGAGGCCAGACGTGCAGCTGTACCAGGCGGCCCTGTGGGCCTCACGGTGCAGCTGCACGGTGGGGCTCTGTGGCTGCTGGGGTGTGTGTTTGACTTGAAGTGGCAGCATTACGTCCTCTGGACCAAACACACACACAGACTGACAGCTGTCAGGCCGCGTGTTGTCATGACGATAAGCCTGACTGGCAGCCCCCCCGCCGGCCGTCCTTCAGCAGCGTTTAAAGCTGTGAAGCTGCTGGAGGAGAAGTGTTGCTGCTGGTACTCAACTCCTCCACACTGATGATCAACAAACACACGGAACTGGTTTCAAACCAGTTTAATAGAAACGGAATAAAACAAACCTCACACCTTTATGCTAAACCATTTCCACCGAGTCCTAAAACTGGAACTGGACTGCAGCCCAAAGACCGGACCTTCATCCAGCCCCAAACCAGTTTGTAAAACTTAATGAAGTTGAATCCTAATGAATTTCATCCACAGTTTTAAATCTTTGAATTTTTCTGTTTATTTCTATAAAATTCATAGCAAATATTTTCTCCAGACATTTTACCAATAAATCAGAAAACCGCTGCAGGAGATAAAGTCTGAAGGGTTAAATAAAAACACATTGGAAACACAAGTAAGTTTTAAAGTAGAAAGTTAATTGAAATGGACCCACAGGTCCGGTCGGTTCTGGGATCTCCATGTAAATGTTCCTAAGAGGTTCTGATAAAAACACACCGGTCACAGATACTCTAGTTAACTTTACCTGAAGTAAAGCTCATTTTTACAGTGAAGCTGAAGCATCCAGTTATGAGATGAACCTAAAACCTTTCCTGCTGCGGCGGCAGAGTGATGCTGCGGGGGGCGCTGCGGAGCGGAGCAGGTCTGCAGATGGCAGCCGTTAATTGCCGCTCGGGGACGGCGTCTTGTCAGCAGAGATAAGTTGTCACATTTTCCACTTGAGCTGAGACTAAACGATTGTAAAGTAAGTTATGGCCGTCCTTGGGGCGCCGTGCGGGTCGGGGTTCCGTTCAGACGCACGGAGCCGCTGTCAGCGCGCCGCCGCGCCGGCCGATTGATGGGAGCTGAATGTTATTTTATTCCGCCGCTGGTCACAGCTGTCAGCCTGTAAAGGGAGGCCAGAGAGACGAGGCGGCGCGGCGGGGAGGCTCAGGCTCTACCGCTGCCGACTACTAGCAGACAAATCACAGCAGGTCGCGACCTTACAGACAGCAAAACCAATTCAGAGATGATCAAGACTAGTCTGAACACCGCGTTGATCCGTTTTACTGTAAAATACCCTAATCTGACACAAGTCTAGTTTAATCTGTTAAAGTTCATAAACCTGAGCCCTGAACCAAACCCAAATCCAGTCCAGTAGAAAGTCCGGTCTGCCTGGTGAACTGGAGGGTTGGTCAGAACCAGTATCAAACCCATGTAGGACTGGTTTGAAACCAGTTTAACCTTCAACATGTTTAGATTAAACCCTCAAACCAGATTAGTGGAAAATTAACCCAATAACTTTGTGCAGCACCACTGTTCAGTCAAGACTAAGACCCAGTCTAAACTGGTCTGGTACCAGTCCAGACTGGTTTGGACCCAACAAGCAGAACCCTGACCTGAACTCAGGCTCATGTAAATCTTGTGTCTTCTGTCTTATTGCTGCTCTACGTTGCAGATACTGGTTTGGGCGACTCGGTCTGCTCCAGTCCCAGTATCTCCAGTACCACCAGTCCAAAGATGGAGCCGCCCCCATCGCCGCACGCCAACCGCAAGAAGCACCGGCGGAAGAAGAGCACCAGCAACTTCAAGGCGGACGGCCTCTCTGGTACTGCGGAAGGTAACGCCATCCCCCCTCCCCTCGCCTCACTTTCCTCACCCGGGTCTGACCCCTACACCGGTTCTGGTCCGGCCCGCAGACATGTTAGCGTGATAGGGAACGGGATCTGAGCCCCGGGTTTGGAAACGCTGACATGTGATTGTCTGAGATTCCTGACCTCCAGAGGGAGCGAAGGATCTCTCCATCCTCATTCCTCAGCCCTTCATCTCGTCCTCCATCTTTGATTTGTTTCAAAAGTTTAAACAAAATGTCTGTTTGCTACAATCCACCGAGTCCGACTGGAGTCCGGTCAGGATCTGGCTGCTAGAGTCCGTTAGAGTTCAGTTCTGATCTAACCAGACCCGTTTCGACTCGTCGGGTCTGATCTGGGCTCTTGAACCTCCTGCTCTTCTTCTGTTGCTGCCAACCAATCAGGGCCTCCATCATCACTCACTAGAACAAAGGTCCATTTAGCAGCAGCGGCGTCCTGAATGGCCGGTCCCAGCGTAGCCCCGCCCCTCATGGATCCCCAGCCAACGGTTGGTTGTCTCTCTCTGACTCGGCGATGCTAATGGAGGCAGCCTGTGCATGGCTGAACAGATGTGACGGCTGGAGCAGATGTGTAATGTTGGTCTCTCCATCACCGCGGCAACAAGCAGCAGACATGACGAGTGGCTGCCTGAGTGATGGATAGGTGCTGCATCCTGCGCTCTGAGTAAATGTGATTTTCTCTCTTTATTCTGTCTTTATTCCTTTAATCCTGCGCCGCCATCGCTCCTCTCCATCCCCGCCTCCTCCGCCCGTCAGCAGCAGACTCGCCCCCCGATTAGTCAGCTTAAGTGAAATATTATAAATAATCCAGCGTATTGAAATCTTTTATCAGCTGTGTCACTTTCATTATTCAATAAGCGATTAGTAACAGTCTTCCCAATTTAGCCATTAAGCACTGAGCGCGCTCAGTCGGCCGCCGGCCTGTCACGCCGGGCGGCTGGTGAAGTATCTAGGTGTCAGAGCGAGGCCCGGATAATTTACGACGGGGGACCGCCCTCTGTGGCCGACCACACATACACCCAGGTGAGATCACCTGCTTGGTTCACAGCTTCAGCTTCACACATACATTTACTATAAAGCTTTAAATTCAAACCATCATTTTAGCTAAAAAAAAAAAATACCGAAACAGACCCAGTTCAACAGGAAATGACATCAGAGCTTCAACCACAGGGTTCACTTCCTGTCTGGGTTCATTTCCAGTCATTAAACACATGTTTACGCTTCAAGATGGTTTTACTAATTACACCTGACAGTGAGAGACCCACACCTGGATCTGACTAAGAATAAAGCTGGTCAAAGCCAAAAACACGTTATGCCAACAATCTGAACCAGTTTAGACCAGACTGAACCGGTTGAGACCAGACTGAACCGGTTTAAACCAGACTGAACCGGTTTAAACCAGACTGAACCGGTTGAGACCAGACTGATCTGAACTGATCTGATCTGAACTGAACCTGGTCTCAACCTTTAAAGTTGATTAATGAGGCTGGAAGCCGGCGGGTTGGACCGGGTTCTGACTGGTCAGGTTCTGTTCGGGCTCAGAACTGGACCTTTAGGTGTGTCCTTCCTTCTTGTGAAGCTTCCACTCAGCCGGGTTGGCCGGCCTGTGTTCTGCTCAGGCTCAGAGCCGGACCTTTAGGTGTATCCCGCCCTCATCTCTCCTCCTCCGCCTCCTCTCAGAACAATCGTCTGCAATATTTTCCAGGTTATTAATGCTGTAAAATGCTGCGAATAATGTGCGGAGTAATGACCTGTGTCGCAGAGCAATAGTGTGTGCGCTGACATTTAAGGCTTTTAATTTGTGTTTCCTGAGGCCGCCGCCTGTCTGCCGGCCGGGCCGCCTGACGGCCCGCCGCGCGTCCTGCTGGAAACGTCGGCTGTTTGGGTTGTTCTGTTTGTGCTGCTAAAGGTTGCCGGTGTCAGAGTTCACAAATTGCCTCGGCACCACCTCCCTCTGCGCGAATGTCAGCCACAGTAGCCGAGAGCGCTGGCAGTAATTACCAGCACCGCCACGTGTGTGTTCTGGTGTGTGCATACGTTTAGTCGACCCGCAACGTTTAAACCCGCCGCTGACACAAACACTCGGGAAAAACGAGCAAGGCATCAAAAATAACCTTCATGTCCTGCTGCTGGAGGCATGACGCCGCTGATGCTGCCGCCATGGCAACGCCCATTTTAAACCGGTTCAGAACCAAATCAGTATCAAACCAAAACCAGTCTATAGTTTTAACCAAAGCCTGAATCTGTAAAAACTAGGACCAGTTTTAAGCCAAAACTGGTAAAACCCATTTCAAACCAAAGACTCAACCTTTTGCCAAGACCAGCATAAAACCAAACTGAAACCAGTTGGTGTTCAAATCCAGTTCAGAACCAAAGTTTAGCGTTGAAGCAAGAACTGGGTCTAAGGAGAATACGAGTCCTGAACTGGGTCAGATCAGCATGAGTCACTAGACAGGACTAGTGGGAACCAGAAAACACAACTGCTTTAAACCCCAACCAGTGGAGAAATGGACCCGATTGGCTCTCAGGCTGGAACCGGTTTAAACCATTATAAACCAGTTTAGATGCAAAGTTTAGTGCAGTTACCTGTATGGCCACTTGGGGGCAGCAGCCTGCGTTAAACGTGTCTCGGTGGAGCTGAGCCACGTTTTCTGTCCGTTTCTGTGCAGAACCAGGAGTTCTGGACCCGGAGGCTCCAGGTGTTTGTTGACCTTTGGAGCTATAAATGTCAGGCCGGTTCTGATCCAATCCAGACCCTCCTGGTTCTATTCATGAGCTGCTGTGGCCTTCCGAACAGGCGTTTAATCTGTGGCTGTGGGGGCGCACTCTCTGTGTTGGAATCTCCCCCCTCTGGAAGCAGAGCATCATGGGATTTTAATTATGGCAGGTCCTGCAGGGTGGAGGCAGAGCCGCCATTCAGAACCAGGAGTCTGACGGACCTCAAACATGAGGTGGCAGATCAAGTTTGGACCTGGTTCTGCTGGAAGCCACAGGCTATGACCGTCTCCCTCCGTTAAGCTACGATCGGTTCTTTTTGTTCTGGTCCAACTGGACTCAGGGTTCCTCTTCCTTGTTCCTTTTTCCTAAAAATGAAGGCATTAAAAATGTCTGAAATTCACATCAGGTGGCCATGAAGACATTAAAAACACGTCTCACGTTTCATCATCCAAGACTAATGTAGCTTATTTTATGGTGGGAATTTTCTATCAGGTAAACGTTTCCCATCAGGCCACTGAGTCTAGCGCTAACTAGCTTAGCCTAAATCATGGATCCACATGCCTGGTTTTTGTGATGCCTGTAACGTAGCAACTGTCCTTTATGCTGGTGGTTCTGAGTTTGTTGAAAGGTATATGAATCAATCAGTTTTCAGTTGGAGTTTTATGTTTCTGCTAATCTCGCCTGTTGGTCCTTTCAGAGTAAAAGCACAGAATGAAACCAAGCCGGTCCCCTGACCCGTTTTGTCCTCCCCCAGAACAAGAGGAGAACTTTGAGTTCACCATCGTGTCGCTGACGGGTCAGACGTGGAACTTTGAGGCCACGTCGTACGAAGAGCGGGACGCCTGGGTCCAGGTCATCGAGAGCCAGATCCTGGCCAGCCTACAGTCCTGCGAGAGCAGCAAGAACAAGGTGACCCGCTTGGTTCTGTTGGAGGTTTAAAGCGACTCTTCAGCCCCAGATCTCTTCTCAAACCCAATCTTTCCCGTTTCCACTCCCATAATTACAGAATAGCAATTACTGTCGGGTCGGCCCAGTTCTCGTCTCGGCCGTGTTTACGCCTCAGGCGCTCAGCCTCTTAGATGCCCCTCCCCCACCCGTTTCATTTGTTTGCCATGTTTTCCCTTCACGCCTGAAACATGTGTCTGTGATGTGTGTTGATCTAACCGAGCTGCTCTCCGGACCCGACCTTCTCTCCTCCAGTCTCGCCTGACCAGCCAGTCGGAGGCGATGGCGCTACAGTCCATCCGGAGCATCCGGGGCAACAGGCGCTGCGCCGACTGCGACGTACAGAGTGAGTGAACCGTCTGACTGAGTGAAGAAAGGAGGTTCTGGGGTGCTTTGGTGGCGCAGGGGTTTAACACACCCACATACGGAGGCCCTAGTCCTCCACGCGGCCGTCCCAGGTTCGAATCCCGGCCTGGCTACCTTTGCAGCATTTCTTCCCCCTCTGTCATTTCCCCTGTTTCCTGTCCACTAACTATTAAATAAAGGCCATTAGAGCCAATAAAACCTTTAAAAAAAAAAAAAGAAAGGAGGTTCTGGTGGACTACAGGAACCTTCCTGGTTCTTCAGTTTCTACGACCCTGAAGGGAAAAACCTTTGAGGTTACAGATGATAGATGGAGCCATTGGTGGGATTGGTACAGGAAGTACAGTAACAGGAAGTAGAGTAACAACAGGAAATAGAGTACATTTCCATTGGAAGCTAAATTAAATAAATCGGCTACTTCAGGATCTTAAATAGTTTTACAAACTTATCAGAGAGCTATGTAGTTATGTTCTGCGGTACAATGGCTGCTGGAAGTGGTAAAAAAACACACCAAATAAATTACCACAGCACCCCTGGTGGCTGGATGAATGATCTGGTTATAGGTAGTTACTGTGTTTGTTTGGACTAGGCCATTCAGGGAAAGATTCCCAGTTTGAATGTTTTGCTGTCCTCTTGACACTCAACTAGTTCTGGTTCTGCCCCACAGACCCGGACTGGGCCAGCCTCAACCTGGGCGCTCTGATCTGCATCGAGTGCTCTGGGATCCACCGGAACCTGGGGACCCATCTGTCCCGGGTCCGGTCTCTGGACCTGGACGAGTGGCCGCTGGAGCTCATCAAGGTGATGTCGGCCATCGGCAACGAGCTGGCCAACAGCGTGTGGGAGGCCAACGCCCAAGGCCACCTCAAACCCGGCCCGGACGCTAGCAGGTAGGAAATGTCTCCAGAACCGGGCAGTGACCCATTCACACGGTCAGAACCAGATTAAAATGACTGTCTGCTAGATTTAGTTCCCGTGTCTCCATGTTGGGATCAGCTTAATTGATGAATTGCTAAAGTTGCCGCAAAAGTTCTGCGATTTTGTTGCCTCTAAAGTTGTTGCAAAAGTTTCAGATTTTGTTGATAGCAACTTGAATGTTGCCTCTAAAGTTGCAGAATAAGTTGCCGTTCTTGTTCTGGCACACGTTGCCCCTATAGAGGGCGCAGCAGGAGGTCAATATTATCTCTATTAACTCCACCTGGCTCCGCCGCGGCTCCGTCTCCTCCTCTCTGCTGTCGATAGTCTTTATCAGTCCATTCCTTAGTGGCTCGCTGTTTGTCCTTCCCCTCCATAAATCCCTTGGCCTCCCTCTCATCCTTCTGTCGTTTCTCCTCTCAGACGGCACATTCTGCTGATGCTTTGCTGCCCGGTTTAATGTCTGAAATTATAAGTTATTATCATCAAACGCTCCTGTAATCTCTCATTTCTCTATTTCTGTCATCAAACTCATGGCGAAAGGATTCATTCCTCCGATCTAACTGGTGGAAACGCTTCCTCCAGCCACCAGCAGGTGGCACTGCATCGTGTCTGACTCCATGAGAAAAAGCTCAGCAATAAGGATAAATAATCACAAACTACAAAACAGGAACTTAAAATACACATTCATACCTTAATCTGAGATCTGCTTTCAGAGTGTTTCCTAAAATGATTTTTGATAATTCAGAATAAATTTCAGATCATTATAAATCAATTTCTGATTGAACGGCTTCATGATTCCAGGAGTTGTGATTCTGCGTGAATCGATTTATTGTGCGTGTTTAAATCCCGGCGTGTTAAAGAGAAGAGGAGCTGAAAGTGCAGGTGGAGGGTTGAGTGTGGATGTGGGGTAATGGATGGAGAACTGCCCCCCTCCTGCCCCTGCCCCCCCGTGGTCTGTGGAGTGAGTAATAGAGGCCGAAATTTCATTTTGCAAGTGGCTGATTTAATGATCCAAAGGGTAATTAATGGCCTGATTATCTTAATGTTAAATATGGCCAGCAGCAATTACGCTGACCTCCTGTCTGTCATTGCTGCCCCCCCTTACTGCGCCCCACCGCCCCCCCGCCTCCCAATTAGGAGGAGGAGACGGATGGAGAGACCAACACCTTTATTTGTGAAGGAATTGTCTCGGCTGAGCTGGAGGGAAGCGACCGGCTTGGTGTGGGCCGACACCAGCCGCGCCAGCTCCACCGCGCCGGGGGGGGGCCAGGGGGCGGGGCTTATGATAGACGGGGGGGGCTTCCTGTTGGGCTCCAGCCTCCAAAAGGCCCAACCATTCTCTAAACGCTGCCATTAACCCCCGGCAGCCCGCGGTCAGCCGTCATCGCCTCAGCTGGCGCGCGCGCCGCCCGCCACGCCACAGCGGACGGTGGCTTATGGCGGCGCTCTGGGGGCTGCTAAGTTTGGGCGCCGACCCTGTGGGGGGGGGCAGCGCCTCCCTCAGCCGCTGCTCATCGGTTTAATGAGGTGTCCAGCACCAGCTCCGCGGGCCTGGACGGTTGACACCATGTTAGCAGGCCGAGCCGACCGGCAGAGACAGCGCCCCCTGGACACACCCTCCCGCTGCGACCTCTGACCTCTGGAGAGGGTCAGGAGCCTCTGGTTCAGGCTCACTCTTTCTTCAGCCACTGGAGAAAAATCCAGTTAATTTAGGAAACTGGAAGATGAATGTTGAAGCTTCCTGCAGGCCTGGCTTTGATGGTTCTGACCCGGTTCTGACCCGGTTCTACGGTGTAGGCATTTGCTCGTTTGTGGTTCGCCTCTGTCTGATTATTTGATGGCATTAAAATTTTTAACCCCGTTTCTTACGGCTCGCCGTTTCTGGATTTGCTTAAAGAAGTTTATGCTAGCTGTTTATGTTTATGCTGTTAGCATACCAATGCTAACAGCTAGCTGTGAATGTTAGCATTAATAAAGAAGCTCCTGAAAGTGGAGAGATGAAGATTAAAAACTATAAATGTCTATAATATGTTGATTTGTTTTGTAATTTAGCAGCAGAAAGATGTTTTGATCTGTAAATGTTTCTCGTGTCGATTTAAAGCTTCAGATTAATTGAGATTAATTAATCTCAGACTCTGATAACAGTTCTTTTCCTCCTCTGGGTGTCGGTGCGGTCGTTTGGACCGGCGGTTCTGGCCTCATTGATTATTGGCTGCTATTATCAGCAGGCAGCAGGTCCTGAACGTATCGATCACCCAGTCAAAACCAATCAATCATCAGACGGTGTCTGGTTCCGATCTGAACCATCAGCGGTCCGGCTCGGTTCTGCTCGCTCAGCCTCTCCGTGTTGCGGGTCGGCTGCGGGGCGTTCAGGCGCTGCTCCGACAGCAGAGAAACGAGCAGTCGGCTGACGGATGGCGGCACAGAGCGATGCTCCACCGTTTAACGGCGTGCGCCGCATGACGGATGCCCGGCCAGTAATAATTCAGCAGCAGGTCTGCGGCGCCGGGGCCCCGGGGGGCGGGGGTCACGGGGGGCCGGGGCCATAATGGGAGCAGATCCGCCTTGTTCGCTCGGCTCCGTATGAAAAGGCTAACAGATTTAAAATTAGACCGGGGGCTTTTCATCTGAGCCGGGGGGCAGCTGCAGCCGACAGGGCGGCTCGATTGGGCCCAGGGGACCTGATGGGGCAGGGGGCCCCGCATCACTGAATAATTGCCCCCCAGGGTCAGGGGGAATGGTGTCTGGGGACAAATCTGACTCAGATCATCATAAAACCAACTCAGATCAACTGGGAAGGACAAGATGGGACACGAGTCACACGACACGGAACCAGAACCTCCTGCAGGGTCCAGATGGACCGAAGGACACTGCTGAGACAGCTTCCTGTTCAGACAGACGGGCTTCCTGTTCAGACAGACGGCTTCCTGTTCAGACAGACGGCTTCCTGTTCAGACAGACGGGCTTCCTGTTCAGACAGACGGCTTCCTGTTCAGACAGACGGGCTTCCTGTTCAGACAGACGGGCTTCCTGTTCAGACAGACGGCTTCCTGTTCAGACAGACAGCTTCCTGTTCAGACAGACGGACATCCTGTTGACTTCCTGTTTGGACAGGTGAACTTCCTGCTACGTAAAACTGATTTTCTTGGTTAAATCCTCCTAAATGGACCCGTCCAGTTGGACCTGAGCCCCGGCTGCAGGCGGTGGACGATCAGGATGTTTCCAGGAGGAAGTAGTCCTGGTGACACGTCAGCATCAACGCTCTGAGGTATAAATAACTTTCCCACGCGATGCAGCTCCAGATGGGGCTCATGGTCGCTCCGTGGGGCCCCTCCCCCGTTGGTCGGTCTCTCCCCGGCCCCCGCCTCCCCTCTGCTGGTCGCTCTGCGGCCCCCGCCCCTCTGCTGCCCCTCCGCCTGGCTGCAGCGCTGAGGAATAATTGGCTCCTTGGTTCTAATTCATCTGTAAAGGAGGCTTGATTAGATTAGTCCTAATGGACGTCATTTTGTACATGGCTGCCCCCCGCGTCCCCACTCTACCCTGCCGCCCCCAACTCGCCTAACAAGCTCTCCAATTTACTGTTGACATTAAGCCGCCGAGCCAATCAGCAGCTCATTCATCGCCTGTCATGGCGGCCAGGTTATGCTAATGCGGACTAAAAGCACAACTAAAAGCGTGTTCTTTATGCCTGAGTCATCAGATTACCCCCCCCCCCAGCCTCTCTCTAATAATGGAGAAATAAATAACCCCACCCCCCACTCCCCGCCTCAGAGAGCAGAAGCAGGACGGCCGCCGTCCCGCCGTAGGCGCTGATGTGTTTGGACTGAATGGGTTCACGGCGAGCCGCTGGTGAACGCTCAGCTGATCCCACCGCCACAGAAAAGATGGCCGACTGGAGACGGAGGCCTGGAGGAGACAAAACCAGCAGCTGGTTGGGAGTCCAGATTATCTGTAGTTTCCTGCAGTCAGAATTAAATCCTGAAAACGTTCCGATGGTTTAAACCTGAAAAGGTGTGAAAATTCTAATTATATTTACTGCAGTCCAGAATTCAGCCACTGGATCATTTCAGTGCAGTTATTGTTATAATAATAATAAACTCTTTGTTTATCGTCTTTAATATTCAAACTACACCTGAGTTTATATATTTATAATATATTTATTAAAATCTTCAGTTTCCTGATGAATAAAAATATTTTTATTGAATAAACTGTCAGTTAGTTAGTGCTACGTAACGCTACGTTAGCGCTCTGTTAGCGCTACGTTAGTGCTACATTAGCGCTACGTTAACGCTCTGTTGGCGCTACATTAGCGCTCTGTTGGTGCTACTTAGCGCTCTGTTAGCAGATCTTCTGTCAACGCCTGCTGGTGTCGCTCTGAAGAGCTGCAGGTTATGGAGGAACGGTTTTGGATTTCCCTGTGTTTGGGATCGGTGAAGACGTGTCCTGCTCTCCCCGTGTCCCCCGTGTCCCCTGTGTTCCTCCTCGTCCCTCAGGACAGTCTGTGACATGTAGTTAATTACCAGAGGAGGTGTCTCCTACATCCTGCCCCCCCACCCCGCTGCTCGGCCCCTCTTTAGTATCCGTGCAGCATCAGTGGAGCGTCTCGTTTCAGCCCAGGGATCGGCTTCCCGTCGCTCCGGCCCGTTCCTCCTCCTCCTCGCCTCATCTGCATGGTGGCAGCTCCGTTAACCCCTCGTCTCCTGCGCCGGCCTCTTTTTAATTATCTGAGCCCATCCGAGGGCGGCTAACGACCCGCTAATTGATTTCAGCCTCTTTCTCCCGGCTCCTGGTGAAGGTGGAGCCGATCGGCGGCCCTCACCTCTTCTGGCAGGGATTCATCTTTAAAGCACATTAGGTCAGGCAGTTAGCTGATGCTCCATCTATCCGGCTATTAATCTATTAATTAGAGGGCTAATTAGGCCAGAAGAGCAGCCTGACACCGTGTCACTCTTAACCCGCTTCTCACCGCTCATTACCTCCCACAGCCTCCACCCAGGAGCTAATGGAGGCTCATCCGTCTGCCTCAGACTGGAGCTACTGGGAACCAGAACAACCAAAAACCAGCGGGGATCTGAGCAGGAGCAGGCCGGGTTGCCAGGTTGGACGGGTCGGTACCATCTGGACTGGATGCTAGGAAGAGTTCAGAGTTCAGGTCATTTCCAAACAGCATCACTGTGAGGCAGAACAACTTTAATTATCAGTGAAAGGGTGCAGTGGTGGCGCAGGGGCAAAGCACAACCCACATTTGGAGGCCTTAGTCCCCATGCTGGCGGTCGCAGGTTCAATTCCCGGCCTGGTGACATTTGCCGCATGTCTTCCCTCTCTCGGGTTTCCCCTTTTCCTGTCAAGCTACTTTCAAATAAAGGCCAGTAGGGCCAAAAAAATATATAAAAATGATCAATTTTATCAATATCAAATCTCTGAAGCATCATTAGTGGACAAATGAATCTCTGGGTTTGTTTCTGTCGCTGTGACGCGGTGAGTTTGGCTCTCTGGTTGTCGGTTCAACGCCCTCAGGAAGTGCCAGGTGGATCCAAACAGGCAGACAAAGCCTCTGTGGGGGAACACACACACACACACACACACACAGTGAGAACCGTCGGAGCTCAAACAACAGGCAGGAAGTCAGAGATGCTCAGTGGGCCAAGCGCGGCGCCCTGAGGAACGCCAAACCCAACCAGAGCTGATGAAGCTGTCAGTCAGCAGGTCAAAGGCTTCAGGGACTGGAGAGGACAGAGCCCAGTTTAATCCCAGTTAAATCTGAAGTTTCTTTTCTCTGCTGTGGTTTTTCTGGCTCTTGTTGCCGTCGTTTCTCTTCAGAACCTCACAGGGGAAATTCAGCTTCCAGCTTCTGGTTTGGAGGTTTTAGTTTTATCTGCTTTGTTCATTTTTATCTTTTTATTGAAACATTCAGATGAATCTGATCTGTAACAGGAACAGAACCAGCAGCAGCCGTCCTGCTACAGATCCACTGCAGCTCACACACACACACACACACATCAGCCCTCTGGGCTGCGCTTGACATATTTGCATTGTGTGTGTGTGTGTGTGTGGGGGGGGCGTTGGTGCGTGTGCGTGTGTGTTTTCCTGTCACAAGCGATCTCACCGGGACTCGTGTTTAATTATCTACCCAGCATGCCTTGGTGCTGAAAACACAGCGCTTCCTCTAATGGGATGTGAAAAGGGACACACACACAGATTAACACACAACCTGATTGGGTGCGCTGCAGAGAAACGTTAACACACTCACACACACACACTCGGCGCGGTTAATTAGTGCAATTAGCCTCTCCAGTGTCCAGAGCTGTGTTTTCAGGAGTCGTTAACTCGAGACGGAGACTCGCTGTTTACTAAATACACGCCTGGAAGTTCCCACACACACCCCCACACACACACACCAGCAGTTAGACTACATGATGTGTATTTACATTAAAATGTGTTAGAAATATTCAGTAATGGTTGTAAACACCAAACCATCAGAACAAGACCAGGTTCAACTTCAAGATGGCTGAAAACACATCAAGATATAAACCAATCAGATCATCAATATCAGTGATTATTGATCAGATTTAGTGTTAAACATCTGAGCCGCTGCCAGTCTGCTGATGTTCTATCTTTTTTTATTTTTAAAGTTTCCAGACCTGAAACTGCTGCTGCGCAACTTACCTAGAAGGCTGTTGCTAGGCAACCACTGAGCCAGTGAGTTAATTGATTCCACTGTTAGCTCTGTTAGCCCTGAGCTGTTGAGCGGCTCGTCCCTCCACTACCTATATCCCCCAGAATGCCGTGCGGTTCTGTATTTCTCAGACATCAACTCAGAGTCGATGTCTGAGTTGAACATCGACTCAGACTGATAGTCTATTGATCATGTTTCCATGGCGACCTGTGGGGTTATTGGTGTCTGGTGGTCCTGCCGGCTCTTAGCAACTGCAGAGGAGGAAGGCATGTGGCTCCTGGTCCCACAGCCTCACACTTCCTCCAGAGTCCTGCTGGGTGCTCACACACCCACACACACACACACACACACACACACACCCCACACCCCCTCTCTCTCCAGGACTCCTCCAGGCTTTGTCTGCGGGCTTTGGGCCGTGGTCGGAGCCGGCCTCTCTGGTCTCTGGGTCGGGGCAGGAAGGAGGAACCTGGGGACATTCCGCCATGCTAGGCGCCTCCTTGCCCCTCCACATGCCCTACTGCCCCTCTGCTTCCCCCCAGCTGGTATCCAGGAAGAGAGCTAATGAGATCCAGAGCCGTTCCCACACCGATCCATCGGGTCTCAGGATGAGAGACTCTGCCATCAGTAGCAAACGATCCTTCAGGCTGCAACATGCAGCGGCTCAGTACCGGACCGGGCCGTCCAGCTGATCCCTGCTGGCGGCCTGAGCCTCTGCGTACATGGAGGGATTATGGTCAGATTATGGTCACTCTGGTGAGGATTAGACAGATTACAGATGATGATCCTGGATCGGTGATTGATTCCTCCTCCTGCCTCTCAGATTGAAACTTTCCCTCATCGCCGTCTGTAACTGGATCTGTCGACCCGAAGCAGAAACATTCTTACCTATGTTGACCTTTGACCTGGACCTCCAGAGCCACTTGGAGACGGCAGCAGTCAGCTTCTATTCTCCACGGATCTGGAACAAACTTCCATAAAACAGTCAAACAGCAGAAACCCTGAGTTCCAGCTTTCTGTTTTATTTTCTGAATTAAGGTTTACTTCCTGTTTCCTGTCTGGTGTTTGATGAATCATTTTATCTGTTTCTATTTGGCGCCGTTGATGCGTTCTGATGACCTGTGATGTCATATCCTGTCTCCAGGGAGGAGCGTGAGCGTTGGATCCGGGCCAAGTATGAGCAGCGTCTGTTTGTGGCGGCGCTGCCCGGCGCCGACCCTCCTCTGGGCCAGCAGCTGCTGCGCGCGGCGGCTGAGGAGGATCTGCGCGGCGTGGTGCTGCTGCTGGCCCACGCCTCCCGCCAGCAGGTCAACGACACGTTTGGCGACGGCTGCTCGCCGCTGCACCTGGCCGCGCACAAGGGCAACGTGGTTCTGCTGCAGCTGCTGGTCTGGGTAAGCCTGCTCCGGGTCGGCGCCGGCCGGGCAGCCGGCCCGCCCCGTCTGACCCGGTTCCGCTCTCTTCGTAGTACGGCGCCGACCTGACGGCGAGGGACGGCCACGGGAACAGCGCCATGGCGTACGCGCGGCAGTCCGGCAGCCAGGAGTGCGTGGAGGTTCTGGCCCAGTACGGCGGCGCCGATGAGCGCTACGCCCTGATGACCACGCCCAACCTGCCGCGTCGCAACGCCAACCGCAACAACAGCTGCAGCAGCCTGGGCAGCGCCGCGCTCATCTGACCGCCGCCATGACGGACCCACAGCATGATGGGAAACGGTCGCTTACCTCACCGGCCAATCAGAATCCAGAAACAGGAACACATCCCACAACACCCATTACCATGGCGACGAGAGGAGAACTAACTCGGCCCGGTGGGACGGAGCTTAGACTGTTTTATTTAAGGAGTTCCCCCCCACTGTGTGTGTGTGTGTGTGTGTGTGGGGGTGTGTGTGTGTGTGTGTGTGTGTTGCTGGACCAATGGGACAGCGTTCCTCTGAGTTCCTGCAGGTTTCAGCCTCGGGGTCCAGAGGCTCCTTCTCCAGTTCTGATTTGTTCGTTTTGTCCAATCAGAACGAGGGAACGTCGTCTGACGAAGGGCTGTTTCTTCTTCTTCTGTAAATATTGCACCTCTGTCCTCATTTTCTGTCACAGTCGCCGTGACAACGAGCACAAACAGGAAGTAGTTGAGTGTGTCGGTCTGGTTTGGTTTGGGACTCAAGCAGGAGGTTCTGGACAATCTGATTGCTAAGTCAGCAAGAGGTCAAAGTGCAGCGGCGTATCAGAGCCATTATAGATAAAAACATACAGAGTACATCTCTGCCAACAAACTGATTGAAAAACAAGGACACTTTTAGCTCCAAAAGTCAAAAGTTTGCAAGGAAAAAATCTGAAATTTTGAGATTAATTTCAGAAATGTCGTCTTTATAGATAGAGATTTCTGGCAGAATTGTACTCCATATGAGAGCGCAGTGGGATCCAAACCCAGAGTTGATCCGGACGGTTCATCTGAACACGGAGTCGGAACGCCGTTCGCTTCCTCTGCTGACGTTTATTGCAGTCTAACAAAAACTCCAAATGTCTTTAAACCTATTTGGTTTGTCAGCCATTTTGCTGGTATCCATGGTAACATGAAGGTTTCTCATCCTGTTGGCGTCAGGCCTAGTCAAATCACTCCTGGTGTTTGTAGAGTGTCAACTGAAAGCGAAGGGAGCCTCAGGAAGAACGCTCTGTCTAGAAATCCTAACCTAGATGTTGCTGCAGCAGGTGAGTCGTTCTCAGCTGGATTATCTGATTTCAGGCTCTAAAATCAAACTTTGTCCTCTTGCCTTTTTTATTTTGCCTTTATGATCCCAGAATTACACAAACTGCTTCTCCCTGCATTCTGTGTGAACAATGTCGATGTTTTTACTTTTACCAGAACTGCATCGGCGTATTTGAGACGTTGCAGATTAAAAAATAAATAAATAGTGAGAGAAAAAACTTGAGATTTTCAGATTAATATTAGAAACTTTCTGGGAAAAAATGGAAAATCTCTGAGCTCCAAAAGTCTAAATATTTTGAGGGAAAATTCAAAAGTTTTGAGATAAATGTCACTTTTTTTTTTTTTTTACAAAAAAATTTCTGAGCTTGTAAAGTTGAACATTTTCAATTTTAGTTAAGATTAATCTCAAAGTTTTCTTCCTCACTAAGGTGACTTGTTGAGCTCAGAAAATGTTCTTATTTTTTTTTCTAGAAATTTTCTAATCTCAAAATGTTTTGGTTTTTTGGTGGAAATTTATTTGTTTTGCCAATTTCCACAAAACAAGTGGAAATTGTTTTGTGGAACATTTTCTACAAAATGACTTCCGATGATCGATAGATGATTGATCAGATCGATCGATCGACTGATCAGATCGATCGATCGACCCGACCGATGACGTCCATCTGATGATACAGAAATGCACTAAATTAAACTCAGTCTGTCCGTCTTTATTATGATTGTTTTAGTATAACTTTATTTATCTGATGTTTATTGAAACTCACAGCTGATATCCATCATCACAGCACAGTTCGGTTTAAAGGGAAATAAATCTGTGAGTAAAAAGTTGTTTATATTCTGACTTTATAAGTAATAAAGCAACCAGCCCAAAGTGTTTTAAGCTTATGAGGGAAAATCTGATTCAATGAAAATCTGTCCAGGAAGTTTGATATCATCATTTAGTTTACGTAATATAAGATACATTTTGTGATTCAGCTTCAAAAGTTGTGACAGTTTTGAAATATAAAATATTTTAGCAGAAAAAAGTTTACAGGCCCAGAAATATGGCTACCATCAGTTTTACTGCGTTAAAAAGGGAAGCTAATGCTAACTGCGCTCTGAGTTCGCTGCACAATAAACAGAAAGGCTGCTCAGTTATTGTCCCTGTTAATAACATTTATATTTTATTGTTTACATCACTGAATACTAAATGTGGTCAATTGGAGAATAAAGCACCGTGTGATGATGTAGCTACTGATTAGCTTGTTAGCTTAACATCGCTAACTGATAAAAGCTGCTGGCTAGCTTACTGTTTCGACATTAAATTAATTTGGTTGATTTCTAATTCATCTTTACACATTTTGGGACATTTCAAGTCATTTTGAACATTTGGCTAAATTGATAGAAAAATGAAATCATGAAGATCTGAACTTATTACTGTTAAAACTGCTGAGTCACGTCACTGCTCAGCTAGCAGTGGATAGCCTTCATTAGCTGACAGTCTGGCTTTAGCAGGTGAGGAAATGATTGAGAGTCTGAGGCCATTAAAGGAAAGTCATTTTTCTTCTGACTAAATTGAAAAAGTTGTGAAATGAAAGGAGCATCAAGCAGCGGGTGAGTGAGACAAAGCTAACAGGAAGGAGCTGCCTTGGTTTTCCTCTAGAAAGCACGTCGTCATTCTGGTGAGTTTCTGTTTGCAGCATTAGCAGGTCAATTTATTCACTTTTAATAAGCCTTGAAATATCAGAGAGAAAAAATGTTGGCGGAGTCATTTTCCCATCTAGCTTGCTGAACAAATTAGCTTCACTATAAGACTTTCTCAGTTGTATGAAAGTGTCTTTTTTTATTCCACTAGAGTTTTTCTCCTTCATGCTAAATATAAAAAGTCAATAATTTATGACACGTGTGTTAGCATCGCGCTGCTAACAGGAAAAGTCGGTAAACATGATTTGTTCTGATTTCTGAGTCAGACAGTTTAAACAAAGCAAAATAATAAATGTGATAATTGAGAAAGAAGTGAAAGATATTTTAAAAGTTTCATCTTGGAGCCTCTTTCAGTCTGTTCAACATGCTCTGCAGATCAAACTAGTAAAAATGATAGTTTTGCTTCTGGAAAGCAGCGTGGATCATAAAACCTGTTAATGATGAAGTGTAGAAATGTTTCTGTGCTAGATTTTAATAATGACTTTCATAACTTCCCTCCATCTTATTTAAACTCCCACAGAAAAATGTTTTTGTACATTTCCTCCTGAAGTCCATCCAGTTTTTATCCTGTTTTATCATCCAGGCCGTTATTGTTCTTGTTGTCACTGTTATTCTAATTATTATTATTATTATTACATTTTGTTGTACAGTACCAATGTTGAAAAGTTCTACCTAATGCAGAATCTTCTACTGTAATTTGTCTCTTTTCAATAAAGACAGAAAAAAGCTTCTTAATATAAACTGAACATGTGAGACTTTATTTATTATTTTATGAATATTTCCTGTTTTTAGAAACCTGAATATTAAACATAAATGTTTCCTTGAGGCTCAAATGACCCAGATGGAGCCGACAATCCTGCAAACTTCACAGCATTTCTGAAATGTACATTTTGATTAAGAATAATTAAATTGTGCAGATTTGTCATATAAAATGTGATAAGTTATGTTTTATTTATGTTTTATCTTTGGGGAATTTAAAATGTGTCAGCTGAAAAGTGAAGCTTTAATTCATTTAATTTAGATTTTTAAGACGGACTTATTTACCTGCTTGTCTGTTCAGACACATGAATTATATATTTTAGAGTGTTAAGGTATAAACACTTTAAGATGTGTATATTGGTAAACTATCAATACATATTAAAATGAAGTAAAAACAACATTTAGTTTAATTATGAAATATTTATCTTGAGTTAATAATGAAACAGGGAATATTTAAATTTTCCAGCTGCGGTTCATCAGCAGATGGTTGAGGATGATGATGATGATGAAGGTCTCATTCATCGGCCGCCATGTTGGATTCCGCAGGCCGTGGTTCGGATCCAGGAGGCCAAACCGCGACCGGATCTTTGCTTCCATAAATACACTAAATTAAACTGTTTGATTCCGAAAATAAACAAATATTTTAAATTTAGTGTAAATAAATCGTTTTTTAATTTTTAGAATGTTTTACTTTATTTAAAACATTTGGTGCTTAATTATTACATTTATTTAGAAAATTATTCTTCTTTTCATAAACTCTAGAAAATTAAAAATAAATATAACCTGAAGGATGTTCCTTCGTTTTTATAGATGAAGCTAATCGGGGGATTTTTTGCACCTGGCAACCCGCGTCATTGCGCACAGGTGTTTCACTTGTTGTCCTGGATCCGCCGGTCGGTTCACAGCGAGCACAAATTATTCACGTTTTATTTATTAAACCTGATTAATAAACGGCAGGATGTCACCTGGAGGAAGGTAAATTATTATTAATTATTGTTGTTGGATTAATTATTTTGAATTGAATCCGCCGCCATGTCGCGCTTTTCTTCCGTTTTATCTTCAGTTTATTTCGATATTTTTCACTTTTTAAACCGAATTTTGTTTAATTTTTATCGAGTTTTTCTTAATTAAAGATTGGAGGCCTAAAAAATGAAAGTAAAGAGTCAGTGAAAGTTTGGCTTTTAATAATCCAGATGGGTGTGTGTGTGTGTGTGTGTGTGTGTGTGTGTGTGGGGGTGTGTGTGTGTGTGTGTGAAGGAGCCAGACTGAACGCATCGGCTTACTTTGCGTCCTTTAATCGCAGATTTTCACATCAGTGTATAAATAAGTTAGCAGCTTCATTCAGTCCTGCGCGCGCAGCTTCCGGTCTGTATTTACATCATCAGCTGCTCCACGCACACTTTGCGGCGCAGTTTGCGGTGAAAAACTGCGGCTCTTTCAGCAGGTTGAACGTTCTCGGGCTCAGACGTTAAAAAGAACCGGTCAGTGAGATCCGTCTCAGCAGAACCACGGAGTGAAGAGGAGACATTTTAATTGAACGAGTCAAAAACAAATGAAGTCAGTTGTCTGGTTTGTTCCTGTTCGGTCAGATCCCATCCGAACCCGTCCGAACCGTCCTACGGCCGGGCCTGCTCCATCTGCTGGTGCTGACTCCTGATGGCGAAGCGGCTGACGTGCACCGGGATCGGAACCACGATCTTCGGGTTCCGGCTCGGCTCCCCGGACTTGTTGTTGACGTTTCCGGCCTTGACCCGTTTCCACTTTGCGCGCCGGTTCTGGAACCAGATCTTCACCTGCACCTCGCTCAGCTTGAGCGCATGCGCGATCTGGGAGCGCTCGGTGAGCGACAGGTACTTCTTGCAGTGGAACTCCTTCTCCAGCTCCAGCAGCTGCTCGCTGGTGAACGCGGTGCGCCGCCGCCGGTTCTTGCCGCCGCCGCCGCTGGCCGCGCCGCCGCCCGCCGCGCAGCCGCCACCGGACGCCGCGCCGTGCAGGTGCGGCGCGTCGTCCAGGCCTCCGCCGCCGTCCGCGTCCTCTTTATGGCAGAGGGACGTGAGGTTGTCGTCGGAGCTGTAGTCCAGGTCACTGTCCATGGAGAAGCTCTCGTCCTTCCGGCCGCTGTCCTCCTCCTTGGACTCCTCCTTGGACAGAGCTCTGGCTGCGGGATTAACAATAATCTGATTATCCGGGAATAAAATCTATCACAAGAGTAAAAATAAACTTTAATCTGGTTTATGTTCCAAATAAAATCCATTCAAAACATTTAATTTCCAGTTTAAAACATTGAAATATGCTGATTGATCGGAGCCGCTGTTGGATGTTTAAGGTGAGGAAGAGGAGGAGGAGAGGAAGGTGTCGGAGTCCATCATCAGCCTGGATCGGAATCAGGACGCGCTGCGGGACGTTCCGCTTACACGCGTAATTACGCACCGATGTCTCCACGCGGCCTTCTGTGTGTGTGTGTGTGGGGGTGTGTGTGTGTGTGTGTGTGTGGGGGGGGTGGGTGTGTGTGTGTGTGTGATGTCAGAGGTGATGACAAATAAAAAACAAATCCTGAAAGCTGCGCACCTGAAGCGCGCGCAGCTTTCAGGATTACCTGGAGGTTTTTTTTATTAGTATTTAAAACTAAATAGATTCAACAAATTTAATATTCGATAAATAAAATAAATGTTTAAATTTGACACATTTGGGCCAATTTGACTGAATTAATCAGATTTTTCAGTTGATCCGTTTTAACTGAGGCCTGCGGCAAAAACAGCTGAATAATTAATAACTCGATAGAAATATAATTATAATAATAATAATAACCTGCACGTTATTTACCTTTATTAATAAAATAAATGTAAATCAGTCATAATTAAATTTTATTTCCGGCTTTTTAAAATTTTTTTAAACTACAAAAAATGATGTAATTAAGTTAAACTAATTTTCCTGATTGAACTTTTGGAACCAGGACATGAAACTAATCAAAGTGTTTTTAAATGATTTGATCCGCTCAAGTTGAACTCCGCTTTGACCCACGCGTGGACCAACCTGTGGAAGTCTGCAGCGGCGCGTCCGCGTCGTGGAAGGCCGGCAGCGCGGACTCTTTCCCGGGCAGGAAGCTCTTCCCGTCCTCCGCCTCCAGCCGCAGCGCCTGCGAGCCGAACTTCCTGGCGGCCTCCTGGTGCTGCTGGGACGGGGAGAAGCCGCCGGGCAGCGAGGCCATGAGGGTTGAGGTGAGCGCCATGCCCTGCGTCAAACCCTGCGTCAAACCCTGCGCCAGGCTGGAGCAGAAGCCGCTCTGCAGGCCGGGGATCTGCGGGTGGTGTCCGCCGGGCAGAGCCTGCTGCAGGGCCGGTGGCGGCGGCGGCGGCGGCTGCAGCACCACGGAGCGGTAGGGCATGAACATCGGGTACCCGGTGTAGACGAAGTGTCCCGGGCTGGGCTGCGGGGGCCCGCCGATCAGGGAGTCGATGCTGAAGGCGGTGGTGCTTCCGAGTGGCCGCTGCATCACCATGAAGGACGGACCGAACGCCGCGCTCATAAGACCGGCCGCTGGAGCCGAGAGAGGCCGGGGGAGAGCCGCTGCGGGCGGCCGCGGAGGGCTCGGAGCCCCGCCGGGAGTCACCGGGAGCTGAGGGCGGCGGCGACCCGCTCAGAGATCAGCATTCCTCCCTCAAGTCCGCAGGAGACGCGCCGCTTCCAGGGAAAAAAGCGCAAACTGGGTGGACGCGGCTCCGCTCCGAGATGACCCGGACCTGAGGTTCCGGACTGCGCTCCTCTCTGACCCGCTACGGCAGCCGGAGTGTGTCGGTGTGTGTTTCCTGCCGCTGCGCGCCTCCGCAACTGTTTAGGATTTAAATTGCGCTCCCCTCTGGTTAATTGCGCTGCCTTTAGCGCCAAGACGCCGCCTCCCTCGGCCTCTGATTGGCGAATGTCAGGTGACGAGCCCAAGCTCGTGAATGATCCGGATCCACTCAGCGTGGGGCCACCCGGAGTGAAAGTGAAACAGTTTAACTTCATCATCTGAAAACACTCCGAGTTTCACCCTGGTTTCCTGAAGTTCTGGTTCCGAAGGACGGAAACTGGAGTACGGAGGAAAATCAGTGCCCAAAATAAAAATAATTCCGGCTTTTTTCTAAGAACTTGAACTGAAGTTTTCCATGTGGTTTTAAAGTAAAATGGCACAACTCTGATTTATTTCTCTGATCTGGTCCCCATCATGCTGTTAATCTGATAAATCATAAATGAAATGAATGTTTTTAAGTTTCATATCCACAATGTTTCACTGATGTAAATACTTTGTGTGTTTTCAGAAAAAACACAGAGAAAACATTTGGAGACCAGCAGATCATCAGCATAAAGACGAAACGCTCCTGAGGTAACAGCTCACGTCCACGGAGGTTTTCCATCAGTCTGTCCTGATTTAAAAATGTAAAACTCAAAATTAAAATCTGTTTTAGATCCAAACTTCAGATGTTTTCCCAGCAGATGAATTCAAACTGAAATCTTTTTGCAGTGTTTTTAGTTTATTTTTGTAATTGATTGAATGAAATATTGGTAAATCTCCAGTTTATCAGGTAACAGGTTTGGTAACCAGGGGATGTTTTTGGCTTAAAGTTTCCCAAGTGGTTGAAACCTGGATATCTAGTTCTAATTTTTATTTTGGACACATAAACATGATGAATGTTCTTAAAGGGCCGGTTGTTCCAGAATCCATTAACAGACTGTTGAAATATTAATAAATATGTCTGCATTAAAATTAAACAATGCTGAACATTTTGGTGAGTCAATCCAGGATTTAGATTTTTTTAATAAAAGTATCTGATTTTATTTAGAAACATTTGCAGTGAATTTTGCTATATTTGCGCTCATATGAAAGTGAATGTGACTCTTTGTTACTCGCCACATTAATCATGAACTATAACTTCAGACTGAGCAGCAGGAGTGATGCTGCCCCCTGGAGGTGGGAGGCAGCACCACTTAAACTGGATATTTTTGGAAACCTTTGATGTAATTTAGCAACAAAGATAAAAATATCTTTGATTTGATGAAATAATATTTAAACTATCAACCTTTAGCCAGACATTTCTATTTATCTCCTTGGAGACGTGAAGATGGATTCTGAAATATTAATGCCTCTGATACTGATCAATATAATCAATTCTCAAATAGAAATATTGATACTTTAGTTATTTCAGATCATTTCTACCATTAATGAAAAGAGACTAAACTATAGCCTTTCTACCCCCCCCTGTAAATCACAGTGTTTGCTCCTGCTCGCCTCCAAACTGCGTGCTGATGAACGGAGGAACTTTCTCCTCATTAATTCAGCAGCAGCTCATCAATGCCAGCGGCGTGGAAACGCATCAGAGGGGACACATGTGACCTCTGACCCCGAGCAGCCCCACCCCCCCCAGTCAAGGACATGCATGAGCGGCCCCGCCCCCCCGGGGTCACCGGGACACCGTGTCATTACGGAGCCTGATCAGTGCAGACATTAAATAGCAGTATTTTTCAATTAGCGCCGACAAATTCAATCAAAATTCCATAGATTAGGATGAAACGAGGCGCGGGTCATTTACAAGGGCTTTAATTGCACCGCCATTAGACAAATAGTGCAGCGCTCTCCGTCTCATTATCAATCATGCCAGGCATCAATAGTAAAAGGTTGGAGGCAGCCGCTGTGTGCGTGGGCCACCGTGCATGAGGCGCGCACACGGCGCCGCGCTGCCACCAGCAGCTAATAAATACCCTCTTTTGTACTTATAAATTATCCAGTTTAATTAACAACATGGATTATGATTGGACTGTGATTTAATTAAACCTTTCCTGCATGCAGGGCGAGGCGCTGCCATCCATTATGGGGGTGATGATGAAGGCTCTGACAGGAGCTGCTAACCTGGGAGATCAGCAGGCTGCAACAAGCGGCCATGTTGGGGGAAGATTCAGGTTAATCTACTGAGGAAATCCAGATTTTAATCTGGAGTTTAATTTTTATCCATTTCATATTTTTGTGTTTCTGAGTTTAGATCAACAGCAGCAGATTTAAACTTCTGAAAATCATATTTTACAGTCGATGTTTTTACGGGAACAGCAGGTTATCATCTGCAAACAACTTCATCCAGAACTGGAAGCTGCAAACGGTTTGATTCATGAACTGTTCAGGTTCAAACTGCAGTACCCACCGTTCCTCCTGTAGGGGGCAGCGCTGGGGGGCTTCTGCCAAACAGAAACAAACTTTATCTGAAAAAGTCTCGATTTCCACAGAAACTAAAGACATGAAAACTCTTAGGGAGCAGCTGCGTCGGATTATCTGTAATAAAACGTTGATTTGTGATTAGTGACACTAAAACAGGAGGAATCACTGGAAAAACAATAAATACATTTAAAAAAGTTACTTTGGCGGCTTTGTTCTTGGATTTTCTGAGGAAAGTCAGAGTCAATGTTTCCAGTGCTTCTGGTCCGGGAGCATCATAAACTTCAGACGTGTCTGAATAAACCCAGAGGTTTGTGTCTTTGTGAGGACGCGGCTTTACGAGCCCCAGATAAACTTTTAATTTGAGCCCTTCAGAATAAAAGCTGGTAATGGACGGCGGGACTTACAGCCTCGTTAAAGTCACCAGGACGGCAGCAGATCCCGTCATAAACCGTCAACATGGAGGTGGCAGCTCTAACTCATCTCAGACAAACCCGGCGTCATGCTGCTGCAGCGCCGCCTGCAGGCCGCGGCGGGAACTGCAGGTTTAAACCAAACCGACAAAACTTTAGTTTTCAAAGAAAAAAATGAAAGTGTAAACTTTCTTTACATGAACAAACTAAACCTCGATTTAGTAGTTAGCTCTTCAATAAAGCTTTTAAATGTAATTATGATGATAAAAAATCTTTATTTCCTTAAATTTTACAAAAAAAACAGCATCAATATAAAAACCAACAATAATTCAGTGATAAATTATACATATCAATAATGAGATGTTTATGTGATCATTTAAATTATTTGAATGTTTTGTTTATTTTTGACTCATTAAATAATTCGATCTTTATGCAGATTACTAATTTGAATCATTTTGAATAATCTTAAGGATTATTATTGTTTTTGCTGCCTGTGGCGTCGTTTTGTTTTGACTGAGCTGATTAGTGATTAAATGAATCTGGCCAGCAGCTCGATGGCGGTGGATCAGGACTTCCTGTTTGGCCCTCTGTGTCCGCGTCCAGATGTCGGCCCCCAGCAGCAGCTCAACGCCTCGTTTTCACTCGTTGGCAGAACCGAGGCGCTCGGCACCAAGATGGAGGAGAAAAGGAGTCCGGAGGGAAACGGAGCTGGAATCAGGTCAGAGTTCATTTGTGAAAGCAGAAAAACTTCCGATGGTCAGAGGAGACGCTTCTGCAGCCAGGCGACGTTCCCATGGCGACGTTCCCACAGAGGAGAACCTTCCAGGAGAGGAAAATGCTCAGAAGAATCGTTCATGTTCTTTTAGCTCCCAGGTTTTCTACGTCTCTTAAAACCTCGTCGCTTTTCCTCCTGGATCTGCTGTCAGTCACGTGCTTTTACCCCATCTTCAGGCATGACCTCTGACCTCGGCCTGCAGTGAGAACAGACAGTTTCTGCTGCGTTCACAGATGAGGAAGATGAGGTGCTAATTCGATCAGGCCGTTTTTACCTCAAAGCCTCCAGATTGAATTACTGCAGCTGTAGCTGCTGCAGCGTCTGGATGAGACGAGAAGGCGGCTAAATTTGGGTTCCCTCTGAGTGGACTGAGTGGCCTCCCATTAGCACCATGAAACCGTTTCCATCCGACACCGGCAGCATGAATGACGCCCTTGTCTCCTCCAAACGTTCTCACAGGAAATGCTCCGCCGCCGTAACGTCGTTAGCACCTGGTGTTTCCTGTCCGCCGCCTGGTTCTCACACCACGGCGACCAGAACAGGCTGATGGGACTTCACTGAAGATTCCAGGTGATTCCAGGTGATTCCAGGTGATTTTAGCTCCAACCTCAATATTAACAAATTTAATTCATTAATATTTAGTAAGCAAGCTAATAATCTATCTCCAAAACAAATGTTTACATCTAAATCAACTAAAACTGAATTTACAAATGAATTAGAGGAAGTGGACTATCAAAATAAAAGCTGGGTTCAGTCTGACTCCTAAGTCTTAATTGTTGAAAAAGAAACAATGACCTAAATTATCTTATTTATATTGCCTAAATATTTCATTTCAAACCAATCATTTAGTTTGTAAATGATATAATTCATGCATAATATTTGTAGTTAATATCTGGTTTGAACTGTGGCTTTAATAAATGATTAACATGAAGAAAATATGACTGGAAACTGAACCTCCGTTTTGTCTGACAGTCTAAAAAGATCAAATAAAGATGAATATAATAATAAAAGCAGATGAACTAGTTGTTTGTTTTTAAATGGTAGTTAGTATATATCTGTTTTTAGAGCAGCAGTCGGCCGTTGGGTTTCTGCTCTGAGCCGATGAAGCTGTGACAGATCGCTGGCTGAACAGCAGCGGCGTTTAGTTCTGCCTCAGCATCTCGGCTAAGAGGCCTAATGAGAGCTGAGAGACAGACAGGAACTGAAGACACTCACTTCCTGTCCAGCCGCAGATTAAAGGGGCAATCTGTCATTTTACTCAAATGTTTTGGTCACAGCTGCCAGGTTCAGCAGAGGAAGACAAACGAGGCTCCAGTTCCATAAAAACCTGAAACGTTTGCTCCATTAAGAGTTCAAATTGAAAATGAATCTTAGGCTGTTTTACATCTTCAAAGTTAAGCTACATAAACCTGAACAGCTGCTGGAAAAGGAGAAAAACGGGGCTAAATTCAGCTGTTTTAAATACATTGAGATGTTTCCTTTGGGAAGATGGAGACAGAAACAGATCAGCTGAACGCCTTACCAGAGGCCAGAGCTAAACATGCTAGTTAGCAATCGCTACTTCCTGTTTATTTAAGGATCCCTGACAGAGCAGACTCCTCTTCCTGTTTTCCAAACCATGAAATCATATTTTTACAAACATCACAAATAAAAGATATAAGACTTTAAAACACACAAACAAAATCAAACTGCAAAATTTCAAAAATTAAAATAAACAATTAAAAGCTTCAATTTCAGAATAAAGTCACAAATATTATTTTATTGTCTTTAATTAAAGCCAGGCAGAGTGTCAGCATCTGATGAAATCACCATCTGCTAGCCGGTTGATTTGCTTTATCACTTCACTGCCAGCGATCTGAGCAGCCTGTTCCCCTCCTGGCCTGTGGGGGCGCTGCACCAACAACCCCTGTAGGAAATGACACAAAAACCTCTGAAGACACCGAGAGCAACTTCCTTCTTCACCAAATGGAAACAAAAGGAAGGCGTCAGATTTTAGTGGTTATTTTTCTTTGGCTAAAGACAGCTAGCCATTTCTCCTGCTCGCCCTAGGCTAACACACTAGCTTTAGTCGTATTTACCCAGAATGCCCTGCGCTGTAGTCCACTTCCTGCTTTTGGAGCAGGCTTTATGGGCAAATGGAGTTGGATTCATTTTTTTCTCATAATATTATGTTATTCTTGTATAATTCCAGTTTATATTCTCTTTTTATTCTTAGCACAATACGATAATAATCTAATAACTCATTCTCAGATTTATTAATTTAACCTTGGCTCATTAAACGGCACCGTGTAAAACATGTTGAGTCAAACAGTTTGCATGTTTCCTCTAAATGCAGAGAACTGATTATGTTTTGCAGTCTGAACTCATTCAACTGGTTCTGGTCCAGACTCGGGCTTCCGTAGTCTGCAGCGGCCGGCTGAATGATGTCGCCCCGGCTGTTAATGAGTCTGCGGCGGGTTGGGCTCCGGAGCCAATATAACCCGGCGATGAAACGCCGCGGACCCGGCATCATTAGCGGGGAAAGAGACGGTCTGCTGCGGCCGTAACGAGCCGCGGCCGCCATCGCTCACTCCTTAATTAGCAGCGGGCTCGGTGCGGCGAATGGAGCCAACATGGCGGAACATTAGGCCCAGTTGGAGCCAGTTCATCAGTTGATGAGCGCAGCGGCAGGGTCAAAGGTCAGCGTTATAGCGTCAGAAGGCTCCCGTGACGGGGCGTGGCCAGGTGTCATCTGGGTTTGATGTGTGACGTGAGGCCGCACACTTCAAGGTCAGAGGTCAAGGTAGATGAAGAGGCAGGATCATCATCAGGTCAAGAGTGTATGCGGGGGTGTGCGCGCGCGTGTGTGTGTGTGGTGTGTGTGTGTGTGTGTGTGTGTTAAAGCTGGAGGAAAACACGGTGGTGGCCGAGTAATGATCTGAAATAAAGACTGAATTAGATTATTATTATTATAGGTAATGTAATTAAGGATGTAAACTAAATGACAGCACTCATTTTGTTTCTGTTTTCCTACGGAACAGGATTGGTGTCAAAATGAGAATTTAGATTTTTGATGTCAGACTTTTTTCCTAATCTTCTTCCATATTTGATCTAATTGTAATGTTATTAGATGCTTATATCACTGTGTTTATCTAGAAAGTTTAGGACAAACAGTTGGTAATGTCCTGTTTGACCAGAGGATATCATGACTCTGCCACCACCGTGCTTCACAGCTGTAACCTCAGCTAGCTCAGCTAGCAGAGCGTCCTGTCTGAATCTCTCCCGCCTCCAGCCTGATGTTCTCAGCGATTCCCGGCTGAAAGCAGCAGAAATGCAGCGGAGCGTGTTTTCACCACAACGAGCCTTCAGGCGGCGGCACACAGACGCCGTCAGAGTCTGAACCAATTACAGGACAATTAGCCAGCTGGCTGTTATGAAACACAGCAATTAATGTTTCGTTAATAAGTCTGATTCACAGCGATTCCACATCATCAGCTAATCACCGGGTAATTCCTGCCGCGGCGTCTCGGCGCCGGATTGATCCGACAAATCTGGGTCTCAACAAACTCCTGGGCTGCTGACGGCGCCACCATCAGGCCGGCTGACTTATCGCTGCTGTCAGCAGCAGTCGCTATAAAACTGCAAAACTTTTCAGACGAATTAATCATCCTGCAGGGAAATTCATGTGATTTAAACAGAAAAAACAAACTGCTGCTGGGCGTAAATAAGATGCACAGCAATTAAAATATTAAAGCTAAACAAACTGAATATGCAAATGGATGTTTTTTCTCCAAGTAAATATTAAAACATTCAACACCTAAAAAATAAGATATAAAGAAATTAAAAAGAAAAAAAAAAAAAAAAATTATAAATAAAAACTGGACATATTTATAACATTTCTGTGGAAACTTGGCTCAATAAATCCATCATAGCAGAAAATATTTGTTGTGTTTGTGTGTGTCAAACTCGAGGTCCGTGGGCCACATCAGGCTCGCTGCAGGTCTTTATCTGGCCTTCTGGACCAAATTAATAAAACATTTGTCATAACAGTTATCAAATCAACACAGTTTTATTTCATATGAAAATATGCTTTGTAGTATTTAATTGAAATAAATCCGCACTGGTTGCAAAGGAAGTTTTTTATTCATTTTTTAATAATTGGTTTTATCAAAATGTTCAGTCGTTTTTATTGTTTCAAGATTTCAGCCTGATGCACATCATGAGTCTTAAAGGGCCGGTAGCACCAGAACGTATTGATAAGACTCCAACAAACTGATGAATAGTTACTAGACTAAGTAACAGTCTGATCAAATACCAGACTGTTACTTAGCAACCACACCATCCAGAAGCCTTTTGCTGCTTTCTGATTGCCTGTACAGGACGCTCCACTTCTGCTTTTCAAAGCTGTTTGGCTGCATACCCGTGCTTCTGTTTGCAGCTGTTTTGTGTAAATGTTGCATTTAAAGTGACAGAGCCCCTAAAGGTCAGAACTGAAATGTGATTGTCTCAAGATGGTTTAGTGATTAAATGTGATAAAGGTTTTGTTTAGGCCACAGACTGGTTCGGTCCGGTCACAGGAAGCAGAACGGGTCAGCGGCGTTACAGGAAGCAGATGATTCCATGCGGCGGCTGCAGCGTTCAGTGCGGTCGGCATCAGCAGCGTCTCGGCTCAGTTTGAGCAGAAACAGGAATTATCCACAGAACCGAACAGAACCTGGATCATCATCTGGAGGCGCCAGGCCGTCGGCTCCGCTGGGACCGCGACTGGAGCCAATGCAGCGTGGCGTCGTCTTGATGCTGGCGGCCATCTTAGCTCGTCTCAGGAAACGGCGTTCACACGGTGGATAATAGGATTAAGGTGGCGCCGTTTGTTCCGCTCTGTGAGCCCAGCTGGACCGAGACGCCGAGAGACAATCAGACAGAACATCAGAGGTAATACTGGTTCTACTGGTTCTAATGGTTCTACTGGTTCTAATGGTTCTACTGGTTTATTGGTTCTACTGGTTCATTAAATGTTTTCTTGTCTTTAACCTGAAAACTGCAGATCATTAATGAAACTTATTGATCAGCATAAAAAGTGAAATAAGAAATAATAATAAAAATGTTCAGTTCTGTTTATTTAAAGGTTTTATTGGCTCTAGTGGCCTTTATTTAATAATTAGTGGACAGGAATCAGGGAAATGAGAGGGGGAAGACATGCAGCAAAGGTCACCAGGCCGGGATTCGAACCTGGGACGGCCGCGTCGAGGACTAAGGGTGTGCTAAACCCCTGCACCACCAAACCACCCCAGAACTACATTTCTAACAAATACGTCCTGCTGTTTGCAAACTGATTTAAACAATAATAATATAATAATAATGATGAAACCTGTTTTTATTTTCAGGCTCTAACTCCACAGATTGTCACATCTGGTCTAATCAAAGTCCTCATCTGGATCATGTGACCTCCTAAGGCTCCGCCCACTGACCACCGATCCTCATGGACTTCAGTCAGGAACTGGGTCAGCAGCTCATTGAGGTGGAAACACACACACACACACACACACACTTCTGCACATGGACATTTTCTTCCCTCGTTCTGCATTCCAGGCCGGGGAGAATAATAGGACAATGATTTCCCGCTCGGCTCGGGGTATGAATAATTATGGTCTGGGATCAACCTGGAGGAGAAATTGTAATATTTATTATTATTATCAGTTTTTCCTCATTTTAACTGAGTTGGAAGGTTTTAATTTATTTTCTCGTATTTATTTTATTTATGTGTAAAATGATTTAATTATTTTCCAGCTGATAAAATAATATTTTAGTAAAAGTTCTAGTTCACTCAGCAATATATCATTAATTAATAATTCATATCTACATGTGAAGTTTCTATAACGGTCTGAAAAACTTTATTTACTTCAAAAACATAAAAAAAATTTTTAAATCATTAATTTTATTCCATTCGTTCATGTCTGTGGTCAGAGCGCCCTCTTGGGGCCAAACTGTGGAACTACATCATTTGTTTCTGTTTATCACCATAAATATGGAAATCTGAATTAAAATGTTTTTATTCTGCCGCACAGTGACGTCATCCACAACAGGAAGGGTGTATTGATCCTGCAGCTGCTTGGAAACCGCGCCGCCTGCTGGTGACAGAGAGGAACTGCGGGTATTTAATTGATCAGAAACAGTTTTTATAAATGTTTGGAGTTTCTTTGGTTTCCTGAAACTTCAGCTTTAGGTTGACAGGAAGCTGAGCTCTCGGGGCGCTGCTGCCACCTGCTGGAGTCCTGCGGTACTGCACCGGTCCCTGTTAATCTTTCAATAATTTTATTCTATTGAAACATAACATGCAAGAGACTTCACCAGCAGCATGTACAGTTTGTGACCTGAATTCTGTTATTTTTAAACATTTGAAGATTAATTTTCTCTGATATTTATTCCTATGGTTGGGAATAAACCCAGAAAATATTTTTTAAATTCTCAGCAAAAACAAAAATCCAGCAACGTTTTACATAAAATATGATGTAAACAAAAATAATAACTGCTTCAGCCTCACATTCAAATCTAATAAATGATGATTTAGATGTTTTAGTTTGAGCTTCAACATTAATAACAATTTAAAATCCTTAATAATAAGAAGATTAAAGTGATAAATGAGTTAAAGTTTAACATTCTCTTTATTTTTAACACTTAATGAAATTCAGAATCAGGAAATGGGAAATATTTAATATACTAGTAAAATGGTAAGAAAAATAATAGTTATAAAAAAACAAGAAAAGTTTTTCTTTTCTGACTTTATTGTTTCCTGTTTTGTTTTGTTTTTTCTTTCCAGGATGTGTGTGTGTGGGGGGGTGGGTGTGTGTGTGTGTGTGTGGGTCTGTCTAATGGACTGAATGTTCAAGGCTGAGGGCCTAATGGGTTTGTCCGTCCAGTCGGTCCATTAATGATTCTCCGTCTGAACGACTTTAAGTAGCAAAACTTCAAACGTTCAGATAAACAAAAACTCAATTTCTGTTTCATAAAAACAAATAAAGATCAGAGATCTGCATCAGGAAACGTTTCTGCTGCTGGAGGAAATTCAGATCTGATAATAAATCAACAGATTAATTCCAGATGTTTTGTCTGAACTCAGATTTTAATGTTAAATTCAGAATATTTTAGATTTTTGCTCCAAAATCTCTGCAGCTGCTGATTTTAAGGTTTCAGATTCCAAATATCTCCTGAGGTCTGCTAACGAGAGCAGCTAATGCTAATGCTAACAGCCTTGGGTTCAGCCAATCAGCAGATTTTTAATAAGAGAAATTAAAGGTGCTTCTGATTGGCTGCTATGCTAACAGCTAGCGCGTCAATGTTTCAGCTTCTCAATATACATCCACAGAAAAGTGTTGACTGGATTTAAATTGTTCTGTAAAAAGATTTAAAATATTATTTAGATCCAAACTGGAGGAAAATAAATATATGAAGTGAGAAGTTTTACCGTTTGGTTTCTTGAAAATGTTTCCTTCATCTTTTACAGAAACTTCTTCTTCTGTCCACATGATGGCGCTCTCACCGGCTCCATTCAGCTGGACGTTCTTCCTGTTTAACGAGAGTTATTCCCTCCCACTGTCGCCGCATGCTGACTCTGATGCTATTTCAATGCCACCAGCTGGTTTACCAGATAGCAGTAAAATATCAGCTAAATGTTGGATTTAAGGGATTAAAAGGTGAAAGGTCAGATTAGATTTTTCTGACTCTGTAGAGTCCAGGTAATGATTAATCAATAACTAAATTAGATAATGATTATTTTAATAACTAGCTAATCATAATACTAATCTAAAAATGTCAAAACCAGCCAAGTAATTACAGGAAGCTAAATGCTTCCAGGTTAGCAAAACGCTGCAGTGCTAAGCTAATAGTTAGCGCATTAGCAGAGCGTTACGATGAAACTCCTGGTGTTTTTACTAAAGTCTGTGATGGAAAACCTGCTGAGTGAAGAGCAGCTGAACTTCCTGGAAAACAAGCTAATCAGTGATTAGCGCCGCTGAGGAAGAACAAAAGCAGCAGCTGCTGGTTTGAATCCCAGCCTGCCGCGGTTACCGCCTCACACCTGGGCGCTAATCTGACAAACCGGCCTCTGACCTTTCACACAGGACACGCTTAGATTATCATTAAGCTCAGAAAATGGAAAAAACGTCATCAGACATTCAAGAATAAAGACATAAAAACTTGGAGGAAAAAATGTTTTTGTGACGGAGGAAGAGGAGGGAGGAAGATGCTCCATTGATTGGTAGTGTGTGTGTTTGACCACCATGAATGACGCTACGCTCCGTGGGGGTGTGTGTGTGTGTGTGTCCTTGACAGGCAGGATATAAACGAGCCGCTCTGAGCTTCAGAGGACAGGAGCGACCAAGAAGAAGAAGAAGAAGAAGAAGAAGAAGAAGAAGCCTTCACCTCCCAGAATCCACCAGCAATAAGAAGCAGCAGAAGAAGAAACATCAAACTGCGGTGAGTTTTCACTCTGTTCATCACAAATGAAAATGTTTTGATTCAATAAAACAAAAAAGTTAGTTTTTAGCTAAAACCTTAGAATAAGCTGTAAAGTTTTGGAATCTCACCTTGAAAGTTTTATTTTAGTTCATGAAAGTTTAATTATTTATTACAGTCATAAAAATGTTCAGTATTTAATATTTATCACATTTTGTAACAAAAGTTGGATAAAAATGAGATGAATGTTCTGGTTTCTGGTTGGTGGACAGGATCATGTGTCCTGCGTGGCTATTGGTGGCCGTGGTGATTGTGGGCGGAGCCAGAGGAGCAGCCAGCCAATGCTGGGAGAGTCTGAGCTGCCAGGACCTGAGCAGTGAGAGCAGCATGATGGTAAAATGAGCCCTAAATATTAAACCATCCATTCATCCAGGAACATATTTACTACGTTATTTAATCTAAAGTCACATCAGAATCACTTCAAACTGTTAAATATTAGTTAATATTTGCTTTCAATAAGTTAAAGTTAAAATAAAATAATCTGATCTGTTCCTCCAGGATTTTTATTTAGATCAGAATTACAGATTTTGTGGAGTTAAATTATAAATATTTGCACTGAATTTTGTGATATTTGTACTAATTTATGACAGTAAATGTGGCAGCAGATGAGTAAAATAAATACTGCCACCTGCTGGTGGGAGGTAGCATCACCATAACCTGATCAGAAATGAACTCAAAATGATGCACTGGGGTGAAAATGAGGCTTATTTTAGATTTCATCAGATTTTTTTCAGAAAAAGTGGAACAAAAAAAATTTCATTGAAATATGAGTTTTATTTATAATAATTCATCTAGATTGTTGAGAACAATGTAGTCCCATAAAGTTTAATTGAACAGCATCTTTCCATCGTTAACATTTCCAGTTCTCTCCAAGTTTCATCTTATTTTTATTAAACTGTTTTGAAGTTTATTTGGTTAAAAATGTAATTCAAATTTTTTCCTCTGCCTACATCCCCCAGAATGCTGTGCGGTAGCCATATTATTGACTGGTGTTGACAAAACTCAATATTTCAGATGTGGTCCAGTTAAATTTTTGTTGTTATTAATATTATACAGTTTCTGTAACATAACTGTAGATCAGTGTTGAGGTTTGGTTGGATAACCAAAGTAAATCTGACCCTCTGGGTTGGTAGGACTGTCTCCACGCCTGCCGCTCCGACCTGACGGCCGAGACGCCCCTGGTCCCAGGTGACGCCCACCTGTCGCCGCCCCCAGACCCCGCCGCCCCGCAGGCCAAGCGCTCCTACTCCATGGAGCATTTCCGCTGGGGGAAGCCGGTCGGCCGCAAACGCCGCCCCGTCAAGGTTTACACGTCCAACGGCGTGCAGGAGGAGTCGGCAGAGGCGTTCCCCGCCGAGATGAGGAGGCGCAGCGACGAAGAGGAGGAGGAGGAAGAGCAGCTGCAGGAGAAGAAGGACGGCTCCTACAAGATGAAGCACTTCCGCTGGAGCGGGCCGCCGCCGGGGAAACGCTACGGAGGATTCATGAAGAGCTGGGAGGAAGGGAGGCAGAAACCGCTGGTCACGCTGCTGAAGAACATCATCAACAAGGAGGAGCAGATGTAGCCAATGAGACGCTGCGACACGCCGAGGGCTCAGCCAATAAAACGCTCCGAGGGATTTCATATTTATGGCTCCATGTAAATAACTGTATTTATTATATGAGTTATTTGCAAGCAAAAGGAAAGACGTGTTTGTCTTTTGTTCCGTTTCCTTAAAAACAGGTCAGTGGCCTATTCAAAGTACAGTCATTAAATAAAACTTTAAAACTAGACAATCTGGTTCAAATGGGTTTGAACTCCAATTGGACCAAAAATGAACCAAATGAACTGTTCAGTTGTGAACTGTTCAGTTGTGAACTGTTCAGTTGTGAACTGTTCAGTTGTGAACTGTTTGCAGTTCCTCTGGTTTCCACCTGGAGACGAGATGAAAGCTGTCAGGAAATCTCAACGTTTGAAGGTTAAAATCATCCTGACAGAAACCAGTTTCAGGATGATTTAAAGCTCCGTCACTTTAAACACAAACAAGATGCTAAATATGGATTCTGAATAATAAAGCACCTTTAAGGTTTTCACGTAAAAAATTATTTTGTTCAAACCTGGAGGAAATGTAAAGCTAAGAGGTTCTGCAGACGAGTTGGTCTGGAGAAGCAGAACTTTAGAACAAATCTGATTATGAACAGAAACCAGATAAGTGACTTTTATTCCTTAAATATCTCCATAAATTCAGCTCAGCTGCAAATTAAAGCCACATTGTAATTAAATATAATTTTTTTATTATTTAGTCCATTTCATACAGTCTCACTTCTTCCTCCGACATATTTTGATGCTAAAGTTGTTGCAGGAATGTCACTTTCCTCTGATAAATTGATGCTGCAGTTCAAGGTTCCGCCACAAGAGGGAGACATCCTGGGTCCACGTGATGCTTTTCTGGGCTGTTTGTTTTTTGCACCTCTGCGTTTTTATCTTGTTTCTGCTTCCTGTTTTTTTCTCATTTCATCTTCAAACTGGGACAGAAAAATCCTCATTTCTATATGTGATTCTGTTGCTGTAAATTCAACACGATTCACTTTTAAATGTGAGGAAATTTGATCTGCAAAGTTCAAGAAATCTCTGAATTGAAGCTGGAAGAGTTGAAAAACTCCCAACAAGTTCAGAAAGTGTAAATATTGACCCCAGTGAAGCAGAAACACATTAATCAGATTTATTTAAAAATAAAGTATTATATCTGTCTAATGAAGCACTCGGTGTCAACATGACACAGTTCTGGTCTGAACAGGTTCAGGGGATCCTGGAGAAACTCTTCACCTTCTCAGAGTCTGGTGTTTCCCAGTGGAACATGAACGCACCACCAGCAGACATGGAGGGTGCAGTTTCCACTTGAAGCACATCTGCTGGTTTGAGTCGAGTCCAGGCTCTGGTTCAGGTCTGAACTCGCTGCAGTTTAGGTTCTGATGGAGCTTCGACAGTTTCTCCAGACATGAAAAGTTCCTGGAGAACAAAAAAACGTTTCAGAACAGAAACAAAGTTCAACAAACTGAGTTTCCTCAGGAAGTCTGGGTTCAGTTATCTGCTCCAGATTTCACCGCTCAGAGTATCTGAACCCGGAGTTAAGATCAACCTGTGAAACTGAAGGTCAACGCACTCAAGAGTTGTCATAACCTCCCCCTGGAAAGGTCAAAGGTCGAGTTTGTTGCAGTCAGCTACCTTGTCATAGATGACTTTAACAATGAGCGAGCAGCTGGGACATGTGGCCACCTCCTCCCCGTTCTCCAGGTCCTCCTTTAAAAACACAAACAGGGACTCAACATCAACCACCAGGTCAAAGGTCAATGTATTACAATAAATGCCACAAGATGGATATATCCAGCATGATTTATAGAGGAGGATTTGAGTTTAGTGGGGTGAAAAGACAGAAATATTTAACGTGTAAAATGAAGTGAAATAAGGATTCATTGAAATTCAACTACAAAGGTTTTATAACAGAAAAATAACTTACAAAGCAAAAAGCAAATAAGTGGAGAAATGTTTCATTAGCTGAAGCCGAATCAAGCCGAACCATTTACTTAACAATAATATGACATATTTCTGTGAGCAGGTCAGTGTGTGTGTCCTACAGGTCAGTTAATGTTAAAACCAACCAATTTTATATGGAGTTTGGGTAGAAGCGCTGAGGCAACGCTCACCTTGGTTATACAGAAGCGGTCTCCACAGGGACAAGGGAAGTAGTAAGACTCCGTCTCCTCGTCAAACTCAAAGTCCTCAATCTCCACCTCATCGTGAAACGCCGACATATTTCACCGGAGACACCATCAGCCGCTTGCGATGGGTTTATTTACCGCGACACGCTGATTCCAGCCGGCGCAGAGTGATGACGTTTCTGTTTCATGCCGTGACGAAGGCGGTAGTGACTAAAAAATCAACCTGCATTCATCAGTTTGATTTGTTTAGAACTTCGTCTAACGGGTGAATTGAGTTTCCTAAATCTGCTGGGATTTACTCAGCAGATTTACCGCAGTTTAAACAGAACTGCGGTAAATCTGTTTAAACTGCTGTGGAGAAAAACTCCCTGGTTTCTGACGACCTCCATCCAGATGCGATGAACTCGGACTCGGGTTTTCTTGACAAGTCAGCTTACATTACTGTTGGGAAAAAGGAGTCACTGCTAGATTTAATTCTAAGTTGATCTGGTTTATATAATTCATATTATAAATATTAATATTATTATGGTATGTCTACTGAACTGACAGCTATTTAAATTTGAAGCTATTTTATCTGCAGCTGATAAAATATCTACATTTCCTAAGTGAGTTACACACTCATATTTCCTGATTTTAAAAATTATCTAAAATATATTAATAGACAAATTCGGTTTAGTTGTTTTACTTTGAAGGAACCCAAAGGAAGTGCAATCACATAGCAGCTCTCTGGCTTTACTCTGGCTGTAGTTACACACTGCGTCCACCAGGGGGCAACGGGCTGAGTTAGCAGTTAGCTAGTTTCCCGCTTCTGATCGGCTAATGAAGCCCTTGTTGCTCTCTTGGTGCTTCTGTTGTGTTATTTCTTACATCTTCTTCCAATTTTAACATGAAATCAATGTTTTCTCTGTCGGTGTGAACTAGAAGCAGCCACAAAGAGAAGAAAACAGCCCGCAGACACTCTGAGCGGAGCTAGCGATGCTAGCGGTGCTAACAGACTCCAGCAGCAGCAGCTAGTTTTACACACAAACTGATTATCAGGAGCTGCAGATGTAAACTCTGATGCTGAACAGCAGCGACTGTCCTTTGGCTTTAAAAATAAGCTTTAAATTTGCTTTGAAAGACGCGACGGAACTACAAAGACCAGAATCCAACGCGGCAACCTTCTGACCGGAAGCGGAGAACTATTGATCCAATCAGAATGAGGCGGAAAATGTCAACTAGAAGATCAGGATAGTTTCAACCAGGCGCAGATGCATTAAGGAACTTTGGTTCTTATTGCAGTAAAAAAAACAAACGTGTTTTGTGGAAGATGATGTCTGGAGCAGGAAGAGAGCGCTGTAAGTCTTTATTAAGTTTTCATTGTTCATTAGGTGTTTTTATTCCTTTATTTTAAAACCAGTTTAGACTGGTTTAATAATGTAATGTCGGTGTTTATGGATTAACTGCATAGTATCTCTGCTGTAAGAACAGAACCTTACTACACGAACCGAACACAATGTAGAACAATATTAACACCAAGCTTTAAAACAGATTTTCTGTTTGTTCGTTCCCTCAGTGTACTACAAACATGGCGGCTGCCAGGCTTAACTTTCCCTACCCCAGCTTGGTGATGCTTTTAAGTGTGCTTTTATTGTTTCCCCCTCTCTATTAAACCTGCTAACGATCCTCTTCATGTTTTTGTGTGCAGCCTATAAAATGTAATATTTAAATTTCAGTGCTACTTGTTTAATGATGATATCAGATTCAGAACATTGGAGTAAATGCTGTCTGGAAAACAACATGCACCTTTTTCAGCATTTTAATTCCGGGCCAGCAGGGGGCACATTGGGTCATTGTTTGGGTGAAAGGTGAATGAAGGCGTGTTGTGCTGCGGCTCCATAGATCGCCGTCTGACTGGTCCTGAGATGGACGCACAGCGGTTCCAGAACGCGGCCTACCGCTACCTGTGCAGGCTGGAGGAGGCTAAGAGGTCAGTGAGCAGAACCAGAACTGGACCTGGTGGTCTTTGAATTGAGATGGATGCAGATGGTGAACCTGAAAGCCAGATCAGGGCGGCTGTTAAATCCAGCGTTGTTGGCTTTTCTGATTGGTGGTTTCCTGCTCAGGTGGATGGAGGTGGTTCTGGAGGTGGAGCTTCCTGGCCCGACGGACCTGGAGAGGACTCTGAGGAACGGAGTCACTCTGGCGAAGCTGGGCCACCACTTCGCTCCCTCCGCCGTCCCACCGGAGCGGATTTACGACCCGGACCAGCATCGGTACCAGGTGGGGTTCTGACCCCAGCTGTCTGGTTCCATCATTTGACTTTATTCGATCACTGATCAATAACATTCATCCGTTCAGGACATTGGTCTGCAGTTCCGACACACGGACAACATCAACCTGTGGAGGAGCGCCATGATGTCACTGGGCCTGCCGTCGGTCAGTGAGCTCTCGCCTGATTGGTCACTGACTGGTCAGCTGATCAGCTTCTAACTGATGATTGGCTGTTGTTGTTTCTAGGTGTTTTATCCAGAGACCATCGACGTGTACAACGGGAAGAACATTCCCAAGGTCATCCACTGCATCCACCTTCTCGGGTACGCCGTCCATCCGTCCGTCCCGCTGTCCGTCCCGCTGTCCGTCTCTGGCCTCTGCCATCTCTCGTGTGTCTCTGCAGCCACTTCCTGTCCCAACAAGGCTTGGCTCCGCCCATTGTTGGTCTCCAAGGACAAGTGAGCTTCACTGGTAAGTGCTGACCCAGGCGTGTTCCCAGGTGGACGTCGTGGTCGTCGGACCAATCGGAGAGCAGTGTTGGTGACATGTGACTCTGTCCCCAGACGAGGAGATCAACCACATGGAGCTGGAGCTGAGCCAGCACCATGACCCCATGGAGTCCTTTGAGGACATCGGGGACATCCTGGGCTGAGGAGCTGTCTGTGGACGCAGCTGCAGGTAGGCGCGCTCTGATTGGCCGGGACCTCCCAGGTGGAGCTGACTGTGGTCGTCCTCCAGTCCAGGGAGCCGTGGATGCAGTGAACACGGCGGTGGCCCGGGGGCAGGTGGAGGTCACGACCTTGGCGCTCAGGAACCCCTCAGCTCTCCTCATCGGCCTGCAGGAGGCGCACATGAGCACCTACCACGAGGCGCTGAAGCAGGCCCGGATGAGGAAGGCGGAGCTGGCAGCAGACCAGGTGAGCTCTGATTGGTCGGAGAAAGAACCCTTTCATCCAATCAGCTGTTGATTCCTGTGTGTGTGTGTGTGTGTGTGTGTGGGGGTGTGTGTGTGTGTGTCTCAGGCCGGTTCCTCCAGGGACTCAGGGCTCGGCCAGGGGAACCTGAGCCAAACTGAGATCCAGAATCTTGTCCGGACCGTCAACGGTGAGAACAGGGGAGAAATGTGAGTATGGGACTGGATCAAAGTGACCAGATGATCCATTTGGGCTCAGAGTTCTGCAGCGGTCCGAACTAACGCTCTGAATCCAGCTACTGGGTTGGGAGAAATCCTGGCCGGGAAGCGGACCAGGAGGCCAGTGGACCGGTTCTCCATCGAGGCTCCGAGGTCCAGGGCGGAGGTCAACGTGGCAGACGGTAAAACCTGTAGAAGCTCGGTTCTGCAGTGTGGTTCTGATCCAGGAACAAAGCCTGACTGTTGGTTCTGATGTTTCCAGGCGGTGGACTTAGGCTGGGCGAGATTCCCTGGACCAGCTTCCAGCTGGCCAGGAGGAACCCGGTGGAGCTGAGGCTCCTCCACTACATCCTCTTCAACCTGCCTGGGAAGGTACACGACCTTTGGACCCGGTAGAACCTCTGCAGTCCAAGGTTCTGTACGACCCGGTTCCAGCTGCTCTGATGGCTCCATGTTCTGTGATGGGAAGCAGGGAGATCTGGGAGCCTGGAGACCTCAGACCTTCTGGTTCTGATCCGAGCTGCTTCCTGTTTCCCTTCACAAACTGGCGCCGACGCTTTCCAGGCCAATCAGAACCAAAAATAAAGCTACAGGTTCTGGACCGGCTTGTAATGTGCAGGGACCCCCTGCCAGCAGGGGGCGCTCAGGGACCCCCTGCTGCTGAAGGGACAGGAAGAGAAACGGTTTGAAGGTCAAAGTTCAGGAGATGCAGCGCTCTGAGGAGGAACGGGTCTTTAATCTGAGTGGCTCCCGTCAGGACTCAGAACCCGGTCAGTTCTGTGTTTTCCTTCAGGCGGGGTCCATCAAGAAGAACCTGCGCCGGTTCAACGGCTTCCCGTTCGCCGCCGACAGTCAGGAGTTCAACCAGAAACGGGGCAAGTTGCTCAGGTTGGCTCCATTCAGGTTCCTCTGGTTTCCTGAGCGGTTCCGGTTCTGACGAAGATCAGAGAAGAAGAAACCCGTTTACTCTTCAGCTCTGACCATCTTTCCGTCCAGGAGCTCCGTCCTCACCAGCGCCAGCCTGAAGGACATCTGCTCCATCCTGGCGCTGAGGCGGGCAGGAACCAAGGAGCAGCTCGTCCAGCGGATCCTCAACTTCCTGACGGCCCCCAGAGACAACGGGAAGGTGATCCGTCTCATCTGAAGACGTCCGTCTCCTCCAGGAACAAGTTGTGTTCCTTCACTAAAGCTTCTGTGTGGTCGTTCCTTCACAGCGCCCTCCAGTGGTGAGGAGGAGGCAGTAGCCTCACAGCAGGAGTTGAAGGTAAAACCAGCCAGATCTGAAGGATCCACAACGTTCTGCTCAGGACGGGTTCAACCCAAACATTCTGAAACTCAATGTCTTCTGCAAGACATTAAGGCATGAACTCATTAAGTGGAATAAATGTGAATGTTTTGATTTATGAATGATTAGCTGGGAGCTACGTCAGCGTAGCACGTGATTCCTCTCTTCTGCCACAGGTGGAGCAGCCCAGCTCCGCCTCAGATCAGCTCTTCTGGATGACGGTGGCAGGAGATCATCTGCTTGTCTGCGAGTTGCTGGTTTGAGTCCTTGCTCTGTCCATCTCCATCTTCACCCACCTTGACCGCCCAGCAGTGCAGCATGGCTGCCTTCCTCCTGTCAGAGCGCCCAGGGCAGCTACGGCTACTATCCAGTAGCTTTCCACCACTTCTGCAGTCCAAGGTTCTGTACGACCCGGTTCCAGCTGCTCTGATGGCTCCATGTTCTCACATCTGTGATGGGAAGCAGGGAGATCTGGGAGCCTGGAGACCTCAGACCTGCTGGTTCTGATCCGAGCTGCTTCCTGTTTCCCTTCACAAACCGGCGCCGACGCTTTCCAGGCCAATCAGAACCAGAGCTGAGTGTGAAGCGCTGTGGAGTCCTCTGGACTTGATAAGCGCTTTACCGGTACAGGCCATTTGGCGTTTTCCTGGACAGCTGTGGACGTTGTTCAGACATCTGGGAGCAGCGCCGCACCTCTGCAGGTGATGCAGGTGATCCTTACGGGACCATCTGAGTCAGGGCTCAGATCTCGGATGATCTGATCGATGCTGACGGCTCCAGGTGATCTTCAGGTCCGTCGTTCTCTAGAGAGAAAACATCTGCTGCCAGTCTGCAGGACCAACATCCTCAACTCAGTTGGACGTTCAGCCATGAACCTGAGGCTAAAGAGAAAACTGCTGGGTCCTTCAGCAGGAACAGGGAAGAAACTGTGTGGTCTTGGGGATCTGGGGGTGAAGGACAGCAGCTGTTCTCAGGAGGATTTCCTCAAAGCGTAGCAGCACCCCCCGACCTGCCGGCAGAGTGAAGCCCAAACCAAACACTGGACTGGAGTCACAATCCGGTGAGTTGAGCATTAAATACGGTTCAGTTCATACCTGAGCGAGAACAAGGAGGTTAGCTTCAACCAGAGGCCTAGCTAATGTTAGCACTGCCTTTGACAGACAAATGAACGTATTGCTAATGGCGTTAGCCTGACAGTTGAACGACGTGGACCTTCATTCCTCCCGTGGAAAGAGCAGCAGCTGGACTCTTCAGAAAGTTTCAGCGTACCTAACCCTAACCCTAACCCTACCCTAACCCTTCCCGTCATGGGAAGGTCGGCTCTCCTTCACCTGTGGAGACTTTAGGTTCGTTCAGCACCAATGTGAATCAACCTTGAGCTGATGCTATAGCAACAGCAACATGGTGTCAGTATGAAGGCAGAGACATCCTGAAGGCCATCAGCCCAAAGACTCAACCACCTGGGTTCAGTTACTTTGACTGGACCAGGATCATGACATCACTGCCCAACATTTCAGAAAGACGTAGCTCAGACGGTTTAAACTAAAGCTGTGAAGATCAGGAGGCCTCTGGGTCCAGATCTGAAGGACTAAACAGTCAGTGAGTTCATATTGACTGAATACAAACCTTTGGGACCTCACAACATCTGGCTGCAAAACGACCAAAGTGACCAGAGATTTTAGCCAAAAACTGTTTTTATCCAGAGACTAAATCCATCCAACAGAGCAACTCCAGGCCCTGAAGTCTGGAAGGAATCATTCACACAAATCCAAAAGGTAAAACATGATTTATTGGAGGATTAAAATATCTGCCCAGGTTAGAGAATCCAGATATTTCACCCATCAGGACCTGAACCTGATCCATGTCTGACTTTCTGAAACCATGTGACTACAATGAATCCAATATGAACCCTTGATACCTGTAAATAAACTAAACTGTGGGGAGGAGGACCTGGAGGACCTGGAGGACCTGGAATACCTGGAGGACAAACAGTAAGTTAATAACATTTTGAATCCTGCTCTCTATAATGTAAGGAGATATAAAAACCGACAGATGGGAGGACAGATGGGAGGACAGATGGGAGGACAGATGGGAGGACAGCCAGTTTTGATGCTTTTCTCTCATTATGATTATTTATTGTATCTCATACATTTTAATGGATTCTTCTGTCGCTGAGATTTTTCTGCCGTTTCCTCCAGTAACAATAATATTTGTTCTAATTTTCCTCAGCAGATCATTTCTGTTACTGTAATATCTGCATGGTCAGCAGTAACTGGACGAGGTTTGGTCTCTGCCTTTGTAATCACTGATATCACTTGTTTACATTAGTTATCTGGATTAACTGGATTATCTGCCTGTTATCTTTTTATTTTAATCAAATGAAATAAAAAGCTTTAAATGTTTGGTCAGACTGACATTTAACAAACTTTTTCTGCCCCTGTTTATAACTGAACTCTCCACTTATGATCTTCTGTTCTTGGTATAAATGATGTTTTCACTCTCTGATGTCATGAACAGAATATTAATAAACAATGATTTTCTACTTTAAATGCTTGGATATTTTTTCCACAACTAAAAGTTATAAACAGAATAACTTCTATTCCTGACGTCTGAAGGGAGAAAGCGCTGCAGGTCCATTTTGGACGGATATTCAATTAAACGTTTTGATTAGAAGAGAAAGAGGAAGAACTCTGCAGGTCTTCCTCACCTGGACCCAGGAGCTGCAGCTTCCCTTACTCTGCTTCAACTCCAGTTAGTACCAGCTGTTACCAGTTGCTACCAGTGTTACCTGTTGTTACCTGTTGTTACCTGCTGTTACCTGTTGTTACCTGTTGTTACCAGCCCACTGAGGGAAGCAGCTGCTCCATGTAGTTGCACGCTGTGGCCACATGAGGGCGGCAGAGAGTGAACAAAATAGAAATAAAGTGAGCAGATCTGCTCATGGGTTCAGATGTGTGTATAAACACACACATTAAGGTGCCGCTCTGCAGCTCTTCTCAGCAGGTGATGAAGGCTGTCAGCCTCATTTCAAGGAGAAGGACTTGGATCAGACCAGGACCAGCGGTAAGCTGTCCACTGGACTCTTGAAATGTAATTTGACTTTAGTTTTGCATTTGATAAAAAGAAATGCAGAATACATTGAAGGAAAAGTTTCCTCTGCTGGTTTTTATAGTTTGGCTCAATTAAATGCATTTTTAAGATATTTAATGTGAGAACTTATGAAAAAAACCATGTTTGGATTTGTTTGATTCAACCAAACAGAATTCAATAATTTAATTCTTATATCCATGGTTAAAATAGTGAAAAAAATGTATGTCTAAAGTTAAAAATGGAATTAGTCATTAAGATAAATTAACACTAAACCAAAAAGTAAAATGTATGTTAAAAGCATTTGTCCATGTTTTTGTAGGTTTTTCACCTCGTCATTAATTCACTCACTGGTGAAAATAAAAAAGAGCCAAGTGGGAAGCCGTGAAATTATAGAACATTTCACATTCATATTCTATCTTTCCATCTAAAGGAATCGAAACTATTTCTAAGAAACTATTCATTTTTTAAAATCTCTATTGTCTTTATAATTTTATCATAATTATAAGGACATTATTAGTCTAATAATTAGATTAATGTATCATTATTCTAATAAACTCCATGTCTACTATTGTAGACAAACTTAGATTTTATTCTAAGTTTGTCTGATTTATATAAGTCACGTTATATTATGGTCCGTCTAAATGAATTGACAGCTGCTTAATTGCGAAGCTATTTTATCTACAGCTGATAAAATATCTAAATTTCCTAAGTAAGTTACACACTCATATTTCCTAATTTAAAAATGAAGTTAAAATATATTTACAGTCAAAGTCAGTTTAGTTGTTTTACTTTGAAGGAACCCAAAGGAAGTGCAATCACATAGCAGCTCTCTGGCTTTACTCTGGCTGTAGTTACACACTGCGTCCACCAGGGGGCAACGGGCTGAGTTAGCAGTTAGCTAGTTTCCCGCTTCTGATCGGCTAATGAAGCCCTTGTTGCTCTCTTGGTGCTTCTGCTGTGTTATTTCTGAACTTTTCTGCTTCCTTTATTATGAAATCAATGTTTTCTCTGTCGGTGTGAACTAGAAGCAGCCACAAAGAGAAGAAAACAGCCCGCAGAGACTCTGAGCGGAGCTAGCGATGCTAGCGGTGCTAACAGACTCCAGCAGCGGCAGCTAGTTTTACACGCAAACTGATTATCAGCAGCTGCAGATATAAACTGTGATGCTGAACAGCTGCGACTGTCCTCCAGTTCACTGATAATCACTAATAGTTTATTTTAATAAAACTCTGAGATTTATTAATTAACCTGTTCTGGAGGATTTCAGTGTCATTACAGGCCGTTGACCACAAGATGGCGGCAGAGAAACTGGCAAAAAAATAAAATGTTTGTCTCCAGCAATTGTCTAAATCTTTCAAAATCTACATTGACGTTTTAATTTAGTCCATCAGTTCAGTCATAATGTCTCATAGTTTTATTAGAAATTAATCAATCATTAAATTATTCGGAAGGATTTATCGTTTGATTAGCAGTTCTCACTGCCCTCTGGTGGTGAGTAATGGGAACTATAGATTTTCTTCATATTAATTGATGAACCGGAAGTATTTGTCTTTATATTTCTTTTTTCTAATTTTCCCTTTAATCCAGTCATTTAAAGTCACATTACTGTCGGTAAATAAGGATTTTATTTAGTCTGAGCAGAAAAATTATTTCATTCGTTTACTCTGGACTCTGATGATAGATTGCAACTTATGTTTAGCTGAGCAGATATAAAATATTCGAACAAACTATGGCCATTAAGTATTTATTTATTTATCGTGAATAAGTCTTTTGTTCTCTTTAATGTCTGACATGATCTCATAATTAACTGATTAAAGTTTCAACACAGCGACCTGCAGAAGCGTCATTGTTCGGGATTCCCGTGTCCGCCTGCAGAGGGCGCCACACAAACCTCCGTGTGTTAAAGCATCAGCCGATGTAGCAGACAAACAGGCAGCACCATGGGCGGCTGCCGGGCGGCTGCAGCCGGGGCTCTCCGCCTCACAGCGCTCTGCAACCGAATCCAGAGGCCGCTGCGAGCCGGAACCAGAACCGGAGCCTCGGTCTGGGCCCGAAGGAGCCTGAGCGAACCGGCGGCCTTAGAGCCGCGGAGGAGGCTGAAGAGCGCCGCGGAACTTCCGGGACCCAGTTGGTTCACCACCCTGTACTGGCTGTTCATCAGGGGGTACGGAGCCAAGGGACACCTGCTGCAGGTAACGCACACACACACACACACACACACACACACACACACCCCCCACACACACACCCCCACACCCCACCCCCCCCCCCACACACACACCTCTCTGCAGGACCCCCACCCCCCGCTCCCCCCCCCACACACACACACTGCTGGTCTCTTTACCTTTGATGTTTATTTCCTTTTATTAATTTTTGTTCTGAAATATTTTCAATATTTTCTCTTTCTGCGTCTTTCAGCCTCTAATGGATCAAATGTGATTATTAGCAGGAATTTTTTCCCTGTTAATAATAATAATATTTTACATCAAAATGTTTGAAATGAGGATGAAAATATCTGACAAACGGCCAAAAGTCTTTTTTTAACTTAAATTTAAATGTTTAGCTTTTTTAACGTAAATATTTAAATTCAGTTGAGATGAAACTTTTCTGACTGAAACTTTAAAATAATCCTAAATGTTTTTATTTATCTGCTGAAGTTGCAACATCTCTGAGATGAGCCGTTTACCAGTCTGAGAGTTCAGAACCATCTGGGTCCATTTGGGCCCAGATGGACCCAGATCTGGGTCATTTGTGTGTGTGATGCAGTGTGTGTGTGTGATGCAGTGTGTGTGTTCCCCACCCTGACCCCTCTGCCTCCCCAGTGCCTCCAGAAGCAGCGGTACGGCCCCATGTGGCGGTCCCGGTTCGGTCCGTTCCAGCTGGTGAACGTGGCGGCTCCGCGGCTCATCGCCCAGGTGATCCAGCAGGAGGGCCGGTACCCGGTCCGGGTGGAGCTGCCGCACTGGAAGGAGTACCGGGACCTGAGGGGCCAGGCGTACGGCTTGCATGTGGAGTGAGTCTGTCTGCTGAACCCGATCAGAACTAGATCTGGATGATTATAATCTCTGAATTCAGATTATTAATCTCTGATCGTGACTTTAATCTGTTGTCATGACAACATGTGCCTGAATATAAATGTCCAATTTCTCATAAAGTGTCTTTAGGCTCCTGATAAAATCAGTTTCTTCATAAACGTTTACAGTCTCGTGGTATTCCAGCAGATATTCTGATCGTTGATCGGGTCTCCTTGTGGTTAAGCAGCTCTGGGCCGGAGTGGTACCGGATCCGCAGCGTCCTGAACCCCAAGATGCTGCGACCCAGAGAGGTGTCGGCCTTTGCCCCCGTGGTCCAGACTGTGGTGGACGACCTGCTGGCCCGGCTGGAGCTATTGCGCCACCGCAGCCCCGACGGCGCCACCGTGCCGGACCTGGCCGCCGAGCTCTACAAGTTCGGCTTTGAAGGTGGGCGGGAGTTCAGACGGGGCATTAGGCTGGGGCTGTGGCATTAGTCTGGGGCGGGGCATTAGGATGGGAGCGTGGCATTAGGCTGGGGGCGTGGCATTAGGCTGGGGGCGTGGCATTAGGCTGGGGGCGTGATTTGTACAGATGTGTGGTCTTTATCAGATTGGGGGTTTTGAGGGTGTTGCCTTCAGTGTGTTTTGGGGGCGTGTCTTCGTGTTTTGGGGGCGTGGCCTTCTCATCATCTGACAACCTGCCGCCCTGCAGGCATTTCTGCCGTCTTGTTTGAGACGCGGCTCGGCTGCCTGCAGGAGGAAATCCCTGCCGACACGCTGCGTTTCATCACCGCCGTCAACGACATGCTAACACTGTCTGACCTGGTGGTGCTGCTGCCGCGCTGGAGCCGCAGGCTCCTCCCCTTCTGGAGACGCTTCGTCCAGGCCTGGGATGACCTCTATGGCGTAGGTAGGTCACCGTCTGGACTTCCTGAAACACTGAACACAAACTGCTCCCATCGACCGGGTCCCAGTGACCGGGTCTTGTCTCTGCAGCTCAGAAGCTGGTGGACAGGCGGATGGCGGAGCTGGCGGCGCAGCCTGGCGGCGGCGGCGGTGAGGGGATGTACCTGACGTACCTGCTGTCGTCTGATCGGCTGAGCAGAGCCGAGGTTTACATCAGTGTGACGGAGCTGATGCTGGGCGGCGTCGACACGGTGAGGCACGTTCAGGACGTGACGCCATGTTTACATGGAGACACTAGATGGAGACAATGACCCCAGAAACTCCGATTAATCTCTGAAATATGACATGTTTTTATTTTTCTATGTCCTTCAGCCCCAAAGCTCTGATTTCTAAAAATAAAAGTGTGATGAACTATTTTAGCTATTTCAAACTTTCCCATTTGAGATTTTGTTACTCAGTGAATCAGTAACTTTGACACAGTAACATTTAATATTTCAAATTTTCTGAATTTTATTGACACTTTTTTGACAAATAGAGGAGAAAACGGTAAAAATGAAATTTCTAGCAATAGTCTTTTGTCATTTTCACGTTTCTTTTGTTTCTCTGCTGCCAACAGGAAGTTGATAAACCTCATAATGTAATAATTAGTTTAATTTGAAATGTTGAATCACTTCATGTCGTTCCTGAAGACGTTTTCAATGTTTTTATCACTCCCTGATGTTCCTCATCAGCATCCACATTAACCAGGGTGCCAAGACTTTTATGAGGGTGCAAATACTCTTTTAATATTTCACTTTGATAAGGTTTATCATAGGAAGCTAACCCCTTGAGGATGCTTAGTGAAGCTCATACATATACTTATACCCAAATAGATTTTTATTAGTGTTACATTAGAGAAACAACTAAATCAAGGTGTTAATACTTTTATTTGAAGCCTGATACATACTTGTTCAACAGTTACCATGTGTGCAAAAACAAAGTTGTTAGCAGGAACTAATAAGGAAAGTGTCTGTATGTGCAACAGTTTGAACAGGAAGAGGCCTGGCAGCCGGCCTGTGGCAGCCGGGATGTGGCAGCCGGCCTGTGGCAGCCGGGCTGTGGCAGCCGGCCTGTGGCAGCCGGGATGTGGCAGCCGGGCCTGTGGCAGTCGGCCTGTGGCAGCCGGCCTGTGGCAGTCGGCCTGTGGCAGTCGGCCTGTGGCAGCCGGCCTCACCACAGAGCTGGAACAGGATGCTGCTCAGACTTACAGTCTCAGTTCAAGGTTAGTTTTTAGCACCTCTGACAGACACCAGCTAGAATATTTGCTGTTCTTAGGAAAATATCGGCCCACCATGTGATGTGTTTAACCTTTTGATACGTCCTTTGACCTCACACCTTTTTGAACTCTGTCAGACAGTTCTCAGAAAGTTGATGCTTTGCAAAAGTCCACACTGCGTGTGCGGTACGGAAAGAACTGCATAAAGAGAGGATGTTTCCTTATCCAACTTAGAGCTGACTTTGACAAGCTGACTTAGAGGCTGTGAAGCGCTCTCCATCTGCAGATGTTAAACTGTTTGTTCCTTGAAGCTTTGACTCTCAGCAGCTTTAATCCAGAGAACAATTGAAAGCAGCAGAGACCTGACCCGACTTGCTCCGCCTCCTGTGGGCGCCGCTCGGTTCTAGATCGGGTCTGGATGAGTCAGAGCTGAAACATCCAGACCTCAACAGGTCCAGACCTGAATTAATTCCTCTGAGTCTCTGCAGGAGCAGCGATCAGCACAGGCCGTCTAAAAAGCACCTCAGTGTTTAACCTTTGAACCCTGGTGGTTCACCTGCAGCTTTAGACTCAGAGGAAGCTGCTTATTATTTATTATTGATGATATTTTATTCAATTATAACTTTTTGTTTCAGATCGAATCATTTTATCTCCAGATTAACGTAACAAACTGAATCCTGGTTTGATTCTGTAAAAATATTTATATTAATAATAAAACATAAACAAAAACTGATGAATTCATTAAACGCAGATGAATCCCTTCTTATTTAATCCTAATCTCAATAATCTCATAACTCCAGTGACTCTAAATAAACCAAATATGAAAACAGAAAAAACCAGAGGAAATATTTTCTACATGTGAATAAAAATGTTTAAAACAGATAAAATATGAAATATTAACAATATTCTCAGTAAACAAGCCATTTTTCTTCTTCATTTCTCCCTCTGTGGATTTTTAATAAACAGATTAATAATCAGTTAATCTGGGTTCTGATCATGTCAGAGGTCAAACCTGTAAATTAAACTGACGGTTTCCTCCTCCAGACGTCCAACACTCTGTCCTGGGCTCTGTACCATCTGGCCCGGGACCGACCCGCCCAGAACCGCCTGCAGGCCGAGGTCGACTCCGTCTGCCCCGACCGCCAGCCGCCCAGCACACAACACCTGGCCAGGATGCCCTACCTGAGGGCCGTCGTCAAGGAGACGCTGCGGTGAGAAGGAAGCAGGAAGTGACGGAAAATACATGAAATATAGTCATGAAAATGTATGAAACAGAAAGGCCTAGTCAAAGCAGGAACTTTTAATGCTTCCTGGTTTGTCATTCTTAGTTCAGAACCTTTTCCTGCTTCCTGTTGGCCTAGTCAAAACCCGCTCTAAATCATCTCCTGTCAGGTTTTCTACCAGTTCAAAGAAAAACACCAGATGGAGGATTGTAGAAACTCTGAGACATTCAGAAGGAAAACAACTTCAATTCAAATCAGGAGATAAAAGAAGTTAAACCAGAATTTAATCTAGTTTAATCCGTCTCTCCTGCCTGCAGGTTAAAGTCACTGAAATATTTTTTTTAAACAAAGTGTTTCTGGTTCGTCACCCTCGGCATTCGCTGAGTGTTTCCATGGCAACGACCATGATGCTGCCACCACTGAGTGTTTCAGTCTGAGCTTCAAGGAGCGTTTCAGTGTTTCAGCGTGTTACAACATGCAGCCTGCAGAGAGACAGGAAGGTCCTGATCTGTGTGTCTGTGGGGGGGTGTGTGTGTTGCAGTCTGTACCCGGTGGTGCATGGAAATGGACGGCTGGTGTCAGAGAACGAGGTGGTGGTGGACGAGTTCTGGTTCCCCAAGAAGGTAAGAGGAGCTGCGTCTGTCTGTCCCCCTGTCTGTCCTCACTCTGTCCCCCTGACTGTCCTCACTCTGTCCCCCTGACTGTCCTCACTCTGTCCCCCTGTCTGTCCTCACCCTGTCCCCCTGCAGACTCAGTTCCACCTGTGTCACTACGCCGCGTCCCACGATGAGGCGGAGTTCACGGCGCCAGAGGAGTTCCTGCCGCAGCGCTGGCTGCAGCTGGAATCTCCCAGCAGCCATTGCGGCAGAGCCACGCCCGGTTTCTACCGCCATCATCCCTACAGCTTCATCCCGTTCGGCGTCGGCGTGAGAGCCTGTGTGGGCAAGAGGCTGGCAGAGATGGAGATGCACCTGGCTCTGTGCAGGGTGAGAGAGAGAGAAGTTTGTTTTTGATTTATTTATGTTTTTTCCTGTGTTCATGTCTGTGTGTGTGTGTCGGGGGGGGTGTGTGTGTGTGTGTGCATGCGTGTCCTCCAGCTGATGCAGCACTACGACGTTCACCCTGAAGTCGGATCTCCTCCTGTTGAGCCTAAAACCAGAACCCTCCTGATCCCGTCCAAACCCATCAACCTGCGCTTCCTGCCCAGAGCCTGAAGGTGGCAGCACTCACTCTGCTCCTGCTTTCTGAAACCATTTCCAGCTTCTTCATGTCCTCCACAGTTACTCTCACTGACACTGATTTCTGATTGTCAGGATGTAAAAAATCACCATGATCAGATTTTCATCATGTTGATGTGCAGAAATATAAAAACATAAAATTTGTTTTTAGGTCAGTTTAGGGTGTGAATACTTTAGTGGGGTGTGTTAGACGTTGCAGCGCCCCCTAAAGGCCAAATATCACCATATTTACCTGCTGGAGATAATTACAGCACACATTTAATAATAAAATAACACATTTCAAATGAAGTTATACAAACTAATAAATGAAAGATTTCTGATTCAGCAGCATTTCTCATGAGTTTTTGTCTCCATTAATGTCTCTGTATTATTAATATTTACATAATATCAATAATTATATTATGTAAATATATAATTATTAATTATATATTAATAATCACTATTAATGTGTCACTATTGTTGTTTTGATCAGTGTTCATCCTGTCTTCCAGCCTCATGGCTCTTTGTTCAGAGCCACCAGCAGGGGGCGGCGCCTCATTCAGGGTTGGATTCTTTACTGGGTCCAGAGGAGACGGATCGCCTTTCGCACAAACATTTTTATTAATATTCAGCTTATTTTCTGTCTCTGGATCGGTTCTTTGACCTGTAGAAGCTCTGGGGAAGAGGAAGTGTTGGCTAGCTGCTAACGTGGTTAGCCTTTAGCTTGACTGCGTGTGGATGTGTTTAGATGTAACTGTGTCTTTCTGAAATATATTTATTATAACAACGTGTAGATGATTTCACTCTGGCATCTTTTAAACCAAAAACTAAGAGAACTTTGTAAGTCTGATTTATTGCTTAGAAAGTCTTATTTTGATATTAACAGAAACGTTTTATAATCATTTATAATCTGCATGTTGATCCTGTTTGATGCTTTTCTTCATGTTTCTGTTTCCATAAAGTTCAATAAACTATTTAATGAAATGTTTTATTCTTTGAACGTTTCAAAGCTTCAGCTGGGACTCGGACTCAGACTGGACTTGGACTGGACTCGGACTGGTTCCAGTGCAGACATTCAGGACATCCACTGAAAACAAGTCTGGTGTTTGATTCGTCTGACCCAAAACCAGTTCAGACCAGTTTGAGCTTGTTGTCCAGCTTTAACCAGCTAGTTGATGAATTCAAAGACTTGAACCACTTTAAAGATTTTCCATTCCTGATTTACTGGTCAACCAGTGACAGCCGGTCCGGTTGCGCCCGGTCCGGTTGCACTGGCAGACATCCAGCAGCGTCCATCATCTTGACTTCCTGTTTTATTTTTAGTTTGATCCTGAGAAATCAAACTCATGCAGAATCGTTTCTGTTCCAGACGGACTGGAGACTTGAAGCTCCACATCATGATGCTGCCACCACCGTGTTTCCCTGTGATTTTCTTTTGGTCTTTTTCAGGGCTGATAATCTGCCAGGTTTAGATGATGAAAGCTGCAGAGAGCGTAGATCTTCTCCAGTAAAGATGAGATGACTGATTCAGGAAACAGCCTGAGTTTCCCCAGAACTGAGGAAAACGGTCAGATCCTGACAGATCCTGATCCTCAGGATCCATCTTCATCCTGACGGGGGAAACGTCCAGATTTCTGGCTGCGTTTTAGAGATTCAGCATTTATCTCACCTCAGACAAACCTATTTTTAGTGTTTATTTAATGGGTTTCTATGATGGAGTATTAGAATAATTACACATAGAAAAAAGAATCAAGTTATGCTGTGAAATAAGATTAATAAAGAAAAAATTCCTGCAGAAATTTAACTGGGGCCTGTCAAATTTGCCCGTCGGTTTGGACCCAGCGTTCTGATTAGCATCAATGCTAAGCTTAGCTGCAGTATAGTCAATAGCATGTGCAGAATCAAAAGCATGTTGACTAACATGGACTTCTGCTATTTGTTCTGTTGAAAGAATTGAATAAGTGCCAATTAGCCTAATTGCTAATGTTAGCCTAAATGCTGTCACTGGCATGTGGAGTATCACTAGCATATTGACTAACATGGACTTATGCCATTGTCTATGTCATAATTTGTGTATAAGCTGAAATTTGCCAAAATGCTAATGTTAGCCTAAATGCTGTCACTAGCATGTGGGGTATCACATGCATGATGTCCTTATTTGACTTACTCCATTCACTATACTAAACATGGTTAATAAGCAATAAAAACAGATAAAAGGTGGGGTTTTTTTAGGAAAAGGCTAATGCTAATTAGCTAACTAACCTGAGAGAAAAAGATAGTAAAGGCTGATAGTAATAGCACCACCTGTGGCGGTGCACTGACCTTGGGGCAATAATCCTATGACTAGCTGTGGTTCAGCCATCATTGTAGTTCTTAACTTCCAGCTCATCTCTCCTCTGTAGTAACAGAGTTCAGCCATTAATGTAATTCTAACATTCTGCTCAGCCTTCTTCTGTAGTAAGTCAGAGTGCCGCCATGTTGTAGTTCCGACTTCTGGTCAGCCCTCTGTTTTAACTGAGTGTTTGCCCCAGCCTGTGTTCTGTTGCTATGGTAATTAATAGCCTCTGCCAACTGGCAGCGGTGAGCCTGATTGAACTCTCTTTGATCTGGATCAAAGGGAATTCTACTGAATTTTAGTCAAAAAAGCAGTCCGAACAACACCTTGCAGTTTGAAAACCGTGATACGTATCGGAAAACCGTTTGAAGCGTATGAGAGGGCTATCTGTCCTCTCCGATATTACCGCGATTAATATCTCTACGTCACTCACAGTAATAACAGCGAGGAGAGAGAGATGGTGTGCGCCGAGCTCTGACATTTTCAGAAATCTATGAAAAACAATGGGTCAGAGCCTGATTTTTCCTGTCGCATCACCGTGCTCTGAAGCTCCTTGACAGAAAACCGAAAGCCTTAGGGCAAATTTTAAAACATTTTACAGGAGCAGGCATGCGTATCAATGTCCTGACCGACTTTTATACCAATCGAGTCATATTTGTGGCCGGGAGGGCGATTTCAAAAATATTTTTCGATCAAAAATCTTGGTCGCTCCGCACTCTAGCGGAGCGGCACTCACACTCTAATTTTCCAAAAAATCGAAAACTTTGGTGCGCTTAGAAAAATATCGTGGACAAACCGTAATTAATATGAACGTGCTGTCTTCACTTTAGAAGAGATCACGGGCGTCTCTACCAAAAGAATTTTAATGGAATTTCTACGTGAATTTATGACGACACAGCAGTTCCTCAAAAATCGGTGATTTTTAGGATTCTTTCGTACCCCGCTCCAGTGACTTTAATGGGATTTTGGGGCGTCGTTTTTTACAATTTGTGTCGCCATGGTAACTCCGAATGCTTATAAAAGTAATAGCACACCTGTCGGAACCGAGCCGCACGTTTTGATACCACTTGTGTGGGGGTACACACGAGCCGCATTAACGGTGACGTAAGAAAAATAAATAAATAAATAAAGATATAAAGAGACATTCTATTGATAGAAGAAAAATAGGTGCCTGCCATGCATTGCTATGGGCAGGCCCCAATAAAGATTATCAATAAATATCTGAGTTTCAAAATTCGAAATAAATAAACTCATAAATTGTAAAATAATCTCAGAAATGTCCATGTTTTTCTAAAAATGGTCAGTTTTTTGTCTCAAATTGTCTCCCTTATCGACTCTGCAGTAAAATATGTTAGCATCGAGCTAGCGCTGCTGCTACAGCTAAAGGTGCAGTTATAAACTCCGCCAGCAGGGGTCGCCGCACAGGCCTGCTGCCTCCTCCTCCTCTTTTCCTGACGCACCGCCTTCATCATCCGGACCGGACCGCAGCCTGGATGCTCCAGCAGTCCGTGTAGCCGAGAACCGGGTCTTCGTCCTCCCAGCCCGGTCCCGGTTCCGGTTCTGATGGATGGTTAGCCCACTGCCCTGCCTGCTGCTGCGGACCCGGGGAGCCATGGAGTCGGTCGGTGGGGGGGGCTCCGCGGGGCTCCGCGGGGCCCCGGGGCCGCAATGAAGGCGGCGGAACCGCGACCCGCCGCGGGGAACATGGTGAGTGCTTCCACGATCCGGTTCTGACTCGGTTCTGACCAACGGATTAATGCATGTTGTGTTTATGTGGTGTCAGCTGTCCTACGGTCCGTGAAGGGGTCGTGAAAAAATCCGACAGAAATACACTTCCGGTTGTTCTTCACTAAAACCCGTAGACATATATTATATTATATTATATTATATTATATTATATTATATTTATGCTCAAACCTGGTCATTTCTGTGACGTCACGTTGACGTGTTTCCAGAAAGTCAACAGACAGAAGCGCTGATGCATTTTCCTGCAAAAAGGACCGTGACGTGAACGCATCACGTCCCCATCCTAAAGCATTGGGTGAAAACACTTGTCTACAGCAGGGGTCAGAGGTTGCAGCAGATTGTTAAAACAATCAGAATAAATAAATCTCTGAAACTTTACAGTTTGAGAAATCAGGCCTGAATAATGGAGTGCTGCGGTTCTGTTCTGGTTCTATTTGGTTCTGGTTCTGATCAGCTTGTGGTTCTGAGTCACTTCATCCAGCTGGATCAGGTTGATCCTCAGCAGCTGATTGGTCATATCAGACAGGAAGTGACACCAGCAGATGAACCTGAGCTGATGGTGGCTCCTCTGCCTCCAGGTCTCCACCTGACAGGAAGTGACATCACTCGCCAACTCCTCTGTCTTTATGTAACCTGCTGAGGAGGCGTAAGAACGCCTCGCTGTGTCACGGCGCCAGTGGGCGAGAGCGCCAGAATGATCAGCATGAGCTGCACAGCGAGTCATGAGGTGTGACTCACCTGCCTCCACATGAGGTCAAAGGTCATCTGCTTCTGACAGAGCTGGTGGCTCAGCTGGACTGTTTAAGGTCGGTGGAGCACCAGGTACTCAGGTGGAGCTGCAGGTGGTCAGGTGGAGCTCCAGGTGTTGTTCAGGTGGAGCTCCAGGTGTTGTTCAGGTGGAGCTGCAGGTGGTCAGGTGGAGCTCCAGGTGTTTGGGGGATCATATTTATTGATCTGGTCTCAGTTGGTTATCAGGTGATCGATTTATTTTGAAAATCTAATGGACCGTGTCTCTCAGTGACCTAAATTCTTCTTCCTGGTGATGCCGAGGTCATGAAGGTCATGAAGGTCGTTCTGGGTCATGTCTCTTCATCCTGAGCTCCCAGTGGAGCGTCGGCCCAGAGGACAGTCTGTCCCCATCCTGTGATGGGACATCTGCTGCCGGCAGCGTCTCTGTCACGTTTTCCCATCAGCCCCGGCGGCTCATATTGATGATCCAGCCGATGGAGGCCAGCCGGCCCGGCCGCCGATCTGACCCGCGGCGCTGTGCAGGAAGCAGAGCGGGTCAGGGAACTTCCTGCTGCTCGGCCCATCTGGAGCCGCTGGCAGGAAACGTGTCATGCTAACAGGAAGCTAACGGCTGCTGTAGATTAGAGATTAATCAGGTTAATTATTGAAATAACTGATTAAATGATTAATCGTTAATTAAATTAGACTCTAAAGAGAAAAACTCAGATCAGTTATGAAACCAAAACTTTATAAAATAGTTTTTACATTTGAAATAAAAAATCTCTGTAAATATTTTCTACCCAAAACTCCTGATATGTTTTTGCATTTTAGGTAATAAAAGTTTAAAAATAATTTATTTGCATCTTTTAATGTAATGTAATCCTATATAATTTTATAAAATTACTTGAATGAAATATCTGTCATCAGTTATATAGGTAACTGATGACTAATCAATAAATCACTGATCAATCGATCAGTAAACCAGCAGTAATAATTGGTATTGTTCAGATAAACATAATCTGAGTTTGTAATCTAGAACTCGCTCCGTTTTGGATTTTAGTGACTGATGGACTTTAATCTGCTGATGAAAAGTTTCTAACTCACCTTCAGATTAAATCAGGACTAAACTCAACATGAACGCTCTTAAAGGGCCGGCAATAACCAATAAAACCTACTAATAAACTGTTAAAATATTAATAGGGCTCTCTGCATTAGTTCCTCTTAAAATGAAATAAACTGAACATCTGATCAACACATCAGATCCTCCAGGATTCACTGGGCTTCTGTTTGTTTTGGTGACTTTACAGTTCAAATCTGATTTTGTGGAGATAAATACAAAATATTTTGAATATTTGTTATTATTTCTGAGGGTAAATGTGACCTTTTGTTCCTTGTCTTATCAATCACAGATAATAACTGATAACAATATCTTATAATATCTGATAATAATGGATATCAGCTGGTAGTAACTGGATTCAGGTCCAGGACTGATTGGTCCTGCTGAGGACCAATCAGAGGAGAGGACCTCAGCTGATTGAGGAAGTAAACATCACAAAAATGTTTTTCCTACTTCAGGAAACTTTATAGATCCTAAATAATGTCCAGGATTAATTCTCGTTTTGTTTTATTTTTATTTTTTTAAATGATTCAGAAATCGACTTTCTGTAAAGTTTGTCGTTCTGCTCGGCGTCCAGCTGAGAATCAGGATGATGTCAGACGGCTGTGGACGCTACGCACCTCCACACCCCCTCACCGACTCACACACACACTCACACACACACACTCACCCCCACACACACTCACACACACACCCCCACTCTGCGTTCAGGCTGTCGGTGAAATCTGCTCTCTGACGGATCCACAGTTGCTGCTCAGCATGTTCATGTTGCTGGAAGCAGCAACCAGGAGTTGCTGGTTGCTGTTGCTCTGCTGGTTGCTGTTGCTCATGTTGTGTTTCTTTTCTAAATGTGTGTAACTTTTCCTTCCAGAATGTTTTTTGATATTTTCTCTCACTGGGGCCATTTTGAGCATTCAGTGGTTCTGTTGCTCTGGATTCTCTGCTGGTCTCACTGGTGGGGGGTCACAGAGTCCTGCTGACCAGAACCGGGTCCGTTTCTCTTAATAATGTGAGATGAATTATTCTGGATCACATCTGAGTGAATCTGCAGGCCTGGAGTCTGCTCAGAGGTCAAAGGTCAGTCTGGTTCAGACGTTTCCTGGCTGTTTTCTGCTTCGTTTTTATTTCTGAATCAGATTTTTATTTTGTAGCTCAAATTATATGAAGATTAAATTATTTTACATGTTTTCCTTTAAAGACATTATTTTTGTAAAACCAGAAATCATTTTTATGTTAAATATATTTTAGTTTCCTCTTCAGCTGTAAAATAAATCAGATCAATAAAAGGTCAATCGCAGCATGTACAGATTATAATCTGAATTATTAGTCCAATAGGATTACATATCCTGATAAAATGACATATTAACCCAGATATTAGAGACAGAAGCAGCAACATTTAGCAGATTTTAGATTTTCGTATTTTCATAAACTCTTTCAGTGTTTCTGAAAACCTGGAATGTTTTTAAAATAATTTAGGAACATGGAGATCCAAAATAATCTTTCCAATAAATTTGGCCTCAGAAATGTTTCAAAATCTAAAACTGCAATAAATGATCTTATTTCTCAGCTTGTTTCATTATTTTCTCTGCAGAGTCAAAATGATCCAACAGATCAAACCTGAAAAGCAGCAAAAGCCTCAACCTGTGTAATTATTATTAGTCATAATAATAATGATTACTGTGAAGTGTGCAGTCTGAGTTTGTCCTCTTTAGTGACGTTCAGGTAAAGTTTCTGCTGCCGTTGTTTAGTGGAGCAGCAGAAACTCAGAAGTTTGAAGATCTGATGATTCAAACCGATCAAAGGTTACGACCAGAACAGATTCAGAGGTCAGAGTTCAGATCAGCTGGACGGAAACAACTTCCTGTTGATTTTGTTTAACAGATTAACGCTTTGTTAACAGATTTGTATTTGGTCTGGTAAATACATGAACCAGACCAGATTCCTTTGACATCAGCAGCATTTAAACCACAAATGCTAAATGCTAAGTAGCCAGACTAGCTAGCAGCTAATCTTTGAGTGTCAACATTGAACATCAGATGAACATGTTGAGACTGATTTTATTCCAACAGTTTCACATGGTTTCTATGTGGCGGCCATCTTGGATTTCAGGTTTGTGTTGCTAAAACTTTTCGTGTCAAAAGATTCCAGTTGATTTTTTTTACTTGAACAATAATATTTAAACTGAACACAGAGCATCATCACTGTAATCCTGAGAAACGTTTCCTTGGTTACTGAGAGACTGCTCCTGATTGGCTGGGATTCAGGCGATCAGGTTTGACGTAAAACAAATACATCAAACCTGATGTTTGTGATAAATATGATTCACACAAACAGAAAGTAGACAAGCTGTCAAGAATAAATAGTAAAAAATACAAATATTAGTGATTTTTTTTTTGTTTTATTTCTGTTTTTATTTGCATATTTTTATGGTTTTAAAATGTAAACAAACATAAATTCCTGTTTAGGAAAGAATAATAAATAATCGATAATCACATCTAAAGTCCTAATTTCAGTAGATGTTGATAATAATCTGATGACTATAAATCCATTTTATTTTGTGGCGTCCTGCATGTCATTCTCACAGCCAGCAGGACCCACACAAACACTCGCCTGATTGGCTCACGCTGTTGCTATGGGAGCAGCAGCCGCACCTCTGATTGGTCCAACTGCGGACTCTACTGTCAGTCAGTATCTCTGTGTTGTCATGACAACAGACAGGAAGCAGGAGGCGGGGCCTGAAAATGTGGTGGTGTTATTGTTGCAGCAGCCGCAGAAGAAAAAAATGCTGTTTTTATTTTTACATCGGGGCGGGGGGGCGATGATGCTGCCAACACAAAGCCAGCACACACATACATCAACACACACACCCCAGCACACACACCCCAACACACACATCAACACACACACAGCGGGTCAGTCGGCTGCGACCTGCTAATCTCTGACAGCAGGATGATTATTAAAATGACATTTGGATAGAAAAAAGGCTCAGAGCGTTTAGCTGGCGCTGAAACTGTGTGTGTGTCGGGGGATGGGAGGGGTGTGTGTGCATGGGTGGGTGTGTGTCTGTTGTCATGGAGACTCAAAGCTGCATTGAGCCTCCAGCTCTGCAGGTTTTGCAGCAGAAACCCTGAAACATTTTGAGGAACCAACATGATTGGTTGCCATGTTGGTGTTGAGTTTTTGAGCCCCAGTAAACCATGGAGGTCAGTTTAGGTCAGCTCTGTTATTATGGGATGTCCAAAGGTTTTACAGGAAACCTTTGGACCAATTAAAGATCAGAACTAAAGTAAACAGGAACACTTCTGACCAATTATTTCCATAACTCATTCAAATATCTAACAGAACAATAAACAGTGACATAGATGCATGAACTGCCTGAACTGTGACTGGTTACCATGGTGACACTTTAAAGGGATACAACAGCTGAAAATGGATCAAATGTTGCAGTTTTGGTTCCAGTAGAACCGGGTCAACCGGACTGAAGGGAGAACCAGTTTTAGAACCGAATCATGGTCTGGATCCTGATAGAGATTTTTCATCTGTCGGTGCCTGAGATGGGCCTGGGTCTCTCTGGATCTCTCTGGGTCTCTCTGGATCTCTCTGGGTCTCTCTGGATCTTGGTCTCTCTGGGTCTCTCTGGATCTTCCCAGACGATGTCTTCAGAGTTTGGTTTATTCATTTAATCTGTCTCCTATAATGTCCCTTGTCTGTCTCTGCAGGTGAAACCGTTCACCTGAGCGCCGCTCTCTAACCTCCTGATCTCCTCCTCATTGTCATGGCGACCACGCTGGAAACCATGCTGCTGCCGCCAGACCAGGAGCCACGCCCCGGGTGGCCGGACGCTTGCCCGGACCCCGGGGGCCGCTACTCAGTGGTCCCCTCTGTGGTCTGTTCCATGTGCTGCCTCTTCGGCATCATCTACTGCTTCTTCGGTGAGTTCTGATGGATCCAACCGGCTGCCGATGGAACCGTAATCTGACCGTTTCCTGCCGGTTGGTTACGGTCATGGTGGTCCGACCTCCATCTTTGTTCTGACCCTGGTGCTGCTGCTCTCCTTCAGGCTACCGCTGCTTCAAGGCGGTGATGTTCCTGACCGGGCTGATGTTCGGCTCCGTGGTCATCTTCATGCTGTGCTACAAGGAGCGCGTCCTGGACACCCAGCTGAGCCTGGAGGCCTCGGTGGGCATCGGGCTGGGCATCGGCACGCTGTGCGGCCTGGTCACCATGCTGGTGCGCAGCGTGGGGCTGTTCATGGTGGGGCTGCTGGGGCTGGGGCTGCTGGTGGGCGTGGCCACCCTGGTGGGCATGGCGGAGCTGTCCCAGGCCCCGTCGCGCTCCGTCTGGGTTCCGCTGGGCGTGCTGCTGGGCCTCGGCATGCTGTTCGCCGTGCTGACGCTGCAGTGGCAGCGCCTGTTTACCACGCTGTCTACCGCCGTGTTCGGCGCCGCCGTCATCACCGTAGCCCTGGACTACTTCCTAGAGCTGTTTGCGCTCTTGGTGTACATCTACGAGCGGATCAAGGTGGAGCCAGGGAAGCCGGTTTGCTGGATGACCTGGCTGGTGCTGGGCGTGTGGCCATCCCTCACCCTGCTGGGGGTCATAGTTCAGTGGAAGGTGACCGCCGAGGGATACTCCCACACCAAAGGTGAGGAAACAATCTCCCAACCTGACGCTGCAGGTCGTCCCACCCTGATGTTTGTAAAGTTCCTTTCTGTCCCATGTTACTCAGTGATCATCAGCCGCCAACAGCGAAGGATGCAGGTGATGCGGATTCGTCAGCGAGACGACCGCTACCGCAACAAGAAGAAGAAGAAGCAGCAACATGGCTCCTCCCACCATCACCAGGCCAAGCAGCTCAACGCCGAGCTCGCCTACCGCCGCAAGCCCAACCCCATTCGCCGCTACGACACCGACGTCCTGTCGCCGGTAGCCAGCGTCACACGCCGTCTGTGTCCCAGGGGACAGAGAGTCTCCATGTCTCAGCTGTCTCTGTCTTGTCTTGCAGAGTTACATCCAGAGTTTCCGGAACCGGCAGGTTCAGGCGCAGCCCTTCCCCGGCCGGCTGGTAGGTGGCGCTCATGCTGTGGTGGAGATGGGCTACGACTGCGGCTCCACGACACCCCTCACCGGGGCCGCGGGGCCCCTTCTACGGGCCTGACCTCTGACCCCTGACCTTCACAGACCTGATCAGGAGGAACTGACTACAGCCACTACACTCACCACAGGATTAACAGGCAACCTCCTCTTGTTGACCTCTGACCCAGCAGGGACAGTTAGTCGGGGGCTTTGTGACACGCATGCAGACACTAAACACACACACTCCACAGCGCTAGACCTGAAGGAACTCAATGACCTGGTCCAGACTGGTCCACTCAGTCAAACATCCTCCAGTGGTTCCACTGCGAACCCAGCTCAGGTTCTAACACCAGATCAGTCAAAGATCTGGGTCTCCGTCCAACTCTGGGTCATCGTCCAACTCTGGGTCATCGTCCAACTCTGGGTCTTCGTCCAACTCTGGGTCTCGTCCAACTCTGGGTCTCCGTCCAACTCTGGGTCTCCGTCCAACTCTGCGTCTTCGTCCAACTTGTCAACCAGTTCCACAGAAGCAACCAGCTTCAACCACTTGGGCTCAGTTTCATCAGGAAGGGACAGCTCAGCAGTAACTGGACATCTTTTTTTTTCTGTGCCATCTGGAGAACAACGATCTTCTGTGAAACAGGAAGAGACGTTTTTTTCTGTAATGGAGAGGACAACCTTTGTCTCCCTTGGTGCTGGACAGAGCTCTGCTGTCGTGTCAAACTGCCTCGCCTCTCCTTGGTCTGCCAGGTCAGCCAACCGAATCGCTCAATGGGATACTTCCCTTTGGTAGCCATGGCAACACTAAGCCGGGTTGTGTTGTTTCCCATAAAGAGAGCTCTGTTTACACTGGCACCTCTCAAACACCTGGAAACTGGTTTGACCTTTGGTCCGGGACCACAGCCGCCCTCAAACAGCTAAAATTCCTCTAAAAACACGTTTAGCTTCTTATTTCACCATTCAAACACCAAACTCACCTCAACATCCATTCAGACGCCAAGTGGAACCGTCTTAGCAGAAGCTAACATCTGCAGTCTTCCTCATCTTCGCTCTCAGAGTTTCAGCTTCCTGAACTGGATTTTTATATATATATATATATATATATATATATATATATATATATATATATATATATATATATATATATATATGTATATATATATATATATAATCTGTGAACCGCTAACGGGCTTCACTGAAGCAGCTAGCATGGCAGCAATTTTGAATTTTAAGCTCTTGCTTTCTAAATTAGAATTGTCAGGTTGAGAAATTGATTTATGTAACCAAAACTTTAACATAGATGCCAAACTTTATTTGATTGAAAGTTTACAAAACAGCCAAGTAAATTTAAACTTTGGAAACTAAGTGTGCTAAATGTTTTCAAAGTTAGCAAATGCTAAAGCACTACATTAGACATTAATTCCCTCTGTTAGCCCATTAGCCGATTAGCCCATTAGTGTAGATGTGTCCACCTCTAGCTACTGCTGATAAGAAGATAACATAAAGCTAACTTTAGCCTCTTTGGGTTCTGATCCAGACTGAGGTGCCGGTGTAAACGGATGAAACGGACCAGCAGCCGTCTGATTTCTCCATCTTGTTTTTCTTTAGGATGATGTAACATCTGTCTGGTAAAATGTGAAACTTTAACGTGATTTTAAAGGACAAACCGTGTACAGGAAGTGATGCGTTTAGTGTGAGGAGCTGAACTGCATGAGACGAACTGGTTAGTTTCCTGCTGCGATCGGCACCAACAGGAAGCCTGTACAGAAACACTCTGCACTTATTTTAATGTCCAACAGGAATGAAGACATGCTGGATTTATTTATTTGGTGTTTTATTTATTTTGCTCAGCAGAGTTTAAAGTGATCAAGTTTTTAAAGACTGATCATAATTAAAGCATGTGTTCCCACTCTGTTAAAACAATAAAAACATTAAAATAATGTTGTTATTATTCTCTCAGAGGATCAGCATCATAAAATCATCATTTCTGGTTAAAATCTGCTCTTCAGTTCATTAATGCCCTGTAATATTAATGCAGCGATCATTTAAACATCAACAATCCATCTAAATTTAATCAATTGTTTATTTTTACTGATTGAATTCAAATTCAAAATATTTGTCAAAATAAAAATACAAACATGAAATCTTGAATCAATTTAAGTGATTTAATGAATTTTTTAAAGTAGAGGGAAAACTTAGTTCATAAATACCTTTGTAAATGTGATCAATTTAAAAAATGACTCACATTTATCTTTATCACATATTTTTAAAAATATAATGATTTATAAAGTTTGTTACATGCTAAAGGCATAAATAATTACTGCAGTTATTTTTCTATTTAAATATTTCTTTGTATTGTAAATCAGGAGTTTAATTTGTCAGCGCAGTCAGTGGGCGGGGCTAACTCTGCTCTGTGCATGGTGATTGGTCCGTGTTAGTGTCAGGGTTCTACTTTATGAAATATTAAATAATGAAGTTTTAAAGAATAACTATTGAATCAAATGATTATATTTAATTATTGACACTTTTAAAATTTCTGCATTTTTACTATTTTTAAACAAAAAAAGACAGATATTAACATATATTTTAAGAACTGAATCGATTGTGGCACTTTTGGTGCTCCAAAGATGATCACGTTTCGTTGTCAGTTTAACTCGGAGGACGACTAAATTTTAGTTTAATGAATCGATTTCCATCCATTACTAAACTAACAGGAACCATAAACTGGCTGATTTTTATGAAATAAAACAATCATAAAATTATGGAAATTCACCAGAGCGATGAAGGAATCGTTGGACTGCAGAATGAAATCTGCGCAAACTAATGCTAATGTTAGCGCTGTGTTTAGTTCAGCTTTATTAGTTTGACTTGGTCAGTGCGCTGCAGAGCGTTGTGTCGTCTCTTCCTCCTGCAGATCCTCACATGATGTCCTGCTGGTGCTGCGTCGACTCGCTGACCACCTGGAGACAGAAACTCACGTCAGGAGCAGCTCTGCTCATGCTAAGCCAAAGTTAAGTCTAAAGCTAATGCTAATGCTAACGCTAAGGTAACAGATCAACTGCTGACCACCTGGAGACAACAACTCATGTCAGGAGCAGCTCTGCTAATGCTAACCCCAAAGTTAAGTCTAAAGCTAATGCTAACGCTAACGGCCGGTTGGGTCCACATGCAAAACCGTTAAGGCTCCACAGCCAAATCCTTCTTCATTTGTTCCAGGATTCAGACTGTGAGGGAGAAACTACAGCAACAGGGAGCGATTTTCTACGTCAAACTTTTCACGTTTAGTTTTAGTTTTTTCTGCGGCGGTCATCTGTGTAACCGAGGGAAACTTCAAATCCTGAATCCAGATGAAAAAGAGTTCAGGAAGGAAAAACGTTGTTTAGACATTTAGAGCAGAACTAACAACCTGACCTGCTTCCAGTGGCGATCGATATCGATGGTCAGTTTCAAAGCCGATCAGTTCATCAATGAAAGAGAATCTGTCTCATAACTTCACCTTTATTTTTAGTTCCTGATGACCCTCCAATCTGAGGACTACACAAACTCAACATTGATTTAATTTATGTTGGAGTTTGCAATACAAACTGTTTCAGACGTTACCTAGCAACACAATCCCCGCCCACTTTATTACCAGACTATGACTGTGAACCAACAGAAACCCAACGGTAGATTCTATGCTAAAATGAAGCGCACATGTTTTAAATAGGCCACAGAGCATTCCCAACCTGTGTCGGTGTGTGTCAGTGTGTGTCGGCACTACCTCTCCGTCTCGGGTCTCGATGGTCTTGATCAGAACCGTTTTCTTGGAGTGGGTTTCTGCAGAACGCTGCAGTGGTTCTGGGTTGGTTTCTGGTCAAACAGAGTGATGAGAAATGGTGCGTTCAGGGACCGGCGGTGCGTTCAGGGACCATCGGGGCAATACGTACCTCTGAAGCTCAGAGTGGAGAAGCTCTGCATGGGCAGGGCGATCCTGGAAGAGACAGTGGTTATAGCCGGGCGGTTCTGGAGGTTCTGGAGATTCTGTGCGGGTTCTGACCTGCTCTCTTCGCCTTCCAGCAACTTCCTGTAGGTGGCAATCTCCACATCCAGCGCCATCTTGACGTTCAGCAGGTCCTGGTACTCCCTCAGGTGGCGCGCCATCTCGTCCTTCATGGTGGCGATCTCGGCCTCCAGCCGGGCCACCGTGTCCTGGAAGCTGCCCGCCTCGCGCCCATGGCGCTCCTCCATGTCCCGCATCTGCCTCAGCAGGGACTCGTTCTGGACCAGAATCAACCACACGGCAAGTTAACCACGCAGAACCGGTTAGCTACAGATCCGGTTAGCTACAGAACCGGTTAGCTACAGAACCGGTTAGCTACAGATCCGGTTAGCTACAGATCCGGTTAGCTACAGAACCGGTTAGCTACAGATCCGGTTAGCTACAGAACCGGTTAGCTACAGATCCGGTTAGCTACAGAACATGTTTCTCCTCCAGGGAACACACAGGTCACTCTCTCGTCTTCTGTACAGATCATTTCAGTTGTTCATCAGAACCGTCGGGAGGTTCTGAGGACGCCTCCGGGCCTGTGAGGTTCTGGTTCTACGTACCGTCCCTTTAAGGGAGTCGATCTCGCAGGTGTAGGCCTGGATCTGGTGCCTGAACTCCAGGGTCTCCTGGCGGGCCTGCTGCAGCGCCTGGTTGTTCTTACTGACGGCCTGGTTCAGGTCCGAAACCTGCAGGGACAGAACTCGGTCTTCATCTGCTCCATCAGTGCTGCCCTCTAGTGGTCGGGTCAGATGCACATGCAGGTAAACAGGAAGCAGCAGGAAATGGTGACCTTGGACTTGTACCACTCTTCAGCCTCGGCGATGTTCTTGGCAGCAATGCCCTCGTACTGGGCCCGGATGTCCCTCAGCGCCGCCGTCAGGTCCGGCTTGGACATGTCCATCTGGACCTGGACCTGCGTCTCCTGCATCTGGTTCTGCAGTTCCCGGATCTCCTGCAGGGCGAGACGGTGAGTCTGCGGCTCGGACTGGGCGGGCTGGAGGAAGATGAGGAGGAACAAGAACCTCTTCATGGATCCTCTTGAGGAAGGCGATCTCCTCCTGCAGTGTCTCGATGCGTCTCTCCAGGTCCAAACGGGCCAGAGTGGCGGCGTCCACGTCCTGCAGAACAAATCACATGTCCTCTGAGCGTCACGTTGACACAGGAGAAACAGGAAGTCAAACTTTAAGTAGTCAAAAACAGAAAAAAGATGCTAGGAATCCATGCAAGAGAAAACTTTTTCCTTTCTATTCACAACCTTTCAAATATTCAATGAAAAAAACTTTTCTGTAAAATTAAAACATTAGCAGATAATTATTATTGGAAGATTTTGTTGTTTCAGGATTAAAATGGAATAAAAAAGGATCCCGGACGAGCCCCCATGCAGAAATCCAACCAAAATAAAAGCCTCAAAATAACAAAAACATGTTAGCTAAAGAAATGTAAACTAGCTTCCCTCTGGAGAATTCTATCTGTTATAAACCATTTTAAAATAAAAATATTGATAGAAAAGTGTTTTGTTTCTGTGCAACAATAAGTAACAATGAAAATAGGAACAGCAGAAAATCAGTTTATTATTAAACTTGTTCAAGACTCACAGCTCTGAACGCAGCGAGGCTGTTCTCAGCTTCTTCCCTCTGGAGAATCTCCTCCTGCAGCCTGGACACACAGAGACACACAGACAGAAAGACAGAGACACACAGAGACAACAGACAGAGAGACAGAGACACACAGACAGAGAGACAGAGACACACAGAGACAGACAGACAGACAGACACACAGACAGACACACAGAGACAGACACAGCGCTTCACTTGAGTCACGTCACCTTTAGAAACAAACTACCTGAAACATTTCTGTAAGAAATGAAATAAATGTATTTTATTAAAAATGCTGCAGCTCCTGTGAATCGGTTTAATCTGAAGGTTGGACTCAAACTGTGCGTCTCGCTGCAGCGTCTTTCTCTCCTTTTGTAGAAGAAAACAACTTGGTCAGATTGAAGCAGCACTAATCTGTAATCTGTAACGTCTAACCACAGAGTTTAAACTCAAACCTTTTCATTGATCATTTAGCAGGAAACGTTTCAGTTTTATTTCCTATAAACACTCAGTGTGATGTGAGACTAACTACATAAATATGAATTAAAAATACTGCGCGGCATTTCCTCAGCAGCTCGCTAATGCTAAATGCTAATTTACTGAAAAGCTTTTTTACATTTTTTAACACAAGAAAAAGTCAAAATATATTTAATTTAGAAATTATTCACTTTTATTGACCTTTGTTCCACTCCACCTCCCTGACCTCTGACCCCCCTGACCTCTGAGCCCTGGTGACCCCTGGTCCTACCTGATCTTGACCTTGTCCAGGTCTTCGGCCAGGTTGTCCCTCTCCACCTCCAGCCGGGCTCTGTGATTGGTCAGGACCTCCAGCTGCCGCCGCAGCTCGTTCATCTCGTCCTGGTAGAGGTCGGCGATGCGTGGGGTCTCCCGGTCCCGGAGCCGCTGGACCTCCAGAACCAGCGCCTGGTTCTGCGTCTCCAGGAAGCGGACCTTCTCGATGTAGCTGGCGAAGCGGTCGTTCAGGTGCTGCAGCTCCGCCTTCTCGTTGGTCCGCGTGGCGAGGAACTCCTGGTTCAGGGCGTCTGCCAGGCTGAAGTCCAGCGTCTCCCCCAGGCCGCCGTAGCGCCCCGCCGACAGCCGCGTGGCCCCCAGGGGCCCGGCGGACCCCAGGGTCCGGTAGGCTGGCGCGGCGGCACTGCGGGTCACCTCGTACACCCTGGAGGTCATGTGGGCCCCTCCGCCGGCCGCCGGGCCCAGGAAGGAGCGGTTGAGGGACGGCGAGGCGTAGGAGCCGTGGCCGAAGGTGCGGCGGTAGGAGGAGGCGGAGCGGGCGGAGGAGGAGAAGGAGGCCATGATGGAGGCGCTGCAGCCGGAGGTCTGAGAGGGACGAGCCGCCCTGGGGTATTTCTACTTACCCCCTCTGCCCCGCCTCCAGCCTCCCGATGACATCAGCTCCTCATCGCCTCTCCTCTTCCTCACATTCAGGCCAAACTGGAGGCCCGGGGGTCAAACCGGCCCACCACAGGTCCTCCTGCGGTCCTAAAGACTCCAGAGGGAAACATGAACCAGATGATATCAGGAACGTCACAGCAGGTTTTATTCATTTAACTACCAAACTACTCGTCCAGAAATCCTCCTTTCAGGTTTATTTTCCATCTTCATGCATCAGATCCTCAATAGTTTAATGATCAATAAATGGTTGAATGAAGCTAACCGGGTTAGCGCTCTCTGTGTCTCTGGGGGTTTCCAGCCGTCCTGAGTGTCTCCAGTCCTCTGTCGTCAGGACATACCAATGTGAGGATGCGTCTCCTCTCGCTCATCGCTGCCTTATAAAGGTAAACCCGTTCGCCGCTGCAGGGAACTCTGGGAGTTTTATCCTGGTCGCTCAGACAGAACTTGGAGCAACGGGACCATAAAACACGTTGAAACGATAAACTTGATCGTTTCGGATCAAAAGCAAACAGATTTTTTTAAAAACATGGAGAAACATTTTCCTTCACACAACAGAAACATGGATCTAAAGAATGAATAGGAATAATAATAATTCTCACAGAGTTTTTGAACTTTATTTTTTATTATACAAACAATCTGTTTATTTTAAACTCCATTTTGTAACTGGGTTGATCCAGTTTGATCCAGTTTGATCCAGATCAGATCTACAAGAGCAGGAAGAATAAAATGTAAAACCTGCAGCAGCTTCTGTGTTTCCAGTTCATCTCACATTTGTAGTTCTGAGTTTAATCATAAAACTGGGCTGATGAACTGAGACGTTGTGATTCATTTGTCCAGAAATCGTTTGGAGTCAGGTCAAAGGTCACTGCTCTACGCTTTATTCCACCTTTTCAAACTGCAGCTGGATTCAGAGGAGCTGTCCAGAGTCCTGATCCATCCTTCATTTTTTAATCTCAGTTTTATTCATTAAAATCTGTTCCATGTTTGATTTTGATCTGATCTGATCAGGTTCAACGCTCCATCCTGCTGCTCTCACATCTATTAATAGAGTGTGTGGGGTGTGTGTGTGTGTGTGGGTGTGTGTGTGTGTGTGGGTGTGTGTGTGTGTGTACCATTCATCCCTCTGGTTTTCTTCAGAGCTGCAGAGAAGATGTGAACTGACAGCTGAGGTAAACATCACCTCCTCTCCGCCTGAGCCTTCCTCCTCCTCCCCCTCCTCCTCTTCCTGTCCATATAAGGCAGCTTCCTGTGATGATGAAGTGAGAAGTCCGAGGACAAATGGAAATGTTCATAGCAGGAGGGTTACTGGGGTTTGTGTTAATTTTCTCTTAAATAATGAGCAAACTTTCGAGATGAAGGTTTTGACTTGATATTTTAAAATCTTTTTCTTTGATTTGTTTATTTGATTTTGATCTATTTAGAAGTGGACTTCCTGGTCTGGGGAAGAGATTTCAATTTGCCCCCAAAATACTCTGATCACATTTAATTCATGATTCAGCAAGGAAAATTCAATGTTTCATATGCGGCTTGGTTTGTTTGGACAGGTTATTCTAATAATCAATTGGATAATAAATTTAGTTTAGTTTATTTTAGTTATCTTTGTTTTGCAAATGTAATTTTGTTTATAATGAAAAAAATCAAAAAACATCAGAAATCTATTTTTGTCTCCTGATAAAGTGCCATGTCACCTCCTGGCCGCTGGGTGGCGCTGATGGTCTGTGGTTGTAAACGTCGTTTACTTCTTTCCTCTGACGCTGCAGTGGAGTTTAGACTTTGAAAGTGTAATTCATGCTGGTAAGCGTTATAAAAATGATCGTCTAAGGTGTTGGTTATGCATGAGGTGTTATTTTCTCGCTGAAAGTCGAGTTGACTGGTCGGCAGAACGAGAAAGTCGGAGAGAGTCGTTTTTAATTTTTCCAGCTTAGCTAACCGGTGATTCCTTTATCGGACGCACGCCACTTTTCCTTTTAACTTAAACCTTAAATAGATTTTTTTAATCTACTTTATATTTACTGGCGGTGTCCTGCAGGTGGAAGTTTGTATCTTTTACTCTTGTAAAGTAAGTTTTTCAAGCCGTTTCATCTCCCTGGAGTTGAGGCTCGTGACTCGGATCTGATAACCCTGCGCAGCTTTGATTTGTACTTTTATTGCTCTTTGTTGGGTGTTTCCAGACTTTAATCATGAAGAAAGAAGCAGTGCAGGCAGCAGCCAAGGAGTTTCTGCAGTTTGTCAACAGAGGAGTGTCTCCGTATCATGGTAAGGTCTGGGGAAACTGAGAAGCGTCACACTGAACCCCATTCACAAATGTTTAAATTTAAACACTTCTTTATTTTCAGCGCGTTTTAAAATCAATAACTATTCTCATTGTCACTTTCCTAACTCGTCATAGATGCTTTTTGCACTCGGCAAACTTTTTAGAGTAATTACTTCACAAGAAGCTGCCAGATGCTAATGGATTATCAAACCTAAAACAATACCTGAACTTTGACCCCAAATCCCGGAGGAGTTGAACATGAGACTTTGTGAGAGAAGCTTTATCCAAATCTGTTTTCCAAGGTCTCTGTAACTGTACGACCAGTGAGACAGGTTAGCGCGTTATAATCATCATAAGACCATTATATAGCAGCAGTCTTCAGTCAGAGACCTCTGCAGATGAGTTGGAACCCTGACTGCTACTGCAGCGCCAACCTGCCCACAGCATCACCATCTACAGAGACATTTAGCCTCCCTTTGGGGGAACTGCAGATTTATTGCATACTCTGATGATGTTTGTTAAATCAGTTGCCGTGGTTTCTGATCATCAGTCTGGCGTTCATGTCAGTTCAGTTGTTCCGCCTCCACATGGAAACGCCAGACCGCAGATGTTCTCTCGTATCCATGGCGACAGCATTAACTTGACCTTTAACCCCAAACAACAGCAAGCTGGAGGTTCTGGTTGTGTTGCAGCTGCAGCAGAGCCTCAGTACTCTGGTGTGTTCACTGCTGACTGCATGTGTGGCGCCTCCTGCAGGTCTGGGGGAGTAACTGCAGCATTTTGGAGCGATAGAAAATCCTTTCTAGATTCTGCATCAAAAGGAGAAGAACCCGTTTGATACCAAGGTTCTGCTGGGTTTTAGTTCCAGCTAACGGGTTTCTGAGAGTTATTAGATTTCTCCAATGTAAACATTAGGGTTATAAAAATAAACATTTGTTTGTGTTTAATCCCACTGGTTCTGGTTCTGGGTCTGGGTCTGGTCTGGTCTGATCTGGCTCCAGGTTCTGGTTGGCCCCTTTGGGTTTGACTGGTGATGACTGTGCCAGCGGTTCTGCTGAGTCAGCAGGAAGCCGATCCGGTTCTGGTCACCATGACTTTGAGCTCAAGATAAGATGAAGAAGGAACAGATGGGTCCCAGTGTTTCTGCCCTTTGACCTCTCTCTGTTCACTGTAAGAATCACCATAGTGACGGCTACTTCTTCTTCTGTGGTTCCTGTAGTGGTGGAGGAGTGCAGGCGGCGCCTGCTGGAGGCCGGCTTCACCGAGCTGAAGGAGACGGAGCAGTGGGACGTCAAGCCAGCCAGCAAGGTGTGTCAGGGTCAAAGGTCAGAGGGAGTTGGCGGGTGGAAGCTAACCAGGATCTCCTCTGCAGTATTTTGTGACGAGGAATTTCTCCAGCCTGATCGCCTTCGCCGTGGGAGGAAAGTACCTGCCAGGAAACGGCTTCTCCATGATCGGAGCGCACACCGACAGCCCCTGCCTCAGGGTACGACCTCCGACCCCACCCATCCATCCAGCTCCACCAGGTGCTGCAGCTGCTTCTGTTGCAGGTGAAGCCGCGCTCCAAGAGGACGAAGCAGGGCGTGCTGCAGGTGGGCGTGGAGTGCTATGGCGGCGGCATCTGGAACACCTGGTTCGACCGAGACCTGACGGTGGCCGGCCGCGTCATGGTGAAGGTAGTTCAGCCTGAGAGCAGCAGGGGGCGCCAGGCGAAATGGGAGAAATGACAAATGCATTCATTTAAAAAGACAAGAGATTTTCTATTGAAATAACATAAAAAATAATCACGAGTAAGCAAAAAATTAAAAAGAAACTGTTTTCTATTATTATAAAAACAGATAAAATAATGAATAAAAATATTATTTCTTAATAATTATAAAGTAATTATTCAAAATAAATTAAGTCCTTTTAATAATGACAAAATTATTAACAAAAACTATTTTCTTTTATGAAAATAAAGATATTTTCACCATATTTTAATTTTTTCTCTTAATGTTGCAGGAATGAAAAAATAAAGTAAAACTTTAGTTTCTTCCTGCAGAGTGAAGATGATGAGTGTTTACCTCCATGATGAATCTCTCTTCCTCCTCCTTCCTCTTCCTCTGCAGAGCGAGGGGCAGCTGGTCCAGCGGCTGGTCCACGTGCCCCGCCCTCTGCTCCGGGTGCCTCACCTGGCCATCCACCTGCAGCGCGACGTGAACGACTCCTTCGGCCCCAACAAGGAGAGCCACCTGTGAGGACCAGGGACAGATCGACATGCAGCTCAGAGGCCACAACATGGAGGTGTCTGTGATTTCCCAGCTGCAGTGAACGCACCATGTTTGTTTCAGAGTTCCCATCCTCGGCACGGCGGTCCAGGAGGAGCTGGAGACCGGATCGTCTTCGTCTGGAGACGCTTCCTCTGCCGCCAGCACGGTGAAGCCACTTCCTTCATGACGCCTAGCCTGGTTCTGGTTTTGGTTTTGGTTCTGGTTCTGGTTCTGATCCTGGTTCTGTTTGGGCCCAGGCTGACAAGCACCATCCCGCCCTGGTCAGAGTTCTGTGTTCGGAGCTGGGCGTTCAGCCGGACTCTCTGCTGGACTTCGAGCTGTGTCTGGTCGACACGCAGCCGGCGGTGAGTCTGCACTTCCTGTCGGTTACCATGGAGATCCCCGTGCTGCGTATGCTTTGGGCCGGCCCGTCCTGGTCGGCATGAAGCAGCAGGTTCTAACCTTCATGTTTCCCTGCAGGCTCTCGGAGGAGTCTATGAGGAGTTCATCTTCTCTCCCCGTCTGGACAACCTGCACAGCTGCTACTGCGCCCTGCAGGTCACAGCCGGTACTGCAGCTGCAACTCCACTTCCTGCAGAGCCTTTTCTCCATCTGCTCCATCTTCCAGGGCCTACTGGAGTCCTGCAGTGCAGACTCTCTGACCTCTGACCCCAACATCAGGATGATCACTCTGTTCGACAACGAGGAGGTGAGTTCAGTCGACCTCTGACCTCTGACCTGGCCCCTTTCCCCTTGGTGACCTCTGCGTCTGCTGCAGGTGGGGTCAGAGAGCGCCCAGGGAGCGCAGTCCAACCTGACAGAGCTGATCCTCAGCCGGCTGGCCGCCTCTGCCTGCAACCCCAGCGCCTTCCAGCAGGCGGCGCCGCGCTCCTTCATGATCAGCGCCGACATGGCGCACGCCGTTCACCCCAACTACACGTCAGAGTCTGCTCATAAATCATTCAACGCCAATGGCTGGATCCGCCCTGCTCAGACCAGGCTTTCAGGCAGTTGCTGGCGGAGGCAGCATCATGCTGCGGGCTGCTGGATCCAGTCTTTGTTGTTAACTAGGTAAACGTTGACCAACCCGCTGCTAACCTGGAGCTGTGTTTGTTTCCTCAGGGAGAAGCATGAAGAGAACCACCGGCCAGCTTTCCACAAGGTCAGTCTGCCTCCTGATTGGCCGTTTCACCGTCCAATAGGAGCAGCTTTTACTGAAGCGCTCTCTGCTTTCAGGGTCCAGTCATCAAGTTCAACAGCAACCAGCGCTACGCCACCACCGCCGTCACCGCCTGCGTGGTTCGGGAGGTGGCGAGTCGCGTCGGCGTGCCGCTGCAAGTACGCCCACTTCCTGTTAGCCTCATCCACTTCCTGTTAGCCACACCCACTTCCTGTTAGCCTCAATCTGATGGATCATGTCACATCTTCATTAGAGCTACATTACTTAGTCTGAACATCCTGAAACATCTGAGCCATGAAGGAGCTAGCTGGAGCTAACAACCATGCTAACACTCAATAGCTCTGTATCTCCACTGAATTCACTTCATTAACACTTTCTACAGGCGTCCAGAATGGCCTAATTAAAGTAAACTGGATATAGAAGCAAAGTTGGAACCGACTGAAACAGTAAACTAAGTCATTCAGCTCAGCTCAACATCCACCAGCAGTTCACAGTAACGACCAGTAGAGGACAAACTAACTCTTGTGAAATCCATGGAGTCCTTTCAGAATAAGACTTCCTGTCCGTGTGGCCCCTGCAGGATGTGATGGTGCGTAACGACAGCCCCTGTGGGACCACCATCGGCCCCATCCTGGCAGCGCGGCTCGGCGTTCCCGTGGCCGACATCGGAGCGCCGCAGCTGGCCATGCACTCCATCCGGGAGATGTGCTGCACCTCCAGCGTGCTGCAGAGCACCGCCCTGTTCAAGGTGACCAGACTGGCTTTAACAGCTGAAAGCTCAGCAGTTATTTTGACCTGATGGTGTTGCCGTAGTAACTCCATAAATAAAGTTTATTAAACATGTGTAATCTCCCAAATGAATCTGCTGCCTGCAGACTCATGGCTGCTGGAACATTTCAGTCAAGCTGTGTAAAGTTTTCACACCTGACTATGTTTTGTCTTCTGGATGTTTTCCTGCCACTGACTGTCTGGTAGTTAAATGGAGGGTGAGGGAGTTTCAGACTTGGAGCAGCTGGTTTAGCTGAACCGCTGATAATCACATGACCTGCAGAGAGCCTGTGTTTGTGTTAAACAACCAGCCGTCGTCTGGGAAACAGACGTAAACAACCATGGCCTCCCATTTACAACTCATCACTCGGCAGATGGAGATCCTTACTCAGCTCTGAGTCTCTCAGATGGGGCTTCATCTCCACTTTCTCTGGCTTTTATATCCACTTCCTGCCGTTTTACCTCCACTTCCTGTCTGCTTGGTCCCCAGGGTTTCTTTGAACTGTTTCCGTCCATCAGGAACTCACTGGTCGTCGACTGAGGACAGGGCGACCTTGGCTCTACACTTCCTTTTGGTGACAGGAAGTCACTCTGATTTTATCTGAAAGATTTTATTGATCAGCTTCAGAAATAAAGTTGATTAATCTGGATCAGTCTGAGTGTTTTTATTTGAGTTTTTCTGTTTCTTCCTCCTCAGCAGCGGCAGGTTGAGGTGACGCTGCAGCCAGTGGTCTACTGGCTCAGAGACATACAGTAGGCTGCCAAGGCTGCAGCATCAGGTGGGGGAGGGGTGACGGAGACCTGCAGCATTGGGTGGGGGAGGAGGGACAGAAACCTGCAACTGACAGCTTCCATAGTTACAGCTGGTTATGTTCATATGTTTTTTAAACCAATATTTGCAAACGATCACAGGATCCCACAGCATGATGCTGCCTCCACTGTGTTTTCAGTTATGATGTTTAGCTTTAGCCGACGCTACAAAAGGGATTCAAACGATTTAATTATCTTCTGAAGATTTTACTTAAGGGAGGAGCAGCCTGTGTGTGTGTGTGTGTGGGGAGGGGGAGAGTGTGTTTGGGGGAGAGAGTGTGTTTGGGGAGTGTATTTGGGGGAGGGGGCGGGTGTGTGGGGGAGGGGGCGGGTGTGTGGGGGGGAGGGGGCGGGTGTGTGTGGGGGGGGCGGGGGGTGTGTGGGGGAGGGGGGCGGGGGGTGTGTGTGTGGGGGAGTGTGTGTGTGTGGGGGGGGGGGGTGTGTGTGTGTGTGTGTGTGCTATGAAGCTGCTGGTGGCTGAAACCCTCCATCCTGCTGAAATGAGTGAAAAATCCTTGATGTAAATATAAACCTGAGTGTTAAATCGGTCATGTGATTCATTATTCTGCCTTATTGACACTAAAATAATTTCTTTTCTAAATCAATCTGCTTCTTCAGCTGTACTTGTTGCGGTATGGCGCCCCCTGCTGGCTGTTCTTCCTCCTCAGACATGTGGAGCAGCTAGAAGCGCAGCAGCAGTTTCCTCCTGCCGGATCCACCGGCTCTACCGGAGCTGCCATGATGTCTCCGCGGCTCTGCGCCGCCCTCTGCCTCCTCCTCACCGCCTCCTGCCGCCTCTGCTCGGCCGCCCGACACGGTAAGACCCGGTCCGGTTCCGGTTCGGTCCGGGATGTGGATGACTGGCCGTTAGGAGAGAGTTAGACTAATGAAACGTGACACTTTGTTTCTGTGGAAGTTGTTTGCTTTTATTCTGGATGAAACCGGATTAATGTCAGTCGGAACCAGAACTGGACCCGGCATGGAGCCCAGTCTGCTTCCTGCTGTGCTGTGGCGCCATCACTGACCAACATCTGAATCTGTTTGTGGAACCGAAGGGAAGCAGAAAGTCAGAGAGATGGACGGATTGAAGAGCAGAGCTGCTCCCAGAAAACATTATCATCATTATCATCATTATCATCATTATTATTATTATTATTATTATTATTATCATTATCATTGTCATTATTATTATTATTAATGGAAGCCTCTCTGACTGACTGACTGGCTCATTTCTATAAAACCTGAGGGATTTCCCGGAGCTGCTGGAAACTGAAGCCAGATCTGAACTGGTCCCAGTTTCTGGTTCCAGGAAATCCTCCGCTTCCCGCAGCTTTAGATCCCGCAGCAGCTTTGAAATGCGTGTTTGTGTTGCGGGCTGGTGAAACATACGTCACGCTGTTATGAGTCATAGCTGACGATGTTTCAGCACCGTGGACAGCGTCAGGCCTGACCCGGTGATTGGTTATTGATTAATGATTCTGACCTGCAGCTCCTGATAAACATGAGAAAACATCTCCAGTTAATCCATAAAATCACATGTGGAGCTGAAGCAACATGTTGGCGTTCATGTTAATAAACTCAGGTCCTAAATACTAGTCAGAGTGAAGCATCCCAACGTGTTCTACTATCTTTAGTTTCCAATCAGATCCATTCCGGTTATATTTTCAGACCAATCAGCGCCTCCTCCGTGTTTTACGCTGTTTTTTTTATTTGTTTATGGATTAACTTTCATGTAAATATTAATCAATCACAGATGAACTGATTATGCCTTAATGCTCATTAATGAATAGTTTCAGACAGGCTAAATTCAGAGCTTTTAATGAACGAAATTAAATTAAATAAACTATCTGGGTTTGATTATAAACGTATATATTGTTTATAGAAGCACAGTGTTTTCTCTCATTTCCAACTCATTTCCTTGTGACTAGATTGATTGATATGATGGAGGGTTTAATGAACCGCAGATTTAAACCAGCATAAACAGAAATGTGTCTGTTTTGTTGTAAATCAGAAACTGCCTTCATGTTGAGCTGCTAACAGGACGTTGCAGTTTTCTGCTGTGATCTTTATTATGATGTATTTCTGTTTATTTTCAGTGCATTTGTCTCTAACTGATGAAACGTCCATGTGTCTCACCTGAATGTCCTTCCTCTCATTCTGGATAAATATTCAGATTTGTTCTGGTTCTAATGCAGCTACTGTTTGTTTCAGGCTAAGTTTCAGAGAAGCGGGAGTTGCCATAGCAACCACCGACTCAGCACTTTTCAGTGTCAAGTTGCTCCTGTTTATGTGATGGCAGCCATCATAACTTTATGGTTTTAAAACCTGAGAGCAGAAACAGGAAGAGGTTTTAACTGGACTTTCAGAATAAATGTCTCTGACAGAAACGTTAAAGCTGATCAGTCCCTCCAGACTTCATCAGGCTCAATTAATCGATAACAGAGTGCTGATTGAGTCCAACTGGAGCTGCTGGAAACAGAAGTTGCCCTGGTGACCAGCTGTCTGCTTTGTGGAGATAGCGGGTTGCCATGGAGACCAGAGGCTTGCCAGTAGAAAAACATTAAGATGATGTCGTCACTGTGACATCATACATCAGCAAGTTGTGGCGAAATGTCTCCTCACCTGGTTTCCATGGTGATATTTATGGGAGGAAAATGAAAACCAAACTTTGATTTGAATGTTTTTCTGTTTTTTGCAGGTTGTTTGTTTGAGAAGAAGATCTGTCCCAGAGGTCAGCTCTGCAGCGACGGTCAGTCTAAATGAATACAGATATATACTGAAATATAACTGCAGCAGATTACAGGAACATGTTGATTACTTCTGCAGATTGAGGCCAGTTTCTGTTAGCCACTCTTCAAAAGAGGAAAGACAGGAGAACATTTCAGAGAGAAACCCTTCTGGTGATCAAAAATCTTTTACTGTATTTAGAAAACTGAAAGAAAAAAATCATATAGAAAACTTTTCCTGACCGGAAGAAAGACAACAATATAATGTTTATTATAATGAGCTAGTGAAGCTAGTAGCTATCAAAGCTAATTTTTAACAAAGCAGAGCAGGTGACAGAAGCCTTACCAGAGTAAACAAGGTCTCTGCCTCAGCCAATCGCTGCTGTGCCTGTCTGTCCCCATGACAACGATGACAGCAGACCTGACTGCTGTTGCTATGGTTACAGTGCAAATGGGATCATGCTAAATGTAAACCCGTGTCTGAGTGTCAGCATGTAACCATGGCGACCGTTAGAGACGCTGGTGAATCATTTACTAATCTGCAGCGATTAGCTGACCCAGTCAAAGCAGTTCAGCAGCAAACAGAGAGCAGGAGGTGGCAGCATCATGCTGGGGGCTTCGTCTGGGTTGTCCTTCAGAACCAGGCTGACTTTGTGTGTCGTCCTGTCCAGACGGCCTCTTTGGCCGGTGCCGCGCTCCAGACCAGAAGCCGGTCCAGTATAGAGTCTCCGGCCCGGTTCTGCTGCGGCTGCAGGAAGTCCTGAGGAACCTGATGGTTCAAGGTGAGTCTGACTGTTGGCCGGAGCTAGGCCCCGCCCACTAATGCTACTGTAGACCCCGCCCACTAATGCTACTGTAGGCCCCGCCCACAACGTCAGCCTTAGGCCCCACCCACCAGAGTTGCGCTGTGTCATGTGACTTCCAGGTCTAACCTGGAAGAACGAGCAGACCCAGTCCATCATCAGCCGAGAGCTGAGCCGGGTTCCTACCACTGACCCGGACCAGGACCCGGACCTGGACCAGGACCCGGAGCAGAACCTGCACAGACCGTGAGAAGAACCCATTAACAAGTCTAATTTTGAGTCAGAACCATTAGGAGACCCATTAACGAGTCGACCCAGGTCTGTTTGGTTCTCTAGGTCCTCCAGGCTACTGGGCCCGGCCCTTCAGAGAGAACCGGACCCTGGAGGACCAACAGAACCAGAGCTGATGCAGCAGTACCTGGACTACCTGGTTCTGGACCCGTACCATCAGGTAGGAGCAGGCTCCCCTCGCCTCCCAGTGGTGGCAGCAGGAACTGACCCGTTGTCTGTGCTGCAGAACCAGAACCAGGAGCAGCGCTCCCTCAACTCCCTGGACCAGAACCCGACCTTCCAGCGGGGCGACGCCCTGGACCGGGACCAGCTACTTCTACAGGACCTGCTGTCCCTCTACCTGTCCTCCTCGCCCGCGCTGCCTCGCCAACGGGGGGCGCCAGCCGCCGGCTCCTCCCTGCTGCCCGATCTGGACTTCCCTCTGAACTACAACTCCCAGGAACCTCAGCTCAGGAAGCAGGAGCTGGACGTCCTGTCAGGACTGGACGGTCCGCCAATAGACTGGCCCTCACACCAGTCTGGAGTTTTTAATATTTCTGTAGTTCAGTCTGCCCATAGATTTCCAGTGGTTTATCTGTAGTTCTTTATCAGTCTGTAGTTCCCCTGCAGTTTTCCTGTCTCTGTGTCTCCAGGGGCCTCCCTGCGCAGACTGTCTCTGCTGCTGGACGGTTTGGACCCGTCTGCTGTGCGGCAGGACGAGCGGCTGGACTCGTCCTCCGTCCCCCAGCAGAGCGCAGGTCGGTGAGCAGCCTGCAGTCAAAGGTCAAGGGTCAGTGGTCAGAGTTCAGTAATGTCTGTTGTCCTCCAGGAGATCGCCTGGGAGACGGTGCAGCAGCTAAGCAGAAGGTGAGTCCTCAGGTCCAATCAGAACCGGGTCTGGGCTCCTTTAGCTGCGTCAGCCTCAGAGGGGGCATCACCATGGCAACCAGTGGAAGGTGATGCGACTCTCTCCCTCTCCACCAATCAGCTCACAGAGGCCTTAATGGCCTATAAGGTGGCTCTGCAGGAGGCTCCGCCCCCGACCGCCAGGCCAGCTGGAGGACAGAAGGAGCCAGCCAATCAGGATGCAGGAGGCGGAGCCAAGCTGTCCGGACACGCCAATCAGAGGTACAGCAGCTTCTACTTCCTGTCGCATCACATGTCATGACAACCAGAGCGTCCTTCCTCTGGAGGCCCCATCCGCCCTGCCGCCCTGGGCAGAAACCCATCAGCCCTAATAATAATAACAGATCAACATGACGATGATCTGAGGATTCTGACCCGGTTCTCCTCTTCAGCGCGGTTGGACCTGCCGTCACCTTCAGAACTAGACCCAACTCCAGGAACCTGACGGCCGCACACCAACCAGGTGAGAGGAGGCGGGGCTTAGAGGCAGGAAGTGGATCCTTCATCTGAACCCGTCAGCCAATCAGACCCGTTCTTCCTGCTGACCCCGGATGATGTTTTCAGTTGCAGGGCAGAACTTCCTGCAACCAGAGACGGGCCTAAAGGTTCTCCAGAGCAACGCCGAACAGGTGAGACCTGGAACCTGGTTCTGTTCTGCTTCTGACCCGGGTTGGTTCTGGTTCTGATGATAAATGCTGAGAATTCTGTGTTTGTGCAGACGGATGAGGGCAAGTCGTCGTTGCCCCTGGCAACCAGAGTCCAGCCCGGCTCCCGCTGGGTGTTCGCCATGCTGGTGTCCATGGCGTCCCTCGGCGGCGTCCTGGTGGCGGCCATGACCATCGCCTGCCTGCGCCGCCACGCCCACCGCCTGGCTGCCAAGAAGCTGGGCCTGGGTCCGGATGGCGGCGGCTTCACCCACCAGGAGTACCAGGTGAGGCTCCGCCCGCCTGCAGGTGGTGGTGAATCCATTACCTGGAGACACGGAGGAGAGGCTGTGATGCTGAGGGATCCTGGGAGAAGCAGCTGGATCCAGAAAGGAAATATTCATGTCAGGAAGTTTGGAGTGAAATGTAATTATTTTCATGGATAATTGAGTTTTTTCAACAAACTGCTTTTTAGTAATGAATATATGACTGAATTAATGGATTAACTGATTGTTGATTATTGCTCCAGATGTATTGATAAATGTAACATGCTAACATGCTAATGTCACCAGGATCTGTGTCGGCAGCACATGGTCTCCAAAGGCGCCTTCGGCCGGCTGGAGGCCGCCGCCCTGGGTGCGGTGTGCGGGGCCGGAGGCGCTGCGGGGGGCGGGGCCGGCGTGGCGGGCGGAGTCGGCCCAGACTCCAGGGTGAGCAGCGTGTCGTCCCAGTTCAGCGACGGCGTCCAGCCCAGTCCCAGCTCCCACAGCAGCACGCCGTCCTGGTGCGAGGAGCCGGCGCAGGCCAACATGGACATCTCCACGGGTCACATGATCCTGGTCAGAACCGCACATCACCACGCTGTGTCCTAATCAAATCACAGCAGACTGGGTCAAACATGACGTTCATTTTGAAATGGTAGGACTTAGCAGCTGTAGTCAGGCTCCGCCCCTTCCTCTCAGCTCCGCTGCTGCGCCGCCTTTCGGCTCCGCCCACATTCAGCCACAATAGATGAAGGTTTGCTGACTGGATCAGTGGGAGTCATAGTGACGTCACTGTCAGTGAATAACAGTTAATATTCAGCCATATTCATATCCCAGCTCATATAACCTGTTATGTTATAACTATATATAACATATATAGTTATATATATATATATATATATATATATATACATAACTACATGTTGTTTAATCCTCCTGAACCTAAAATAATAAAACTGGGATTATGGAGGAATTAACAGATTGGCTTTGAAAGAACATTTAAAAACGACACAGTTAGAATATATAATGAACTCCATGTGGAATCAGTTATAGAAGAGAAACGGTAAATCACCCGGTCCGACCCGGTCCTGTTCTCCCAGGCCTACATGGAGGACCACCTGCGGAACAAGGACCGGCTCCTGAAGGAGTGGGCCGCTCTCTGCTCCTACCAGGCAGAACCCAGCGCCGTCTCCGTGGCCCAGAGCGACGCCAACGCCAAGAAGAACCGCTGCCCCGACTCGGTGCCCTGTGAGTTAACCCACACACTGACGTGGACCCGGTAGAACCAGAACCTAACAGGTCACATGTTCTGCAGACGACCACTCCAGGGTGAAGCTGAAGGCCGACAGCAACCCGTCTCGCTCGGACTACGTCAATGCCAGCACCATCGTAAGTCTGCTCAGACCCACAGCCTGGTTCTGATGGTTCTGGTCAGGGAGATGACCTCTGCTTGACCTCTTCCTGACCTACTTGTGACCCTGCAGATTGAACACGACCCCAGGATGCCGGCCTACATCGCCACCCAGGGCCCGCTGCCACACACCATCTCTGACTTCTGGCAGGTGAGTTCAGAGGCGAAGCAGGTGTCATGGCGGCTGCCCGCTTCGTCAGTAACAAACATGGCGGCTGTGTGTGTGTGTGTGTGTGTGTGTGTGTGTGTAGATGGTTTGGGAGAACGGCTGCACTGTGATCGTGATGATGACCGCTCTGGTGGAGGACGGAGAAAAGCAGTGTGACCGCTACTGGCCAGATGAAGGCTCCTCCCTCTATCACATCTACGAGGTGGGTGGAGGTCGGACAGGTTGGACAGGTTGGACAGGTTGGACTCTCTGCTCTGCCTCCAGGTGAATCTGGTGTCGGAGCACATCTGGTGCAACGACTTCCTGGTGCGCAGTTTCTACCTGAAGAACGTGCAGACGCAGGAGACGCGCACGCTCACGCAGTTCCACTTCCTCAGCTGGCCGGCGCAGGGAATCCCCACTTCCACTCGCCCCCTGCTGGACTTCCGCAGGTACTGCAGCTTCTCCGTCTGCTTTGGTCTCAACCTGAAGCTTTTATGGATTATTGAATTTGTTTTCAGAACTCCAGAAACAGTCCTTGGTGCGAATCCCTGACGTGTCCTGTTTCTCTCTCAGGAAGGTGAACAAATGCTACCGCGGACGCTCCTGCCCCATCATCGTTCACTGCAGGTACAATTCGCCCATCCACGGTGTTACAACCAAGGGACTGTTTCTTATTGGCTCTTCCTGTGTTGCCATAGCGACGGCACTGGGCGGACCGGGACGTACATCCTTATCGACATGGTTCTGAACCGCATGGCTAAAGGTGCAGTAGGTGCGGGGTGAAGCGGCCGCTGCTGCTCCAGACTCTGACCGACTGCTTCTGGTTCCCCGCAGGCGTCAAGGAGATCGACATCGCCGCTACGCTGGAGCACGTCCGGGACCAGCGGCCCGGGATGGTCCGCACCAAGGTGAGTCCGGACCGGACCGGACCACCCTGATACACCAAACACTCGCTCAGTGTTTCTAGAGCAGATTCTCGTCCTGGCTTCTAATGCTTCTCTGCTCTGAAAGTTGTAAAGCTGAGCCCCGCCGCCACCTGCTGGCGGCAGATGGAACTGCCCCCGTGCTGAGTGCAGGGATCCGCCCGGGGAACTCACTAAATAAAGCCTGGATGAGTGACCCAAATCCTGCTCTTTAAACTAAATACCTATCAAAATGGAAGATAACAGAGATAAACCTAGAGTTTAGATTTCAGGTCTAGACTGAGTAGGGTTAGTGATTTTAATGTTGTGCAGAATAAACTGAAACTTTTTGCCATTTTTAATTAAAAATGTTTCGTGGCCTGTCATTAGTTTCTGATCAGGATGTATAAAGTTTGTTGGAGACGTGAGCGCCACCATCTTGTCTTCCTCTCCAGGACCAGTTTGAGTTTGCTCTGACGGCAGTTGCAGAGGAGGTGAACGCCATCCTCAAGGCGCTGCCCCAGTGACCCCTGGACGACCCCAGATGACTCACAGCACCGACTCAGGACGATCTAGGCGATGTGTTCAGGAGCATTCAGGAGAACCTGTGTAAAACGTGCATGTGAATGCACCACGAGCTTTACCCACCCAGACAGCTGGTGTTGTGTTGTAGCTGAACCTGCGGAGCCGGATCCGCTCCGGGTTTTCTCTGCTGCTCATGGACCCCCCTCTGTGCGTTTCCCTCTATGTAGTGTTTACCTCCAGCAAGAGAAAACTATAAAAATAAATCTGATTTTGTAAGTGTGACCTTAAATAAATCTGTTAGTGTTGCAGCATTGGTGTGACTTCCTGTGTAAACAACTCGACCAATCAGGTTTCAAATCAGCTTTATTCGTTTTAAGGCACAAACATGATAAATGGAGTCGGTGCGTTCAGTACTCCTCGCCCTCGTCTTCGTCGCCGACGCTGTCCGTCCCCACCTCCTCGTAGTCCTTCTCCAGGGCGGCCATGTCCTCGCGCGCCTCAGAGAACTCGCCCTCCTCCATGCCCTCGCCCACGTACCAGTGGACGAAGGCGCGCTTGGCTACATCAGGTCGAACTTGTGGTCGAGGCGCGCCCAGGCCTCGGCGATGGCCGTGGTGTTGCTGAGCATGCAGACGGCGCGCTGGACCTTGGCCAGGTCTCCGCCCGGCACCACGGTGGGCGGCTGGTAGTTGATGCCTACCTTGAAGCCGGTGGGGCACCAGTCCACGAACTGGATGGAGCGCTTGGTCTTGATGGTGGCGATGGCCGAGTTGACATCCTTGGGCACCACGTCGCCACGGTACAGCAGGCAGCAGGCCATGTACTTGCCGTGGCGCGGGTCGCACTTCACCATCTGGTTGGCGGGCTCGAAGCAGGCGTTGGTGATGTCGGCCACCGTCAGCTGCTCGTGGTAGGCTTTCTCGGCCGAGATGACGGGCGCGTAGGTGGCCAGGGGGAAGTGGATGCGCGGGTACGGCACCAGGTTGGTCTGGAACTCCGTCAGGTCCACGTTGAGCGCGCCGTCGAAGCGCAGCGACGCCGTGATGGACGACACGATCTGGCCGATGAGGCGGTTCAGGTTGGTGTAGGTGGGGCGCTCGATATCCAGGTTGCGGCGGCAGATGTCATAGATGGCCTCGTTGTCCACCATGAAGGCACAGTCCGAGTGCTCCAGGGTGGTGTGGGTGGTCAGGATGGAGTTGTAGGGCTCCACCACCGCCGTGGACACCTGGGGAGCCGGGTACACGGCGAACTCCAGCTTTGACTTCTTTCCATAGTCCACAGAGAGACGCTCCATCAGCAGGGAGGTGAAGCCGGAGCCGGTTCCCCCACCGAAGGAGTGGAAGATCAGGAAGCCCTGCAGACCGGTGCACTGGTCGGCCTGAAAGCAGAACACACCCAGAACGTCAGGCTCTGATGCCACGCAACAGGACTTTAACACAACCAGACCACGACCCCCTGACCCCACTAGGCATGGTCTCTACCACATCTCGACCTTTAACCTAGCAATACACTGACCCACCCAAACCTTGACCCACCAGTTTGCGCGTCCTGTCCAGAACCAGGTCAATGATCTCCTTGCCAACCGTGTAGTGGCCCCTGGCGTAGTTGTTGGCTGCGTCCTCCTTACCGGTGATCAGCTGTTCAGGATGGAAGAGCTGCCGGTACATTCCTGTACGGACTTCATCTGTTAAAGGGAAAACCTTCAGTGTCAGCCATGTTTTCTGAACATGTTTCCATGTTTAGGACTCTGCGTTTCCAGGCAGCACTGACCAATCACGGTGGGCTCCAGATCCACAAAGATGGCTCTGGGGACGTGCTTCCCAGACCCCGTCTCGCTGAAGAACGTGTTGAAGGAGTCGTCTCCCCCTCCAATCGTCTTGTCGCTGGGCATCTGGCCGTCCGGCTGGATGCCGTGCTCCAGGCAGTAGAGCTCCCAGCATGCATTGCCCATCTGGGCGCCTGCCTGGCCCACATGCATAGAAATACACTCGCGCTGTGGAGAAGAGGAGAAAAGGGATCAGGGTTAATGGTTTTGACTCTAAACCAGGTCTGAAAAAATGCCTGAGCGGCACACCAGCCCTTTAAGAGGAACTCTTTCAGTAAACATGCAGCATTAGCAGATGCTGCATTCGTTTAATCCTCAGATTTCCGGGTAGACCTTGAACGCACCATCCCAGAAGAAGTGACGTAGTTTCCGCCCTCAGGTGTCTCAGCGCAGACCTGTTGGATCTTGATCCAACCGGGTCACATGAGTGTTTATTACCCCTCACACCATGGAGAAATGGGGAAAAGTCCCTTCGACGCAGGCAGGAAACCGCGCTACGGCCCCACCCCAATGTAACGTTCACGGACCTGCAGGGCGTTATCTGTCCGCCTCACATTTAAAAGTTACCGCCTATTACTCCTTTAGCTAAAGTACATTTAAAAAATGACCCGAGTTTATTCTAAAAAACTAAACTAAATATGTGAAAACACTGGCTGGCTAAGAGGTTAGCTTACAAAGTGTAAGCTGTGAAACCATTTTGGATCATTTTAATCTGCGCCAACACGGCCTTGTTCGACGCCAATTAATGGGAAACAAATGTTGTAAAGAACACGCATAAGGTTTATTAACAAAAAATGCTTGAGCAATTTTTTCTCTCTGTAGGTCCGCCTTTTACGGTATAAATACTAGTCTTAAGCGGTTTACTCACCATTTTGAGCTGTCTCCTTCTCTCCGACGTTCAAGGATCGGCAGTTGGAAGCAGTTTGTGACGCAGCAGGAGAGTCGCTCGCTTATAAAGGCTCACAGGGGGCGGGGCTACGAGCGGTTTGAACCTGCTTGAAGGCGGGAGATTACCGGAAGCAGATAAACTAATGTCATGTATAACAGAGTACTGAGGTCATACCAAGAAAAATAAAATGATAAAGTCGTAATATTTCGAGAAAAGTTATAATATTACAAGAATAAAGAAATAATATGAGAGTAAGTCACTGTATTTTGAGGATAAAATTTTATTAATGTGAGAATAAAGCCATAACATTACGACTTTATTCTCATATTATTTCGACTTTATTCATGTAATATGACTTTATTCTCATATTTTTTAATAATAATTTGTCTTAGCGCAGCCCAAGTACTCGGTCGTACAGAATAAACAGGTTTGCCATGGAGTTTTTAAACTTATTTGCTCACTTAATAGTAAAATTAATATTGAACTTAACATTTCAAATCAATTCATATGATTTCTAATTTGGTGAAACATTGAAAGTCTCACTAGAATCACACTGACTATGTCTGCTCATATTTACAGTTTTTAATGTTCCTTCAACATGTATTTTTTATATATTGATCTTATATCCAAATGGGTGAGCCTAAAAACAAACAGGACAATATGATCAGAAAAAGTTTTGCAGTAGGAACATTTTATTTATTTGGATGGATTCTACTCTTTATTAAAACATCTTTAAGTATCAGAGATTCCTCTAAAGTCCCCCTAATGTCAACAACCTTATAATAAAAAAGTAAAGCCAGTCACCGTCTAAAGCAGGTAATCCCAGAGCGGGTTCAAAGTTTCATACATTAGCAATCAGCGTTTAAATGTATCAGTATTCAAACTATTTCTTTAAAAGCTTTTTGGACATCTAAATAGAACAACATTAGATTATTATCTGGTATAATCCCAGATAGCACACGATGTTAAATCAACGTTGAATTCTAGTCAGATTGGTTGATATTTGGTTGAAGTCGACAACTGATGGTGGATCAACCATGAAACAACCATCCAATGATAACCAATTAACTAGCGTTGAAACTGTCATTGAATCCATGTTGTTTTGTGGTTGAAATCTAATAAATTAAATGCCAGTTGAATCCAGTGTTTTTCAGCACTGGTCCTCCAGGCCCTACAAGTCTTGGGCATTTCCCTAATTCAGCTCACATGATTTTAATTAACGTCTGATTAACAGGGTTTTGCTGAACTGCAGGTCAGTTTGTCTTGGGGACCAGGTCTGGGGAAGAACTCGGAATCTAAATATTCAATCAATGTCAGTTGTTTTTCCGCACCCCTCCACACCCCTCCCCCCCCCATTAAACACCCCCCCAACATGGATTCAATGTTGTTTAAACCATACTGTGCTATCTGGGATGTCTCATTTGTTTGGCTTACGATGATATTTTAACGCAGGAAGCGATATGTGGTTCTGAGAACAGCTCAGGAATGGCAGGAATGAGATTTAGTCTGGATTAAATTAAAGAGCAGAGCTAATCCAAGTGATGTAGGTCAAAGGTCAAACCACAATGATTCATTGTTTCTCACAGTCCTCAGTGATTCAGCATCATTTAGACGCTGCTATTGGAAAACATTTCAAAACATTAATCAGCTGCTGCAGGGGAATCTCAAGGTGTTTCTCTAGAACTTGGAGATGAAAGGTCAGCAGTTTAACATCTTTTCCATCCATCCATTTTCCTGCACCCTTTTTCCCCCACTGGGGTCGGGAGGGTTGGCGGTGCCTATCTCCAGCTGTCATTTCGGGAGAGAGGCGGGGTCACCTGGACAGGTCGCCAGTCTGTCGCAGGGAAACACAGAGACACACAAACATGCACTCACACATAGGGACAATTTAGAGAGACCAATTAACCTGACAGTCATGTTTTTGGACTGTGGGAGGAAGCCGGAGTACCCGGAGAGAACCCACCATGCACAGGGAGAACATGGAGACTCCATGCAGAAAGACCGGGGCCGGGAATCAAACCCAGAACCTTCTTGCTGCAAGGCAACAGCTCTACCAGCTGCGCCACTGGGCAGTTTAACATCTTTCATATTTCATTTTTATCTCTACAAAGTTCTGAACAGAAGAGAAGTACTCCAGGTACTGGACCTCCTAACAGAACTGGTTCTGAACATCAGAGCTGGTCCAGTTACTGTTTAACCGACTGATGAAGGAGGAACCAACACGAGGACTCGACATAAACATGGTCGGTGTGGTTGCTATGGTTTCACTGTCACCTTGTTCCACTTAAATGGACCCAGAAACCTGCTTATAACTTGTACTTCTCAAACAGTGGGGCGCGTCCCCCGTGGGGGGCGTGGCGAAGTGTCAGGAGAGGCGCTAGAAGCAGGACTTTATAAGCCTTTATGAGCCTCCGGTCACTAGGTGGCAGCAGTGTTCACACTAATCAACAGGCTGCCTGGTTAAGCCAGTAGAAGGAGCTACACAGCCATGTTGTAAACGGAGCAGAAGAAGAAAACAGCGCGATGGATTCAAGCCGTGTTTTGCTATATATCGAATATAAATCTACCGGAGAGGAGAGATGGAGAAATCTGACAGCGACAAGAGAAACGGCAGGTCAGTGAAGCAATATGGCGGAGAGAGTTTTAGTTTCAAATACAGGAACGCTGTCAGTACTAGAGAACACAGGCCTGTTAGCAGAACAATGTAAATATGGGCAGAATAAAGACGCAACAATCCCGGAAGTAAGTCGTTATATGAAAAAGCTTCGATAGTGACGCAACGTGACCCGCTCAGCGAGTAATAGGTTCTTCCTATTAAATAAAAAGTTGTTTAGTCGTTTCAAAGTCCTGGTGTTGAAAATTAGCTTCTGATGTGCTAAAACATTTAGTATTTATTCATTTGTTAAACCAGAACCTGACAAGATTCTCAGCATTCCGCAATTTAGCGCAGGATGCTGGAAAGTTTTCAGAAAATTACGACTTTATTCTGTCCAACTTTACTGGCATTTAAACACCAATCAAAAAGTCAGAGTCCTCATGCTGCATCGTTGGCAAGTAGCTGCATCGTTGGCAAGTAGCTGCATCGTTGGCAAGTAGCTGCATCGTTGGCAAGTAGCTGCATCGTTGGCAAGTAGCTGCATCGTTGGCAAGTAGCTGCATCGTTGGCAAGTAGCTGCAGCTCGCAGGAAACAGACCAAACAAATGTGTTTAGTGTTAGTGCAAAATGTTAAGCACTTCTCATCAATTCTCATGTGAAAAACTGGAATATAAGCAATATGCTGCAAATTTTTCCACAATAAATGTTAAGAACTTTGTGGGAAACTAAACTGAAGAAGCTGACAGTAACCAGTGCTTGCAGTTGTAAAATGTTTTATTGTATTAAGTCTAAAAATGCACATCCCAGTGACTTATTTTCACTTTCTCTCCTTCAAACTGAGTGGTCTTGGTTAAATGTTACTGATTCACTTAATAAACTGAACTTGGAAATTATTTAGAGGCTTAGAACAATAAAACAGCAGTTTTGACAATAAGGTCATACGATGCTGGGGCCAGTGGTTTGTACAGACAACTGATTAAATATGAACAGATTCGCAATAGTATTTCAATTCTAATGAGGGAAGATCACCGGGGGCCGTGAAAAAAATTATGACCATTAGGGGGCATGACAGAAAATAATTGAGAACCACTGATGTAACTGGTCCTGTGGGGGATTCCCAAAGGACCTGGGTCCCATCAGAACCAGCCGCCCCTTTTGGACTGCAGCTACAGTTTGCTGCTGCTTCTGGGACTTTAGTTTCAGTAAAGTTCAATCTGAGCGACTCTGTAAAGAGCTAATGTTTTCCAAAATGGCCGAACCTCTTCCTGGTTGCTGGAGGAAAGGAAGCGTCCGTCCCGTCCCTGTGGGGCCCGGCTGGGGCCCGGCAGTGTTTGCTTTCCACATGGTTGGTCACTGGTTTCTAATAGAAACACTGACGGTCATTCTGGTGCCGCTTGGTCTCCATGGTAACAACGTAAACACCTTCACTTTCATTAGCCAGTAGGTCACAGCAGGTCACTAACCAGATCAAATACTGAATAATAAACCCGTTTATGTTTTTAGATTGGCCAAAATGGATAAAATGTGCTTCATTTATCTTTACTGATATTGATTTGATCCAGACAAGACGTAAACCTGATGTTCATGTGAAAGTTCATTTATTTTCACTTCTGTGCCTAATAAGTCCAGTAAAAACTGACCTTTTAAAACACCATAACTTTACTGAACTGTTAAATATGTTGTTCTCTTTTCTTTGAGTTCTAATGTGAAAGAAATACAACCTAATTCTAACGAGAAATGAAACAAAAATCTGGAATATGGTGAATAATTGTGTCCCAATGGAAACAACCAGCTTTGCAGACATTATGCAGGGATGATGGGACGGCGCCCTCTGGTGTTCATCGCAGGAACACACTTTAACAGAGACCAATGGGACTTTAACAGAGGCTCACTTTAAGAGCCTCTGTTAAGGCTCTTAACAGAGGCTCATCCATCCGTCCGTCCGTCCGTCCGTCCATCCATCCGTCCGTCCGTCCGTCCATCCATCCATCCTTCCGTCCGTCCATCCATCCATTCATCCATCCATCCAGATAGTTTTTCTATTCTGTTGAAGTGCATCATTAAACATGAAAACTTTTATCCAGAATTAAAAGAACGAAATCCCAAACTATTCTTTATTACATCCGTTTATTTTTATTTTCTTGAACAAATTTACTAAAAAGTTGTTGAAACTTGCAGAACAAGAACTAGATGGTTGCAGAAACGTGTGGACAGGCACTGGTCTCCATCGCTGTTTGACATGATGTTAGCTTTCAGAGCTAACCACCGTCATCAGGGATGAAGAGGAGCTTCAGGCTGGGGATGAGCTGCAGCGCCACCATCAGACCTTCTGGGTGAAGTTTTCAGGGAAAACCCCTTTGGCTGAAATATCTTTCTTGTGGAACCAGTGGGACTCCTTAACGCCCAGCAGCCAGCCGTCGTCCTGCAGACAGACCTCAAGTTACACAACCGCAAACCAGCAACCAGCATTGCAAAGGCGCCTGGAGATACTCCTGGCTCAGACTTTTCACCACCTCTGCTCAGACAGCACACTTTGTTTCAGCTGGAAGCTTGTTTAAATAAAATCCTCTGTGATCAATAGCTGTCTCTGATTGGCCAGAACTGGACCAACTGGGACTGTTCATCATAGTACTCATTATTTTACTCTGCTAGATGACATTCTTTTGGGGGCCCAAATGATTTGGCCTCGATTAGTCAAACCCTCTACTGACCCCTGAAGTTCTGACCCGGTTGGAGGAAGGTTGACTCCTTCAGTCTCTTAGTCAAGAACTCCTACCCAGATCTGCAGAACAATCTTCCTGTTGATGCCCGACAATAAAAAGATGGTAAAACGCTTGGCAGGCTTTTATTTTGGAGACCTGACCCCAAACCTGTCCACAGCAGCTAATGGATCTCTGATCCCTTGTCCTCATTGGTCATTGTGAGGATGATGCGTTTCTATGACACTCAGCAACTTGAGTTGCCTGAACTGGGCACAATTTATGTGTTCTTCTTTAGAAGAAAAACACACCTGGCAGAGTTTTGTAAAGCTTTTTTGACTAGACCCAGCAGAGATGTCCCTGTTCTGACAGATCGGTGTATAACTCAGTCTGTCTGTGTGGCGCTGAGGTCAGAGTCACGCTGATGATGCTCACCTGTTCTTCGGGGTTATCAAAAGCCAAAACCAGGACAGCGTCTCCGACCTTCAGCTCCAGCTCGTCGTTGTCCGTGGCTGTGTACTCATGCACTGCCTTCACCTGGAGAACGAGAACCAACCCCGGTTCAGTCGGGCAGCATCCAGAGAGCGCTCAGCGGTTGGTGGACTCACCTTGTAGAGGAACCCTGGAGGAAGTTCAGCATCAGCGCCGTTGGTCACAGAGCTCTGGAGGGAGAAAAGGCCGGGCGTTACAGACGGACAGACTTCTGGAAAGCATGAAGGTGGAAAGAGTTCAGAGCAGGAAACGGAACCAGTGAGGGACTGAGGTCAGGAGGCCTGGGGCCAATCAAGGTCTTCTGGGTTACATCTATTTCCTCTACTTTCCCAACTCTACCTCCTCCTTGTCCTCCTCGCCCCAGCCGCCCGGCCCCTCGCCGGCTCCGCTCTCGTCCCAGTCCGGCTCGCTGAACGCCTGAGCTGCCTGTCCCCGCTCCTCAGCGCTACCATCCTGACCTTCAACAGGGTCAGTGTCGTCCCAGCTGGGCTGGCAGTAGCTCTGGAAGCTGCTGTGGTCCCAGCCGCTCTGGGCCTCCTGCTCTGCATCCTGCTGGGACAGCGGCTCGGCGCTGCGCTCGTCTCGCTACAGCAGCAGGGGTTGGGTAGCGAAGCCAGGAGTCAAAGGTCAAAGGGAGGATGGTGAAGGAGACGCCAGAGGAGCGTTTGAGTTTAATGTTGCCATAGTAACCGCAAGAGAGGGAGGTGCAGGATTTTAAAAAGCCAAAGAAAGTAGAAACAAAGCTGGCTGAGGATCTAAGACGTTCTTACCCACGAGTCCCAAGATGGCATCTGAGGCGAAGCAGTGAGCAAAACATGGAGACGGATTGGTCATCACCACAGACTGGTCCTGATGACTCACTTCCTGATCCTCAACTTATACCTCACCACAAACTACAGCTCAACATGGCCACCAGAACTGGACGGACCGGATCAGAATGTTCTGAAGTTAACAGTCATTGGCCAGATGTTGGGTCTGAATTCTAGGTTGATATAAGTTCAGTTTATGTGGATGTTTTTGTGTCTCAGTGATTGACACAATAATCAGTTTTTATTTTTAAAGAAAAAAAAATCCAAATTTAAACCTGAGAAACTAAAACAACCAGGAAGAAGAAACGAGACGCGAGGCTGTTCATGCAAAACCTCTTCAGATACCAGGAGCATCTGGACTCAAGAAGCTTCTCCCTTATATCACACACACACACCAAACACACACACACATTGTGTTTTCATCACTTGTGGGGACTTCACATTGACTCCCATTAATTTCTATAGCTTAGCCTTAACCTTGACCTTGACCCAACCACTAACCCAAAAACAACAATTTGGGGACCAAGAAAATGTCCCCACAAGGAGTAATGGGCCCCATAACCCACATTATAGACAGGAATAGGTTCCCATACGGATATGAAAACCTGGTTCACACACACACACACACTTGGAAAAAACCTTTTAACTGATAAACATCAAAGTTGAAGAAAATAAATTGTGACAAATTACATAGAAACACACACACACCCACCGTGGGAACTGGAATAGTAACAGGCTGTAAAACCTCAACATCCCAGTCCAGCAGGTTGACCCCCGACCAGGGCTCACACTGCCACACACACACACAGATGCACATTTTAACCGTGTGTTGTGAAGCAGAACAGCATCAGCTTCACTCTGTGATAATCTGTCAGTCAGTAATCAGTGCAGAGGCGAGGAGCTTCCCAGGGTCGGGTCATCGGGTCTCTTCTGTTTAACCAGATTCTGATTCAAAGTTAGAAATGTTTGAGTCTGTTAACAGTTGGAGCCGTCAGATGTGTTCATGTTAATGTTGTGGTGTGGTTCTGGGTGTGTGAGCATGTCCGTCTGATGAAGAACGGCCAGCTGTTTGTTTTCTGTCTGACCTGCTGCGTTGTGCTGGTTGGGTCTGAGTCAGAGTCTGTCGCTGCAGCCTCGTCCTCCAGCAGGGCGGCGATCTGCTGCTTTGGGTCTGGAGACGGTGAGAGTCTGGGAGGAGGCCGGCTGGGCGGCGGGCCGAGCTTCTGCAGCGCCACCAGATGGAAACAGGCAGCCATCGCAGCGGCATGCACACAGATGCAGTTAGGAACGCTCACATCACTCTGAGTCAGACTGTTATCTACAGCCAGAACCCTTCAGACTAGCAGAGTTAGAACAGGAGCCTGGTACCTTTGGAGCCGGGCTGCTGGCCTGGCTGTGGTTGGCTTCCTCACTGGATGACGAGGAAGAGGAGAGAAATGAAGACGATGAGAACTGGAGAGAAAAACTTAACAGGAACATGTGCAAAACCATCAGCACAGCAGTTCTATGTTTTGTCCACATGAGGACGCCAACATGCTCCAAATCCTAACTTCTCATAGCTTAATGTTGACAGCTGTAGACGTTCAGCTTGTTTAGAGTTTATCCAGGACCAGTTACTGTTCACTGACACGCATGCAGCAGGAGGTGCATGCAGCAGCGGCTCCATGCAGCATTTTTTACCTCTTTGCGCCACCTTTCTTTGTGGCTGCAGTTCCGTCTTTTCTGCACCAGAGGGCGCTGTGAGTTAGTGCTGTCATGTTGCTCTTGGTGTCTGATGAAGGAGGAACTTACTTGAGCTGCCGCTGCTCCTCCAGTTTGGTCATGATGTCGTTCAGGTCGTGGCTCAGCTGGTCACAGGAGAGGCAAGTCAGCTGACCAAACGCTGTGCTCTGATTGGTGGAGAGCAGCAGCTTCACTCACCTTGCTCATCTCTCTGTGGAACTTCTCCTGATGTCCTGCCAGGCTCTGGAATGTGCCAACATAGACGCCAACACGACTGAAACACACACAAACAGGTCAGGGTTTGGTTCTCTGGGTCGGAACCACCTGGACCGGACCGGTTCTCACCTGTCCCACAGAACCGGGAGCTCGTCCTGCAGCTCCACGTTCAGCTCCTCAAAGATCCTCTGAGCCCGGCCTAGTTCTTCCTCGGCCTGCTCACACACACGCCCACAAACATACACACACAGTGAAGAATCAGAACCAGTACTTGGCGGGCCCAACAGAACCAGCTGAGACATGCAGCATGCAGAGCAGCACTCACTGCAGAACCAAGCAGCTCAGACGGCCTGTCACTAACTAGTGATGGTTAGTCTGTTAACTAGTCTCTAACATGTCAGGTGATCAGTCACTTCATTACCGCTAATCAGCAGGTTTAGTTTTTGTAGTTAGAGTTGTATGGATTAGTATTAGTGACCTCGTTAATCAATTTATTCTAAAGTTAAGCAACAATCTGACTGATTCTTTTTTAAGGATTTTTTGGCTCCACTGGCCTTTATTTGAAAGTAGCTTGACAGAAAATAGGGAAACGAGAGAGGGAAGACATGCGGCAAATGTCACCAGGCCGGGAATCGAACCTGTGACCGCCGGCATGAGGACTAAGGCCTCCATATGTGGGTTGTGCTTTGCCCCTCCGCCACCACAGCACCCCATCTGACTGATTTTTAATTTACTGATTGACGAACAAATCAGATCAATTTGGATCAATTTAAAGAGGTCAGAGTGATTTAATGTACAGTGTGATGTCATCAGGTGACCCCGAGCTTCACCTGGTTGTAGGAGAGGTTAGTCTGCGCCACCTGGTGGGCGGAGATCAGGCCGTGCGCCCAGCTGGGGGCGGCCATCTCCAACAGTGCGGCGGGCTAACGGCACACAGCATGCAGCGCCGCCCGGAAGACGGTGAGGAAGATGGCGAGGAAGAGCAGCAACAGATCAAGTCAACATTCTCAGTTCAACTCAAGAATCAGAGAGTCTGAATAATTTAAGGTGGAATCAACAGCATCTTCTGTTCCACCTTAAATAAAAATAGCTTCCTGCTGCAACCACCGCAGCAGGAAGCAAGGCTGTTACCTTGGCGATCTTGGCCTCGTCTTTCTTCTTCCCTTTCTGCAAGGAGGCAAAGTGATGGCGGGCACTGTCAAAGTCCACGAGCTTCCTCTCGCGCTTCGCTAAGCGAGCCTGTTGGACACACGGCAACTTCAGCAACAGTTCAACTTCAGCAACCAATGTTGACCCATGTTGTCACGTTGTCACTTACTGCCTCTTCCTGTCTTTTCCTGTCATTTCCTGTTTTTCACTTCCTCTCTCTTTCTGTCATTTCCTTTTTCACTTCCTGTCTCTTTCTGTCACTTCCTTTTTCAACTTCCTGTCTTTGTCACTTCCTGTGTTTCACTTCCTGTCTCTTTCTGTCACATACTGTGCTTCACTTCCTATCTCTTTCTGTCACTTCCTGTGTTTCATTTCCTGTCTCGTTCGTTCTTTTCCCGTGTCGATTTTAAAACTCACCTTGATCTCTGGGAACTGGACCAGGTACGTGTCTAAGCCCAGCAGGGATTTGTCCGTCAGGTTCTGGTGGTAGTCCATCCACAGCGTGTCCGTGTCCTGGAGGAGACAACAGGGTGATGAAGACATTCTGAGGAAAACCTTTTCTTTCTGCCATGGCGTTTCTGCATGAGTCTGCTGTAGTTTGTGGTGTTTCATGTCGAAGCGTTGGTCAGGTCAGTGTCATGATTCAGGGTTAGGGTTGATGATGATGATGGTCTAATATGGACGTGGTTACGTCTCTCTGTCCTGCTACAGTTTGAGTTCAGAAACAGCAAACAGCAGGAAATTTGTACCTCCAGGTTGTTGTCCAGCTCCTTCTCTATCATCTCCTTCAGGCGGAGCAAGAGAGCAGCATGCAGTTAGAGGAGACAGAGAATCAGCAGAAGAAGAAGAAACGCTGCAGGGACACACAGGGACATGCAGGACGGCCGGGAACCTCAGCAGGTGTCTCACCTCCACCAGAGCGTCCAGCTCCTCCTTTCCAAACCAGTCGGGTTCATACATGTCAGCCAGACAGTCCTGCAGCCGCCGCGAGGCCTCGTGCATCGCTACAACAGACACAGGAACCGTCATGCAAAGCAACACCACATCTGATTGGCTGCTGCGTCTGACACACTGACCTTTGACCGCTGTCAAGTAGGCCTTGAGGTCTCGCTGCACCTTGCTGCCTTCAGTCTGAAATGGGAAGCAGAGTCAGTGAGGAAGAGGAACAGGAGGAAGGGCATCGTTAGCATTAGCGTTAGCATTAGCTGCTGCTCACCATCTGCTTGTTGAAGTTAGCCACGAGCTCCTCGAAGGCGGAGTCCCGTGTCTCATCGGCTTTACCAAGCTTCTGGAGGACCTGCAGGGGGAGACACTGAGTCAACACCCCGAGTCCACACCCCCCGAGTCCACACCCCCCGAGTCCACACCCGAGTCCGCCAACCAATAATCATTTTTATAGTTGAATATTTCTTATGTTGAAAACAGTTTTTCTTTTTGTCAAAGTTTTTATTTTATTTTAAAACCTAAAACTAGAAATTAAAATGTGATTTTATGGAAGATATTTAATTTTCATTTTTCATGAAACCTTGAAGTGAAATAAAAATGTCTTTAGGTTCAATTGGAGGAAAATAACTGTAGACAAAATATTTAAAATAGGGACAAACGAATCACGAACTAGAGATTGAAATTTATTAAATTATCACCTCATTTCAGCTTCACTTGTTTTATTTGATCCAGTTTGAGACGCACGTTTCAGTTTTTCTGTATTACTGAAAGTTTTAAGAATAAAGTGACTTTTTACTGTTTGAGTCAAACAAATTAAATATTAATTGATAAGTTGAAACTATAATTTGTTTCTTTTAGGAAGAAATGGGAAGCAGCCCTGGACCAATCAGAGCGCAGCGTTTTGTCACAGATGAGAAATTCAATCTGATTAAAAACACAGAAATTAAACTTTTAATCAATATTTAATTTAAACTGTTTTTGTGTCAGGATAGTTTATTTTCCACCTCTGTAGTTTATTTCTAATCTTTTTTACTCAACCATTTATTTCTATTTTAAATGAGTTTTTCTTGTGATCAAAAGTTTTTCTGTTTTAAGTTTTTGGACTTCAGTAAAAATATTTCATTTTTCCGAGTCCTAACTGGTTTTCCATCCCTCTCTCTCTCGCCCGTCGGGTCGCAGCGAGGCCGACGCCTCGACGTGTTGCTGTGCCGTCACCGTGGCAACGGGCTCAGCAGATAATCCCATCAGATGCCTGAGTGTTTGCACATGGACGGCCTCCACCAGCTGGCGCCGCAATCCGGCGGGGACAGCGGGACGTCCCTCTGCTGGACAGCCGGGGACAGGAGGATGACCTTTGACCTCCTCCACCCAGGTGAGGCCTTGCTGCTCTCAGGTCAGACCTGAGTCTCCATTTCCTGTTTCCACAAAGACGGGATAACAAACCGGCATCTGCCCCGGGTCGGGTTTCACCCCACAAATACCCCCGGCATATTTACAGGCAGGCTGGGGCATTAAGGGGTAAATATAGCTGCCCCACCCGCGTCGAGGGGCAGGACAGCTGCAGGACGGCCTCCATGTGAGAGCAGCTCTTCTGCTCAGAGCCGCTCCATTCACCAATCAATAACTGCTAACATTTACAACGATCAGCTGCAACAGGAAAATCTGCTGGAAGGAGGAACGTACAACAGAAAATCCTGAAATCTGGAGATCAATCCAAAAGAGTTCAAAGGTCACCAGCCTGAATGTGGCTGCACGGCAGTCAACAGGAACTCACCGTGAGGGAAACCAGCAGCTTTCAGAACCGAGTTAATCTGGGAACGGTTCAGGTTTAGGTGTTTCGTTCCTGCCGTCTAGTTCAAGTTCAGCATGAAAATAGTTTTTCATGCTTGAGCCCAAGAATCAGAAGCTAATGCTAACGCTAACCAGCATTTCCTTCATTTACAATCCTGTGAAGTTTCTTTGTTAAAAAGTGAATGAAAAGTGAAGCCTGTTGCTTTGAGCTCCCAGGTCAGAATCATAAATGTTTCCTCTGTAGTTTCATTTGTTAAAAAAGTTTTGACTCATTGATCTTATTTTAGCACCAAATTAGTAAAGACAATAACTGCTACATGTGAACCTGTTTGGCTTTAATGTCACTAATGTGAATGAACTAAATTAAAGTAAAAATGTTGATTAAAAAATGATAAATGTTTTAATCCAGAAGGATTGAAATAATCTGGGATTATTCTAGATTATGTTAATCTACAGATCTGTTGGCATCAGCTTCATGTTTCAGAAATCAGCCCAGAGTTTAAGGAAGAGAAACGTTTTCCTTCCACTAATCTTTCCGCTTCGTTAGCATTGATGGTTAGCTAGCTGCCAGAGAAACATTTTTATTGGTAATGAAACAAAATGATTTTATTTTTGTCTTCCATTCATATCGGAATGCTTTATTACATTTATATAATAATGTTCCGTTCTCCATGCTGCTGAAGTTTCAGAATTAAAACTGATTTTAAGAAAAGACAAAGTAAATTTTTTCATAAAAGCTGAAAATATGTGGAAAATTTTGACGAATGGAACCAAAACGTTTATTATTTATTTAAACGTCATTAAAAAGTTTCAACATTTTCAACAGAGAATCAAAATGAATCACCTTAAAAATCATAAAAGGAGAAAAATGGAGATTATTCTTCCTGCTGAGCGAGGAAGAGGAGGAGGAGGAAGAGGAGGAGGAGGAAGAGGAGGAGGAGGAAGAGGAGGAGGAGGAAGAGGAGGAGGAGGAAGAGCTGGTCGGTCCCGGCGCCCCCTGGTGGCTGATCTGCCTGCTGCTGTTCAGACGGGTTAACGGATGAGAACCGCAGAGGAAACTTTTATAAATTATCATAATCGATTATTAACTGGAGCAGAAACTGATCAATAAATCTGTTCAGCAGGACTCTGCTAGCTTTAGCTTTATCTTCTGCTAATATCTGCTATTGATCCCATCCAGTTATCGATCAGCTAATCAATGACCATCCACAGATGAAAGGCAAACTGTTCTTGTTTATTTGAATGAATTTCTAATATTATAAAAATGTTTAAAAATCTGCAGAAAGTTAATCACCAGATAATCGATTAATTAGTAGATTATTGGTTATCTGCGGCTGCAGCTCTTCTTCATTGGTTTCTCTGATCCGACGCCGCGGCGTTAAACTCTATTGACCTCTGACCTGGTTGGATCTCCATAGCAACCTGCACAAGAGAAACTCAGTATTCACTGACTTTGACTAAGCCATTTTCCAAGATGCAGCCCAGCTAACCTCAGTCTGGCAGCCATCTTGGTTTTAGTTCTTCTCTGGGCTGGTTTCCTGCCATGACCTTTGACCTTTGGCCTGCAGAGTCTCAGGATGGAGGACAGGCCGGTGGATTCCTTCACAAGGCTGAAGGCCAAAGGTCATGGAGGATCCAAGCTAATAGCTCCATGTTTATGAATTTATTTAGATTTCAGAGTTTTAAACAGAGAAGATTCAATCTTAATATTTCTGATCATTTGAATTCTCTGCAGTTCTTAATTTATGTATTTTCGTAACTTTACGAACATTTTCCACATGAGCCACCGCATCGCATCAAGACGAACCAAAACGTTTTCATTCCTTTAAACTCTGGAAAGAATCAGAAAACATCCCACTTTATCTGGGCTTTGACTAGGCCATTCCATGCCATGAATCTGCTGCAGCTTTTCCTCATCCATCTTCCCCACAGCATAATGCTGCCTACACCATGTTTCACACATTAGCGTTGGAACATGAATGGATGGACTAATTTGATGTATTTTATTAAAAAGCTTTTATTCTGAAACATTTCAGTTTCAACAGATAAAACTTTATTTCAAATACATTTCATCAGAAATGAACTTTTAATCTTAGATGAGCCCAGAATGTTCCCATCATGGACCCTGGTTCTGGTTCTACCTCAGACCCAGCTGCAGTCTGACCAGACCGGACCAGACCGGACCGGGGATCCAGTGTCGCCCTGACCCCGGGTCGCCTCCTACCTTCTCCTGGGCCCGGTTCAGCCTCTTCTGGACGTTCAGGGCCAGCTTCCCGGCCGTCACGCCCTTCCCCAGCTCGGCCATGTCGCGGCGTGGAGTGGACCTGACCCACGCAGCAGAACCAGCGGACAAACGGCGATGCTCGCTGCCGCAAAAGCGCTGCGGTGCGCGACTTGGACTGTAACTCTAATCCTCCTGACTGCTTCTTAAAGGCGCAGGGCGTAATTTAATCCAACCTGTGGGGGTGTGTGTGTGTGTGTGTGAGAAAGAGAGAGAGGCAGCAGGTTCCAAACTCTCCTCCTTAATCACCTCAAAGTTCAGCAGATATTAGTCTGAGTCATCAGCCTCTTAAAGGCGCAGAGTGTCTTTATTATTAGCCGACACCTGTTGCATTCTGGGCCGCTGCGGGTCAGCAGGGGGCCTGATATATACGCAGACATTACATGAGTTTCACTCTAAAAGTGGGAGCTGATGGAGAGGCTGCGTAGCTTAGCATCATCAGAATGTTTAGCAGCTGAATTCAGGACAGAAATGCCGCAGACCCCTGATGGCTCCTCAGACGTCCTCTGAGTGCTAACAGCTGCTAGCATTAGCTGTTCAGACGCCAGATGTCCCTTAATATGCATCAATACTGAAAACCAGCTAGCATCAAGAGCCAATCAGTGGAGAGAATGGTGCTTCTGGATTAGCTTTGCTAACGCTAACAGCTTTGCTAACGCTAGCGATGGCGTGCCTGGCAGCATTGCTCTGAGAGGTAATTTTGCTTCCCAGGCTGCGTTTCCTTCAGATGATTCAGATCTGTATCAAACATGGAGTTTAAATCGGTAAAACATGGACTGGATTTCAGATCAGGATTTTCTGGTTTAAAGGATTTTAAAGTTTCTGATTCATCAGAACTGAATACTAGATTCAGTTTGATTGTTGATGAGGATCAGTGGGTCCCATGTGGGCCGGACTGGGCCCTGTAGGACCAGGACCTGCTGCTCATCATCTTCATCAGCTGGCTTAGCTAATTTACACAATAAACACGAACATAAATAATTCTTGGGTGTAAATAATGAATCATTTCTTAATTTAAAAGCTTTGAAGAAAAATGAAAGAAACTGAAACGTTGGAACTCCTCCTGGTTTCTGTAGCCAGGCGGGTCGCTCCTGTAGCAGTCTTTGTTAAAACGTAACTCAAAAAGCCTCTGATTCCATGACAGCGCGTCATAATAAATCGCCTGACAAATTTAAATGAGCTCATAATTTCCATTCTGATGAATAATGTCTTGTGATTAAGATTATGAATAATTAATTTTATTTCTGGTTTCAGTTATTTGTGGTTTTTATTCCTATTTGATTTTGGATGTTCAGAATATTTTTTAGTTCCAGACTTAAGCCTTCTTTACAAAATTACAGTTTTATTCTTTTAGAGGGCGAATATGCATTATGATGCCGTTTTGAATAAATTACTTAAAAATGATCTGAACGCAACAATATTATTGTTTACTGCAATAATTCCTGGGACGATTTATCATAACGAATTTATGGAGACAATGTGGTCAGGACGACTTCTGCTTCATGGTGCGTTTAATGTCTGCTGCTCCAGAAACGTTTCCCTTTACTTCCTGCTTGTTGCTGGTACTTCCTGTTTGTTCCTGCTACTTCCTGCTTGTTCCGGCTACTTCCTGTTTGTTCCTGCTACTTCCTGTTTGTTCCTGGTACTTCCTGTTTGTTGCTGGTACTTCCTGCTTGTTCCTGGTACTTCCTGTTTGCTGCCAGTCCAGCAGGAAGTGCATCTTGGTCCCATGCTGGTCTGTGAACCACCGGTTTGTTTGTTTTTCTCTCACATGTCGCCCTGAGTGACGCCCTGCGGATGGAGGCGCCCCGGGTTCAGAACCGCCCGGCCCAGCCAGAGTAAGACCCGTGAGTACCAGTGCAGGCCGTTGCCATGACGTCCAGTGCTCCCAGTCCAGCGGTGCAGCAGGCGGAGCGGGGCGAAGGCCCGGTGGGCCAGCCAGTGGCCGTCCACCGCCGCGTAACAGGACGCCGCCACGCCGTCCACCATGATGGTTCCCTGCCGTGTCAGTGGGGCAAATGCTCCTCGACTCATCGTCATGGTGATCTCAATGATCCGGGACAGACGCGCCGCCCCGCCGGCTGCCACAAGGACGCACTGACCGGGCCGGGCAGCGCCGGCGTAGGCAGCCCGCAGCTGGCCGGCCGCCGGCGCCGCACCCTCGGAGCAGTTCCTGCCAGACACGAAGAGCAGGTGTGCGGCGGTGAGAGCGAGCCGCGGCCCAGCCGTGGTCCGCAGGCTGACAAAGAGCCGCGGCGTGACAGTGTCCCGGTCTAGGAAGGTCATGACCTCGCTGAAGACTAGGCCGCCGTTCGCCGAGGCCAGGACCCGGTCCCCGGGCCGCAGCGCGCTCATGGACCTCCGGGAGCCGCCCTCCAAAGTCACCGAGGCGTTGCCAGGGAAACAGCCGCCTGCCTTGGCTGCCATGGAGTGATCTGAGGACGGACGGAGACAGAGAGACGGACGGTGAGGACAAGACATTTTCTAATCAATAACTGATCAGATATGATAGAAATCATCCTACTGGACCCAATAACTGATCTATAAATATTAAATGTCTCCATTTCCTTCAAGTGGAGATTTTGCAACCAAAAAAGGAAACCCTGAACCTCATAACAGGAAGTGATAATCTGGAGCTAATGCTAACCCAGCTAATGCTAAGCAGATGAAACAGTTCAGCTCAATCAGTTTGTTCAAAGCAAAGTGGATCAATGATCCAGATTAAACCAGTTCAGACCCAGAGCTCCCATTGTACGGTCTCCATGACAACTCAAACTTCATCGTTACTCACAGTCCTTCATTTTGACGGAGGGACGACCCGTCTGACCCAACAACCATGATGCTGTCACAAACCACAGGAGAACAGACCAGTGAATGCACCACAGAATAAACCAGTGACCAGTGAACGCATCGTTCTGCTGCTTGTTTTGAACTTGGCACAGAGGAAACCTTTAATGGCCGACAGAGTCATGGACTTTAGTTTAGCCTTCAAACTTCCTCTGGTCTCCCAGCAACCAGCACAGCCGAGCCTGCAGGTGCAATTTGGAGGTGTTTGTGCTTCTGGAAGTGACTGTTCTCATAAGGCCCTGAACGTCTCACTGCTGCCTTCAGGTGACATTGGCTCGGCTGAATCCAGAGAACAACATGGGTCTGATCCAGACTGGCGTGGTTCAGTCCAGAACCAGCAACCAGCAACTGGAAACCAAAACCAGAAAAAAATTAAACTTTGCAAAAACTAAACTAAGCAGCTAGAGAGAGCAGTTTATTATTATTATTATTATTATTATTATTAATATCATTATTGTCATTAGTACAGTATATATGCACTTTTATCAGAGCGTCCATGTTCAGATTTATCTGGACTTCTTCAGGTTTCTTCTTCTGATCTAAATCAGTCTTGGTGCTTTGTCGCCCTCTGGTGGTCAGATCATGTAACTCACTGGCCTCGTTTTGAAGGGAAAACAGAATGAAAATGAAAGATACCAACTTGATAGTTTCCCTTGAGATCAGGTCAGGGACTGGGCCCTCGCCACCCGCTCTGGTGGAGAAACAGGAGGAAGAGGAGGGAGGGAGGAAGAGGAGAAAAGGAGGAAGAGGGAGAAGGAAATGTCTGTTACCATCAGAGGAAAAACTGGCTGACTTTACGTTTCCTGAGCAAACGCTTAGAGTTTAGGCTCTGATTGTCACCATGCAGCGACGATGGTGATGATCATGAAGATGATGAAGGTTTGAGGTAAAGACTCAAACCAGGACCTAGCTAGTTCAGTTTGAATTCATTTTCTCGAGAGAAACAGGATCAATAATCAATATTAGTTATGGATCAGTATCCAGCACCTTGCCACCGACTCAAAAGAACCGCAGTCCGGTAGCAAAATGGCCGGATAAAGGCCACACAGTGGTCTAGTCAAAGTCAAGACCTGAGTCTATGTAAATTCTGGAACGGGACTGAAATATTCTGTTAACCAGAAGAGAAGGAGGAAGAGGACTGAGAGGAGGGATTGCTGGAACTGGGAGAGTTTCTCAGTGAAAACCTAAAGATAAACCCGACTTGTTTCCACAGAACCGACCCAACAGAATCTCCCTCATGTTTCCCAGGACGTCTCCCTTCAGAAACCAGATCAGCAGACGACGGTCAACGCATCACAATGTAAAAGCTTCACATCGATCAATATCAATAATTATTAATTATTGCTAATAATCAGCAGCTATTTGCTCTAAATGTCTGTTTAAGCAGTTCTGAAGAACGGCGGAGAAACCTGAAGCTGCTGCTGCGCCACTCACTTAGCAAGTTGTTGCTAGGTAACCAAAGAATAAGTGAGTTAGCTGATGCTATTCAGCTAGCTTAGCTTGTTTAGCTTAGCTTAGTAGCTAAACAGCTAATCCTTTCCTCTGCCTCCGTCTCCCAGAATGCTGTGCGGTGAAACCAGCTGTTTATCTGTTGATATTGATCTGAAGTGATTGATTATTGATTTGTTGGGTCCTGGGCTCCAAATATGAATATAAATAATAAACTGAGACCCAAACAGGAACCTGATCATGTTGGTTTGGTGAAACATGGAGACGATTCCAGAGCAGAACCAAGACAGAGTGTGAGCTTAAAACAAAGTGGGGTTGGGGTTAGTGGGGTCACGGCGGGGTCACGGCGGCGGCCCACCTGACTTGACGCTGCAGTGGACGTGCGCCCGGGACTCGTAGTGGACCCAGTCGAAGCCGGCCTCCACCGCCAGCCGGGCCAGCATGGCGTACTTGTGGCGGTCGCGGTCAGACGTGGTGACGTCGACGGCTCGGCCCTCGTAGTGCAGCGAGCTGGACGAGTGGTGGCCGTCCTCGTCCCAGCCCTCGGTGACCCGCAGCCGGACCCCGGGCCAGTGGTTCATCACCGAGATGGCCAGAGAGTTCAGCTTGTCCTTGCAGCGCTGCAGAGTGGAGAGACGGAGCCATTAGCCAGGCGCTAACAGGTCAGAGGTTAAAGGTTAAGGGTCGGGACAAGGCGTCTCGTCTCATGGAAACATCCGATTCTGACATTTTGTTCTCAAAGTTTGATGCAGATCAGAGATAAAAGCTGAATGTTCCTTTAAACTGAGGATGATGATGGTGATTCATCCTCAGTGAATGAGTCATCATCATCCTAACACTAACCAATCAGGTGAAGACCGAGAGCGTCACCTGATTGGTTCTCCTTGAAGAGAAAACGTCACTTTATAATCACAAAAATCACTTTGCATATTTCATCTGATTTCATGTTAAAGGAGGCTGAGCTTCACTCAGAGGGGAGCGACTGTGGGTCGCCCTGGTAACCGCTTGATGAACAGCAGGACTCAGGTAAAGCACATGCGGGTTTGGACTATGCCGTCCCTGATGAGCTGCAGCTCAGAGATTATTTAATTGAAGCAGAAACAAAAACAATCCCATAATCATCAGCTGCTGGTCTGACCTGGTTACCGTGGAGATGCTGCATGTGAACAGAAATGTCTTTCATTCATCAACCAGAAGCTAAACTTTGATTCTCTGATTTGTTCTCAGGTGAAGTTTGTCCAGATGAGCAGATCTATAGAACCGCAGCCAGAGGAGTGGCGGGGGCCCATAGGGGGGCCCATCAAACCTCAGAGCCGGCCCTGTTGAGCAAACTGACGGTGAATGATTAACTGATGACGTAATCACACTGACACATTTGATCAGAAATCTGAACATTGATTCATAATTTGTTTGTTGGATTTTATTGAGTTTTATTTTTTCCTTTATTAAATTGAGTTTTTTCTTCCTGTAATTTTTTCCATCTTGTTAAGTTTATGTTAAGTTTAAATAAAGTCAATTTAACAAACTTCTTTTGATTTATAAAACAAAGTAACATGTTTTAAAGTTTTTCTGTTTTCAGTGTTTCTAACGTTTGACGTTTGCGTGATGACGCGTTTCCGGTCCCGCGGCATCTAATTAATCCGGTTCTGTTGATAAACTCGAGCCGTGTCCGTGAGGAGCCCCTCAGCGTCCCTCGGTCGGCCCGCGGACCGCATCAAACCCTATAAAAGTCTCTTTCCGGGGGAGAGAACAGCTGCTCAGAAATCACTCCAGGACAGAAGATGAAATGTGGCGCTTCGTCCAACAGAACCACAAATGAAACCAATTTAACAGAAAGTTTTTCATTTCCGTTACAGATATAATCAAATCATCTGAATAGTTTTTACAGCGCGGCGCCCAGGATCGGATCAGCTAAAGTATCAGAGGGGCCACAATGAAGGCCGGGGCCAGGAACCGGCTGCTTTCACCAAAACACACCGGGGGAGCAGCGGGGCCCCGCGGGGGACGGCGGGGACCCAGTCAGCACTCATCAGTCTCACTGGAACAAATGAATTTGATTTAACCTCGGATAAATCTCTATCTCATCAAACGAAACGAGTTTCAAAGAAAACTCTTGAGACTTTAATCGGTTCGAATCGAATCAATCGGTTCAATCTTTGATCTACAGCTGTGGCCTCCCCCGCGTGCATTTGTGGTCAGGCGGCTGCGGCCGCCGGAAATTTATATTATTAAGAGTTTTTCCAGCGGAAGTTGGCAGACCAATAAAGCCCACATCAATGCTTACGTCATAAACATTGCGAAAGTCCGACCGACCCGCTGCGGCTGAGAGCGGGAACCCACGTGACCAGGTGATCACCTGAACAAGCTGCTGCTGCGCCTGCGCAGACAACCACACCATCAGACGCACTCTGTTACGCAGGAGCTGCGGAATGTCTGTGGACTTGGACTAGGCCGAACCTGCGTCATGAGGCGGTCCGCCCCGGTGTTCTCCTCGTCCTTGAAGATGATGTCCGGGTTGTAGTTGGGGCTCAGCTCCTTGAAGCGCTCCGAGCCGCGGCTGATCTTCCCCTCCGCCTTGCCGCTGGCGCCCAGCGTCTGCTCCGCCACGTTGGGGCTGAACTGCTTCAGGACCAGCGGCATCAGCTTCCGGGGGCCCCGCCGCCGGCCGTGGCCCTTCCCCGGCCCGCAGGCCAGGCTGGCCGGCGGCAGCAGCAGCGCGCACCCCGCCAGGCAGGCCAGCAGAGCGGGGAGCCGCATCCCGCCGGAGAGGCGGCTTCAGCTCCGCCCGGCGCCCCGCTGCGCCGTCAGGCTGGAGGAGCCGCGCAGGGACTCATGGCGCCCCGCGGGGGAGCAGCGGGGACCAGGAGGGACCAGTGGCAGCCTGAGGAGACCAGCAGCGAGGACCGGAGAGCCTCTCGGTGCGTAAAGGCGTCCAAAGCGCCGCAGCGCACTAAGGGCAGCAACAGGTGAGGGCGGGCTGGAAGCTGCCGCCGCAGGGCGCCGCCGCCTGTCCGGCCCGCAGGTAGAGAGTCCCGCAGCGCGGCGGGTCTTCGGGTCTCCTGGTGCAGCAGCTGCTGCGGCTCGGTGGGAATGGAGAGCTGCCGCTGCGCTGCGGGCCAGATGAGGAGGAGCAGGAGGAGGAGGAGGAGAACCGCGCCCTGTGGGACCTGCGGACCGGCCCTGCCCGCGGCCCCCTCCTCACCACCCCCATACTCTTGACTGTCAGCGCGCAGCCAGGTGACCCAAAAGGTAAATATTTATAATCCATGGTGATACTTCATCTGTATCCTAAAGTCTAGAAGTGGAACATAGACCAGATTTCCAAATGTTGATCTAGAAATGTTTTCCATCCTTCCCCTGGGCGCCCTGGGCAGAGAGCCACGATCTGATGCCGGTGCCAAAACTTTCCTCAGGATGCGGAAACTTAATGAAGACTTTATTTCCCAGAATACTCTGCATCACTGAGGAAGAGGAGGAGGAAGAGGAGCTGATGATGTAAACTTTATTGACACAAAAATAAAATTTAAAAATCTGATCAAACTTCAAAAGCTTAAAACTCTGTGAGCCAATCAGATGCTGCGACCGAGTCACTTCCTGTCTGTCATCGGAACAGGCCCACTTTCTTCTTCTTCGGTTTGGAGGACTGTCGCTCTGCAGGCCGAGTGGCGCCGACGGCCGGAGCCTGGAAAACAGGAACCGGCTTTCAGAAACTTTCAGACTTTTTCTTGACAATAAAACGAGTTCATGGATTTCATCTGCAGCTTTTCAGCATTTTCACCAAATAAATCTGGAAAGTGTGGCCTGCTGCTGCTGGCAGGAAAACATCTGGAAACGCCTGCTGAGTTTCTTCCTGTTGTCGTTCTCCTGAAGCTGGATGAGAGGCAGACGTACCCTGACCTGCGCCGCGCCGCCGGCTCCAACCGGGCTGCTGGGGTTCTGGTTCTCTGGGTCGCCTCCATCAGGTCCAATCACTGGCGGGCAGAGAAACAGGAAGTTCTTGATTGATTTTCTGGTTCAGTGCAGATTTCACACATTTAGACTCGATCTAATCTGATGTCTGCTGCTTGTTCCTCCAGTCGGTCCGGTTCTGCTTCTGGTTCAGACTCACCTGTAGTCCGTGCTGGTGGTTCTGTCCGGGGCGGGTCGCCTGGGGTCTCCTGGGGTCGTGTGCATTTGTGCGGGTCGGTGCCGCGGCGAGCAGCGACGGCGGCGTAGAGGTGCTGCAGGTCGGCGTTGAATCCAGGAGCGTCGGACGGATCCGACTGCAGCAGAGGGAGGTTCTGGAGAGAAAGCAGAGTCTGGATCCAGAACCTCCAGAACCTTCAGGGTTTAATGCTGGAGCTGCTCCGGCAGGAGGCGGAACATTTCTGTTTCAGAGATGAATCTTTTTAAGATCTTATTTTAATTATTTCATTAATTAATTAATTTCACGTTGAATAGTTTTGCATTTCTAATATTCTCATATTTCTCATATTTAAATGTGGACCCAGAAATCCTGCACCATCTCTGAGGTGTGACACAGGAAGTGATGTCATCAGCCTCTCGTCACAGGTCAGGCTGCGAGCAGCAGCAGGAAGTGATGCGGCTGAGCTCCTGCGGCGTTTAGCCGCTGCTATTTTCTGTGCTAAGGAGACAAACTGTCAGAATTAGCTGGGTAAATATTGACCCCCCTCGTCCCCCGGGGCAGAACGGGGGGGGGATCAGGGTGGGGTCAGGGGGTAGGGGGGGCTCGCTCTCTCTGCGGTCAGACTCCAGGTTGCTCATTGATTTATTTTTGTTATTTGTTAGTTTAAATATCGTAAAAATAAATGTGGCTGCGGCGCGTTGGACAGAGGAGCCAATGTGGCAGAAAGCAGCAGAAAGCCCCCCTTATTCTGCCCCAATGCCCCCCGGGGGTCTGGCTGCACACCGCCTCACTTCACCTGAACCGGCGGTGCTAAAATCTCCATGAAGCCCCCCTGACCCGTACGGAAGCCCGTTAGTATGCCTGGCAGGATATATGAGCTTCTGGCCTATTTAAAGCCCTGGATTCATCTAGAAGTTGTCTCCTCTAGTTCTGTCTGATCTGCTGGGGATCCAGAGTCCATTCCTGTTTCTTTACAGCAGAAATCATCTGAACTAAACAAATGGCAAACGGTTTCACTTCCTGGTTCACCAACAGGGTCACCTGCAGTGACTCTGAGCTGCCAGCAGGGGCAGCGCTGCATTCCTTTAACCCTAAGCCCTCCTCTGTGTGCCAGCTAATCTGAACCCAAATGTCCAGGAAGGGGTCCTTGGTCAGTTGTTGCTATGGCAACGTCTGAAAGCAGAGGCGATAATCTGCAGCCATTTCTGCTGCGGTACAGCAGACGATGCTTCTGCTTCTGTACCTGGCTGTGTTTCTGGAGAGAACGCAGCGAGAAGCAGCTCACCTGCTGGCCCCGCCCACAGCACAGGCTCCGCCCACAGTGAACATGGTGTGTAGGTTTGGAGCAGCTGCCTCTGGTTCCTCTATTCTTAGCCGGTAAGCGGTTCTGGCTTGTTGTTCAGTGGGGGGTCTGGAGCCAGACAGTCTCCCTCCTCTTCCTCACCTCAGGCTGACTTTGCCTGGCTCTTCATCATTGGCTTCACTGTGACCTCAGCTTCCCGTTCTGACCAACGACCTCACAGATCAGAGAAACGAGACGAGTGCGTAACCTCACCGGGCGAGCGACTGATCCTCGTTGTTCTCAGTCTGAACGGGTTGATTGAACTTCAAGAACTATCTGGATGTTTTATTCAATGGTCAAATTAGGTTCAGCTCCACAGCATGATGCTTCCACCGCCGTGCTTGTTGCTGAACCAGAGCACTGTGCCTCTAGAACTGGGACAGAATTTTCCTCTCAATGTTTGGTCTCGTGTTTGCAGACTCTAATCCTGGATTTCAGCACCTTGTTGCCCAGCTGTCCCAGTAACTCTGCGGCCTCCCAGTCCCGACCCAGTTCCACTGACAGGTAGATAGATTGATGTGGATGAATCAAACTGGTCGCTGTCCTGGATTGTTAGCAGAGGCAGGCTAACGGCTTCGTGACTCGCTGCCTAAATTTGTCCTTTCAGCTTCCAGCCGATGCTTTTCACACCAGTACGTCAGTCCCAGTTCAGATGGAACCGGCGTCCTTCCAGGCTCCGCCATGAATTCCTCACACAGCCGACACTTTCCATGTTCAGTCCTTACAGGAGGAAGCGATCAGGTAGAAACCATTTCACCTGCACAGCCGCGTGTTCAGATTTACTGCAGCCTCGGTGAACCTGAACCCAACAGCAATGCTGCAGTTGGTGACGCATTTTGGTTTTCAAACCAGAAAAACATCTGGAATCTACAGAAGAAACAAAACTTCTAACTAACTGAGTCAGAATCCCCCCAAAAAGCCTGGCAATGTCAATTATGTTGTTAAAAAATTAAAATATTGTCAAAACTGTTTCTTGTTTGTTATAGGATTGTAAATTGGCACTTCATCCATAAACAGCTCAAACATTTATCTTTTTTTAATGGCCCTAATGTTCTTCCGTAGGAATTACATAACATTGAGAAAAAGAGAAGATGAACTTTACCGTCTCGATCTGATGAACTGATGTTTCTTTCCTGAAGTTGGACAATAAATAGATTTATCTTCATCCTAAAAATAAACCTCTGTATCATCAGCAAACCTGACACCAATGGAGCCCCATACATCTTTCTAACGAACGTTATACATTTATTTGATCAAAATTCTTTCAAAATGTTTTTAGAACAACATAGGAAAACAAAATGCTTCAGTTGAATTAATTTATCACAAACTGTCCCTGCAAACGTGACATTAACATGATAATTGAGCCTCTTTAAACCTCCTGCTGTACTAACTGCATATCCCTACACTGTAAATAAGGTTGTTATGCTTCAGGCTTTATTTAGTACTTTTAGGACAATTGAGTAGAAAAATGTCCAGCTGAAGGCAGAAAGCAGCAGATCTGCAGTGAGGAATGCCACATTTAGGAGCCGCAGTATTTCTGCCCAATTACGTGATTCATGTAAACCTCAAGTGAGGTGTTTTGGTCAGGAGCCGCCACAAATTGTCAGATGCTGTTATACTGCCCAGCAGGTTGCCATGGAGATGCAAAGCCACCAGCCCAAGAAGCAGGAAGTGGGCGACGTTCCCAAGCGGTGACGGCTCAGAGCTGCAAGCGCGCGGCACGCGCCTACGCGATGTCAACAGAGAGACGGAGGACAGTCCTGTCAAGCCAGCTTACCATTTTGACATCGGATCCCCACTGGAAAACCGGATCCCCACTTTCACACATGATCCCCACTGGGACACCGGATCCCCACTTTGACACCGGATCCCCCACTGGGACACCGGATCCCCACTTTGAGAGCAGTTCCCCACAGGGACACCGGATCCCCACTTTGACACTGTGGGGATCCGGTGTCAAAGTGGGATCCAGAGTCCCAGTGGGGATCCTGAGCAACGCAGTGAGAGCAACGCAACTGAGCAACTAAACGGAGCAACGCAACTGAGCAACGCAGTGAGAGCAACGCAGTGAGAGCAACGCAACTGAAGGGACACCGGATCCCCACTGGAAAGCCGGATCCCCACTGGGAAACCAGATCCCCACTTTGACACCGGATCCCCACAGGGACACCGGATCCCCACTGGGAAACCGGATCCCCACTGGGAAACCGGATCCCCGGTGGGACACCGAATCCCCACTTTGGCACTGAATCCCCATTGGGAAGCTGGAACCTCATTGGGAAACCAGAGCTTGGGCTGTGGGTATAGATGCATGTTAAGTTATAGTTTATGAACTATTAAAACCGGAAGCTAGCAGCATAGGCTCATAGTGTATTAGCGCATCGCTGTGCTTGCTGACCCCCATGGATACCACTGTGATGTCAGTCCTGTTAGCATTAAAGTCTTAGCAGGATGCCACGTGCAGACCATAAGCTAGCATAAGCTTCTGTACTCCAGGAAGTCGGTGATTGTTTCACTTCCTTGTGTCTTTCAGAGTAAAGTTGTGGTCAGGAATCACGACTCAGCGCTTTCCAAACATCAATGTCTATTCAAAGTCTGTAACTGATGTTTCCAGATACCTTCACAACCAGAACTGGCCTGTTCTGGTTCGGACAAAGACTGGGATGCCCCATCACACGCGCGCACACCCCGACACACACACACACACACACACACACACACCCCACACCCCCCCACGCCCCCCCCCCCCACACACACACACACACACACACCCCCACTGTAGAAGCTGTGTCTCTATCCTGCAGCTTTAGCCGCAGTGTGTGTAAATAAGTGTGTGTGTGTCAGCCAGACTATTTCCACCCGTGTAAATGTTGACCTGCGCTGGGCGGGGTGTTTGTGTGGCGGCCGGTGGGGAAACGCAGCAGAAAATAAAAGCAGCAGCTCCTGTCATCAGGCAGCCGTTCCGCCGTCGCCTGCCCTGCGCTGCCCTCGCTGCGGGAAACGAAAGCCACAAGGGAACAAACAGTCGCTGATGAGGCCGCGCACAAATAACCCAAAATGTCAAAACGCTTCAGCTGTGAGGGGAAAATGCTGCTAAGCAGGCAGTGCTCAGCTCAGAGGAAACTCAGCTACATACATGTACTTCCAAATGGTAACAATCATTCTGGATAAACCCATTATTATTAAAAACACATTTACAGAATGTCTTCAAAGTAAAAAAGCTTCAAAGTAAAAACTTTTTTGTTTTTTTCTAACAAAATGTGTATTTATGATGGATTTCATTAGTTTGTGTCTGGAAGCTGAACATGTTTTTAACGACTTTTAAATTCATTAAGGAAGCGTGAACAGAAGAGCTTTTCTGAAAAGGGATCAATTATTTATCTATTAAAATAACAAATTATTTCAAAATCCTATTGAAAAAATACTATTTTCCTCTTTTGTACTTGCATCTAGATTAAAACAAAAATGTACTAAAAGGTATTTTCTTTACAAATCAATTTCTATATAGATATAAATTTATTTTATTAAACATTTAATGAATGTGATTTATTTTAATCCTGTTGGCTGCAAACACTCCAGAGCTGAAACAAGGTGGCGCTAGAGATCCTATCAATTCACTAATAAACAATCAATGAGGAGAAAAATTAATTCATGCAGCTTTATTGATGTTTCAGGTCAGAGGTGGTTGCCATGGAGACATGCAGCAACACAAACACAAAGTCAGCAAATGGCTGATACCCTGGCCCCAACCTGATAAATACAGCACACACACGCTGAACGCCTCTGACTCACACACACTCACACTCCGCTCTGATCTTCCACTTGACGTGTCTCGGTGACATTCCTCCCAGAAACTTTTATTCGCTGTTCTGTAGATCTGTGCTACCCGTAAATCCGTCCTTCCTGTGGAAGTTTGGTTGCATGTGTTTTATTTCATGGCAGGTTAGGGTAAGCTTTATTTAATTTATTTTATTGCTGCTTTCATTAAGCTGCTGTATTACTTCATGATTTTAGTTTGCATGACAGCAGCTTGTAATATATTTATAAATGGTTTAGTTTGTCTGCAATGTCTTACTACTGTGAGCAGGTCATTGTCTGGCAGTTAATCAGGACAAAATATGTTTCAAATATTTGAGTTTAATAACTCTTTACTATTAAACCTTGCTAAACAGATGTTGGTAGCGATACTACGTGGGATTGAAGCTGTGTAATATGAGTGTAATATGAGTGTATATTAATCGTATCCTATCATTTCAGTGACACATTGTGACTGCGCTGTGTTTAATAAAGTCTGTAATACACGGATTAATGAGCAAAAAGAGTTGCAGTGATAGCTATCTATCCGCGCTATGGTAGGAAAATCTGATGAGGTAGCACTGATAGTCAGAACACCGGGCTGGACTTTTCACAAAACCTGATCAGACCGGATCGGATCGGCCCGGATACCGAATGTCTTGTAGCTAGAACAGAGCTAACATAATGTTCCTGCTTACAAGATCTTTAAGACAAATGTTAAAACGTGAAAAATGTTACAAAAAAATCCCCAGATTTTCTTTTGTTTTTTTGGATCAAAAATTGATCACCTCTATACAGATTCTTTATAATTACTGAATCAAGTCACAAGGAGAAACCTGAACAGAGTGGTTGTCATGACGATTTTAACAGAGCGGTGTGAAGCGCAGGATCAGCAGGGAGACGAGACATTCCACACCTGAAGCAGCAAACACACCTGGTTCCAGAGAGCCGCTCTGATTGAGCTTCAGCTTTTACTGTCAGGAGGCTAATGCAGCAGCAGCAGTCTGTGTCGCTGAGGTCTTACCTTCTGAATGAAGTCCTCTGTGTAGAGCTGTTTGTTGAAAACGTCCGTCTGCAGGCGCTCTGCCATTAAAGTCACACAAATCAAACATCAAATTCAATGATCAAAGCTGAGACCTTAAAGATGAACTCAATTCATTTCATACATAATCTGACTTTAATGCAAAAACAAAACTAGTACCTTGTTTATTTTGGTCAGCCGCTGGCTTTACAAGTCATTAATATATTCATTATTGTGATGCATATTCCATCAGATGTTGCTGTTCTATTATTGCAGTTCTCCAACTTAAAGTTCACGTTTCATCATGTTTTGATTGTTTCTTTATGAAAGAGCAGAAAACAGACGGGGAGCGCTGCCACCGCCCAGACAGAGAGCTTCTCCTCATCCACCAATCACAGCACAGCTATTGGACGGTAAAACTGGTCAAGTCACTTCCTGTCTGGTTGGTTTCATTGGTCACTTCCTGTCTGGTTGGTTTCATTGGTCACTTCCTGTCTGGTTGGTGTCATTGGTCACTTCCTGTCTGGTTGGTGTCATTGGTCACTTCCTGTCTGGTTGGTGTCATTGGTCACTTCCTGTCTGGTTGGTGTGATTGGTCACTTCCTGTCTGTGTCTCTGTCCTGCTACCTCTGCTGAGCGTGGCTCCGTTCTCCCGGTAGTCCTGGATCTCCTCGTCCTTCCTGGCCAGCAGCTCTCCCAGCTCCTCCACCTGCCTGTGCAGCAGGTGGCTCATGGCCAGCAGGGGGCGCACCAGCTGAGCGCACACCTGAGAAGCACAGAGCAGTTCAGGCGCTGCTGCCGTGTGTCCAGATGTGCTGCGACTCACCAGAGCGACAGGAGCGGGGCCACAGTGGAACTCCCAGTGGAACGGCAGGCCGGCCAGCTCACTCTTCAGCTTCAAGGTCACGACCCCGTCACGCCGCCACACACACATCTGGGCCTCGCCGCCGCCTCCCCCCGACAGCCACGGCTCAGCTGCCTCACGCAGGTGGGAAAAGAAGGCATGGACGGCGGCGCGCAGACGCCGGTTCAGCTCCTGAAGAGCAGAGGCTGGTCGATTACATCATTTACTGCAAGGTCACCGAACCTACTCCATAAGGTCACTGTACCTACACAGTAGGGTCACCGAACCTACTCCATAAGGTGACTGTAGCTACTCCACACTGTACCTGCGCCCGGCGCTCGATGGCCGCTGCGTCCATCCGTTCCTCCCACACGCCCTGCATGTCGGTCAGCAGGATGCGGTACTCTGCGTCGCCAAACCAGCTCTTGGCCAGCAGCTGGCAGTCGGTGATGCAGACAGGAAGCCAGGGCTGCTGGAGGAGGAAGTCGTCAGCTGGGTTCGCTCTGGGATTCATGCTGAACCTTAACGAGGACGAGCACACTACCAAACATTAGTCATAACCAATTAATCACTAAACATTTTGATGAATAATATTATTTGATTGCCTATTGTGTGTTTCATATCTGAAAGACATATATCCGTCTGTCCTGGTTCATCTTCCTGTATGTTTTTATCAAATTCAAGGTTATTGGTCTTGGAGAGAACTTGGAAATAAGATCCCATAGTTCATATTGCATGAATTCTTGGGATAATTTATCACCCAGCAACAGTTGTTATGGAGACAGGCTTCATTTTCAGACTCCTTAATGAATTATAATTTATGAAGCCCATATATCAGAAACCCCTCCCCCCCACTAATAGCTCCAGTTTTCGGGAAAAGAAGTGAAAAGTTTCTCATTTAAAAACACGGATCGTGGAAAAGAGGCCTTGTCATTTAGAGCTGAAAAATGAACAGCTCTAATGATGCACACAGACACTGAAGGACTCAAGCAAAAATCCTGGAAAAGTAAGAATCACCCACCACGCTTCGTTTAAAAATCCTTCACTTTTCCACTTTAATCGTTTCATCTGCACAGCCAAAACACCAACAGCTTTTATATCAAAGTAAATGAATGAATGAATACTGAACTCTAATTCGGCATCACTTTCCAAACGCATATCTATAAGAACATGAGTTTTTTTTAGCTTTTATCCCCCAAATGACCCTACCTTTGATATATGCAGAGGGAGCTGATGGGACTTTGACTTGTTTTTAAATATTATACATATCTAAGACTTATTCTGCTAAAACAAGTAATAACACACTAATAGAGATTAATAAACGCTCAACTTAAGTTTCTAGAAGAACCGCAGCCGGTTATTGTTGACACATTTCCCACACCGATAGGAAACACGGACTCGGACTGCAAAGGTTCCGGTTTATAAGCCGTGGCTTTATCGCCACCAGCTGGTGGAAATGGTAGATTGCTCCAAATACATTTATTTAAACTAATAATTAAAATATTTTGTAGACTTAAAATATGTTTTTTGTAACACTGGAGCTAACAGTATGCTTTTCTATAGCACAACAACGGGCTTTTTTCCTTCATAGAAAATCATTAATAATGAACAGACTGGCTCTTACTTGGTGAGTGAAGAGAGACGAGAAGAAAACATCTGGAATGAACCTGCCAGCTGCCAGGTTATGTGATTTATTTCTGGGAAACAGAAAGTCGGGCGCGGTTCTCTGGGTGAGCTGCAGCTGGATCCGGATTCATTTGGACCTTCAGGGCTGACATGGACGGCTGCACACAGCCAGAGAGCAGGTAGTTCATCCACTCATTATTGTGTTGCTGTAGCGTTATGTAACATCTTCCATGTTCTCGCAGCATTTCAACTGACGAGTCTGTTTTTAGGCGTGCAGCTGCAGAGTTGAAAGTTCAGTCAGGTCTGATGATGGAGACGGTATCTCAGACCAGGAAGTAACATTTTTCATCATCTGTTGGATTGAAATGGTTCTGCTGGTCCAACTATCACCCGTTCTGATTGGTCAGAGCGCTTCCCATCTGGTCACCATGGCAACGGGCCAAGGTTTCCTGGACTCCGAGAAAGATGAGGGAGTGATGTTTATCCAGGATAAATGATAATGGACCTGTGATCAGATCCACAAAACCCTCAGATCTGGAGGAACTGATCTTCATCCCACTGCAACTCAACCTCACGAAAATGTCTTTAGACTTTAGGGGGAGCCGGAGCCCCATTGCAGAGAACCAGATCGATTGGCAAAGTTTATGCACCAGTTGCAGAAGATGTGGGTGCTTAGTTTAATGTAGTAATAAAGCCAATGATGGCACAAGAAAGGACCCTAGTTCACCACCGTTGGGATAGTTTGAAATGTTCTCCTGACAGCTAAATCTGTCCTCTTGCTCTGCGTTCTTCTCGTAGAAGTAGATGAATCCTCTCCCTTCATTCTTTTACACAGCCCTCATCTGCATGGGTTACCATTTCATCTTCAATCTTAAATACTGCTTGTCCGATATCAGATACATATAGAAATGATACATCTGTGAATTTTGGACTTCACGGCTGAGGACAGACAGGACCACTGGGTTCCACTTTGTAAAGGAGCTTCATTGGTTACACTGGGAGCCACAAGCACTCTGCCGTCTTCATCACTGAGCTCGCGGTGCAGGAACATGCTGATCACATCTGCTGTCTGGAGGATGTAGATGCTCTCTATCCTAGAAGAGGATAGAGAGTTTCTTTGGAGAACTCTCCTCCTGACGAGAGCGTGCAGAGAGACGCCGGGTGTCATTTGGTCGTGTGTCTTCCAGATAAATCAGAGCATCTAGCTACGTCAAAACCGGCCAGCCACGTCACAGTCTTCACAAGTCGTAACCTGCTGCAGTTTACAGGTTATTTTAACACCATTGATTTTTAACCAGATCACAGCAGCATTTGTTAAAAAACAGACCTCAACCTTCTGTCCCAAGCCAAAGAACACAATAAGTACATCCGTATCCCTCACAAACCACATGACTTCTCTTGGGAGACAATTATTTTTTATTAGCTTTTTAATTTTATTGTGCAATCAGATTGTGTTGCTGCATCTTTATGATATTCTGTATATATAGAAATTATTAAAGCACAAAGTGAAAAATAGAAAAAATGACAAACATGTTTTGGCCAGTCAGTAAATAAATAACAACTAATTTAGAGATAATTATTTATCAAAACAATTTTTAATGGAATAAAACTTCGTGTTTTATTTCATTTTTACTGCCGATAGAAAAATGACTTCTATTTGTAAAGTTGTTGTTGTTGTTGTTCCACGGAGTCACCAGCAGGTGGCAGCGGCGCCCCTCCCAGCTGTCAGGAAGTCTGGACCGGACTCGGCTTTTCCTCCCAGTAAACCGGTCCGTCTCCCAGTTTTCTTCCACTTAGTGGAGTCGAAAGGCGGCTTGAAGCGGGGACCGCTGGCCGGGATGGAAGAGTATCAGAACGGAAGCGAGGTTGGTGTCTGAGCCGGTAGTTTACTTTGGTTTGCAGAGGTTAGAAGGGAGGCGTTAGCTGCAAGCTAACCGGCTAGCATAGCCGCTCCCAGCAGCTACACGCAGATTTTCCTGGAGATCAGTGATTTTTTTTTCTTTCCAGCTGTTGTCTGACATGTCGATTCGCTGCTGATGTCCCGTCATGTTTTTCAGGGTTCATTCAACTCGGAGGAGGCGGAGAACGTCGTCAAAGAGGTAAAAACACCGTGTTTCCGCTAGAAACGGCCTCGGAAGCTCATTTCACAATTTGATCAACATTTTCCTGCGATTTATGAGAAGATTGAGTTCACATGTAAAAATAGACAATACAGACTGGAACAGTTGAAATCCAGTTTCCTGTTTGTGATGCAGGCAGTGGTTCATGTTGCCAGTCAATATACTGACAAACTGGCCAAACGAGGCTTCAAATTCAAATCACCTCCAATATTTTTGCTTTTTAAAATCTATTTTTTGCTGGGTTCATCTTCAGAAGCTAATTTAATATTTAAATGATCCATCTCTCTGAAAATTAGAGATTAGTTCATTTTAAAGGCATTTCTTTTTGCTTTTATATTTTAGATATATATTTATATACCGAATTATATCACCGAATTAAATTGTATTTAAATCTCCTGAATTGAAAAGCAGAGTGACTCATTTAATTCCTGGTTTTCATAAAATGGTTCTTAAAATTTTCCATTGATAAATTTGACATGGAAACTAAAGATTTCTGCCAGTTTCTGTGTTTTGTGTCGTGTTAATGAGTTGAACCCCCTGATCTTCTTCCCGTTGATGCAGCAGAAATCAGCAGCTGGGATCAGTAATAAATTGTGTATTTTTAGCGTTTCCCTGGCAACGCGCCGCCCGCTGACTAACTCATGACTGATGGCGGTGTGTTTGCGTCAGGGCATCGAGAGCGTCCTGGGGGGAGACGACTACAGCCAGACCCATGTGAACAAATGGACGGCCGGCGTGGTGGAGCGCTGCCTCACGCAGCTCGTCAAGCTCAACAAGCCCTACAAGTACATCGGTACGCAGCGGACCAGTCAAAGCCCACAACCCCAGCCTCTGCTCTCACTGCTAAACTGCTTTCACAGATTGGTACAAATTCAGCTACAAAACTATGGTTGGCAAAACCCAGCATGCTTTCCGTCACTGATCAGTGTTCCCAACAATAACCAACTTTACACACTAATAAATGCACCACTTAAACTGATAGTCATCACTTTGAGTCACACATCATCAGGCCTTGTGTCATTTTGCGTCAGTAATTGGACAGAAACCTTCCAGCCCAGTTTGCTGACTTCAGTCTGAACCTTCATCAGTCAGAATCAACCTGGTCCTGTTCTATTTCACCAACGTCTGATGGTTTTTCAGCTCCTGGAGATAAAATAAATGATCAAGTGTTTGTGCACAGTGACGTGTTCAGTGATGCAGAAGACGGGCGCCGGCCTCCACACAGCCAACTCCTGCTATTGGGACACCAGTATGGACGGTGAGCTGGTCCCTCAGCAAAACCTCCGTCTTTGATCAGGGATCAAACTTCATCCCATAATAGTATGACTGTTGTCCCGCAGGCAGCTGCACCGTGCGGTGGGAGAACCGCACCATGTACTGCGTGGTGAGCGTGTTCGCCGTCTGCATCGCCTAGGAGCGGTGGGGCTGCAGCGCTGCGGGCCGCCGGCAGAGGCGGCAGAGAGCTTCAGGTTTAAACTGCTGCAGCGCTGCGGGCCGCCGGCAGAGGCGGCAGAGAGCGGTTTTGTATCAGAGCTGCTGCACAATAAACAGTTTCTGTACCAAACTTGATGTTTTATGTCTAATCTTGATTAATTCGTTTTAGTCTGACGGTTGGTGTCTAAACATTTCCATAGAAACGCCTCATCCTATTTAGTCTGAAGCTCGTTGGTATTTCTTTCTGTTCCAATATTTCTCTCATTTATTGATTAATTAAAGTGAATGAATTAGTTTTTCTCTTGATAAAGCAGGATAACTCTGAGCTCAGTGTGTTATTAAAAACTAATCAAGTTTTTCTGCTGCTTTATTTTCCTCTGGTACTGAACCAAAGCTCATTTGCATCTGGACCTTTTCAGGCATGATGCTGCCACCATCAGGCTTGATGGTGGAGTGTCTATTTGCAAATGTTGACTGAATTTACTACAATAAATGAATATTTATTGTAAATATTTATTATATGTGGCATATAATAAATATCGAATGTATTGTAATGATAAATGAATGTTTAGTAAATGCTGGCAGGTTTGGACTCGCCCATCAGAGGAACCTTCTGAAACTTCATCTTTGAAGTTTTAACAGAAACCAGGAAATGAACTCAAACATCTGAGAAATATGAAACAATTTGGATTTTAATTGATTTGCATAGTTAGCAGAAAGCATCTACAATAAAAGCTTCTAAATTAATAAAGCAAAAAAAACAAAAGTCATCAGGTTTAACCTGGATCAGCAACATATCGGCTTTTATTTTGAAAAACAACTTTGTTTTCTGAAGATGTTCTCATTATTTCCATCCTTTTTCAGGTTTAAACGTTTTACAAAGAGCTGCTCTTTTCAGCCATCACGCCTCAGGCTTTGTTTGAGCCATCTGCAGGTCACCTCAGAGGAAGGAAGTTTGGAAACGACCCTAAAGGTCAAGCAGCAGAGGAAGAAGAAAAAGCTGGTGGCTGTTGCAGCAACGTTGCTGCAACGTGTTTGCGCCATGCGGCGGTCAGAAGTTCTCCTTGTTGAAGATGAACTTGACGTCGGCCGCGGAGTGAGACAGGCACTGCTTCTCCAGAGACTTTCCAAGCTGAGGCGGGCCGCACAGGAACACGCCCACCTTGGACCTGCCGACCAGAACCAGAGTCAGAGGACAGAACCAGTGAGCCGCCACCTTACCGGGTACCGGCCTCACTTGGGGTGCTTGGCGGCGATGTTGGTGAACTCGTTGTCCCAGTTGGGCTTTCCGTAGAGCGTCTTCTGCTTGAGCCCGGTGATCGGGTCGTTCTCCGCCTCGTGGTGGACCCGGAAATGAGCCGCCTGGTTCCGGAGCAAACAACGCTTTCACTGGCTGACACAAACAGCAGCTAAGGAGCGAACATAAGGTTCTGTCCGGTCCGTTACCTCCGTCTCCTTCCAGCGTGTCAGGTAGATGTTGTAGCTCAGGAAGTCGGCCATGTCTTTGTCCGCCATCTGGCGCTCCAGGGACTGCAGGAGGTCCGCGAACCACTCAAAGGCCTGGGTCTCCGGACACAACCAGTAGAAGTAGATCTGCAACAGAACCGCCTGTCAGACAAGGTAACAACTGAAGGGTCACAGCAGCATGTGGTTTTGGGGGCGGGACTAAAAAGTAGCCCCGCCCCCAAAACCACATGCTGCTGTGATTGGCTCTGACGAAATATAAATCCACCTTATTTCTAGAATAATTCAACATTTTTCTCCTGACATTTCCTAGGAAATATTAATAGAAGCAGATTTAGTCTGTTTTAGATCCAAGATGGTGACATTTTAACCTAAAGCATTCTGAAAGCTGATCTTTCCCTGCCTGAACCGACATGGCCCACCTTCTTGGTGAAGACGTCCTGGTTGTTCTGGATGTGTTTGTACCACACAGACTTGAGGATGGAGGCGAAGGGCGTGACGCCGATTCCTGCCCCCACCAGCATCACCACCTCGTAGCGGAACACGTCTTCGCTGGCGGTGCCGAACGGCCCGTCGATGGCCATCCTGAGGAACAACACAGAGACACGCAGGCCGACCTGCTGTCAGCCACACAGTAACTCTGGAGCTGGATGCTTCCATGGCAACAAGCAGAAAAAGACGTACATTTAGCTCCTCTCATTGAAATGTCCTTCTAAAACATGCTTTAAATCTGTAAACCCCTCATCCAGCAAGTTCCATTTCATCAATTTCAGGTTAGGACTAAAGGAAAACCAGGTAAATATAATGAGCTTTGTTGCTGTCTCTTTAAGACGCGTACGCCAACAGCGGCCTTTTCTGATTGGTCAGTGTCTGGAAGTGTTTGAGCACAAAGTTTGATGCTTTTTAAAATCATTTCTGGATAAATGTGAAAGCGGAAGTTCCAGTTCAAACTGATTCCTTCATGAAAGCCACTTTTCTGATTTTCTATCCAGGCGTCTGATGGTTTTAGAGTTGAGCAAAGCAGCAGGTCTGAATAGCAGCTGTATTATCTGCACCGTTTAATGGTGTAACTGCAGCATTTCTAAGGTTTCTATGGCTGCCGGCTCATTTCTCAAACACACAATACGCCTCCCACAGCGTTCAGAGCTGCTTCCAGCGGCCTTGGAGGCTGGGCAGCCGTCAGTTTGGTGAAATGAGGGTCGTTTTCACAGCGCCGTACTTTGGGAGCTTCCAGGCCTCCTGCTGCTCTGGCTTGTCCCCGCCGCAGGCCTCGTACAGCGCCTGCGTCCAGTCCCCCACGATCCGGATGTGGGCACTGAAGTAGTCCTCCTCCGGGGCGGAGGTCAGGGTGAAGGGGTGCCACTCCAGCCTGGAGACGGACGGACACTGGATGAAGACGTACTGACCCACCTCCATGCTGAAGCCTTTCTTCTTCATCTGCAGCTCCAGCGTCTTGGAGGGGTGCATCACCACCTGAGGGACAGGAACAGGGTCAAGGTCAGGAACAGGGTCAGGGACAGGGACAGTCTGTTTGAGTGGAGACTCGGTGCAGTCACCTTGGTGATGACCACTTTCTGATGGGACCGGTAGATGCGAACCAGCCGCTCACACACGTACAGGATCATGGGGCCCACAACCCACTTCCATGTCTGAGGAGAGCAAAATGTTTGAGGAGAGAATCAGACTGAGAAAATCAGACGGAGAGGATCCGACCGGGCGGTGCTCTGGGTCGGCGGCTCACCCCGGGTGGGTTCCCTGCGAACACGGGGACGGCGCAGGCCGACTCGTTTTTGCCCCAGTCGTGGAAGTGGTCGGCACAGGCGTTGGGGTCGTTGGTGCGCAGGCTGAGCTGAGTCTGTCCTCGCACGATTCGCCTGCAGCCACAGACAGACGGGTCGAGGAATCATCAGAACATTCAAGTTAAAGCCGGCAGAACCACGATGAAGCTGACATTATTCTCCTTTAGTTCACCAAACTAAACTAAGTGTTTAGTTTAGACCATTTAAGATTTAGTTTGAAACGTTACCAAGAAGCTTCAGGTCTGAACCCTAACCTGGACCTCAGGTTCTGCTGTCCTGCATGCTGATGCTCCTCTGGGTCAGTACTAGGGACTGTCAGAACTGGGCCATGTCAGCCAGTCACATTGAAGTCAGTCTGAATGTTTTCTACAGTTCAAAGGTCAGACTGCTTTTCCATCTGGAGTCATGGAGACCCAATAGTCAGGGTCCTGCTCTGGTTTGGATCCAACCAGAGCAGGTTCTATGAAAGTCCAGTTTTACTTCAGACTGTCTTGTTTGTGTCATTGCTTCAGTCTGGTGATTGCTCTGGACCATCCAAAACCGTTTCTTAGGTCTAGAAATGTCTGAGCCTGTTTAGTCTTCGACCTTTGACCCGGATGTGCTTCTGATCTTACCCGTAGCCATGGAACACCAGGCCGATGAAGAAGACGATGAAGAGGTGGTGTGTGTACCAGAACACCTCGAAGTACGACCTCCGGATGACCTCCATGGACGACGTGACAATGAGGATGAGAGCCAGCGTGATGGCGACGCCCGTCAGCCCGGCGATGGTGGTGAACATGACGATGGTGGGGCTCTGCACCAAGCACAGGTACTGGGGGTTACTGGGGGCTACTGGGAGGCACTGAGGGCTACTGGGAGGTACTGGGAGGCACTGAGGGCTACTGGGAGGTACTGGGAGGTACTGGGAGGCACTGAGGGCTACTGGGAGGTACTGGGAGGCACTGAGGGCTACTGGGAGGTACTGGGAGGCACTGAGGGCTACTGGGAGGTACTGGGAGGCACTGAGGGCTACTGGGAGTTGTGGTGGTTGATCTCAGTGTGCTTCGCCTGCATGTTCAGCTGCAGTTCCTCTGTAAATTCTGGCTTGTTGACCAACTTCCTTCTTTTACCAAACGGTATTTTGACAGAACGTTGTTCCTCAAACTGCTGAGATTAAGAACGGCAGAAAAAACTGATGAACCATGAAGGTTAGCTGACGAGACGCGCTGCAGATAGCTGGAGATATTATTATTGTTATTGTTGCTTTAGGGTTTCATAAAACCAAATCAATATTCAGATCAGAACTGCAGCTGCAGCTCCAGGTTCCCAACAACCAGAACCACAGAACCAAACAAGCATAAAAAGTATTTGGAAAAACGTCTGAAGTTTCAATCGTTCAATATGTAAAAATCAGACAAACAGAAATATGAAGTGGAAATTTAATGTCAAAAAGTCATATATGTATGGAAACTTTAACAAAAGCTGCAGGTCTGTGATTCTGGTTGAACATGTTTGTTTTCATTCAGTGGATCAAAAATCCAGAAATTGAATGAAAGAGAAGAAATCCTTCAAAATAAAATGACTAAAGTCAAAAGTAAGAAGTGCAGAGCAGTAGAAATACTAAAGTAAGTAGTTATTACCAACTCAGAGTATAACTGGATTTCTATGACAAAGACTGATTCACCATCATTACCATCATCATCATCATCATCATCATCATCATCATCATCATCGGCTGCTTTTGAGCAAACTGATGGGAAAGTTAAAAAAAGAATTGAAGGAGAAACGTTTCCTCTTTCCTTCTCTGACTGAGCAACCAGCGGTTGCTTTCACAACGTTTAGCAACACTGGAAAGCTGCCAGGTTGCCTCATCTCCAAGCAGCAACCACAGAGCGTTGCTGGGGAAACGTTGCTCACCGTCTCGTTGCTCCTGATGGGGTTGAGGAAGGATGCGTTGTCCCCGTTGCCGATGTCAGACAGAACGAAGGGCAGCAGGTCAACGCTGCGGTTCAGCTGGGCGTCCATGAAGAACTCAAAGTTGAACAAGTGAGCAATGATGTGGACGGCTGCAACAGAGCAACGTTGAGCAACGTAGAGCAACACAGCAACGTGGAGCTGACCACCGGCTCGGCCATCAGCAGTTCTGATCTCTGATTTAACGGCTGCAGAGCAGCAGGTTTCTTTGGCTCAGTGGGGAACCTCAGGGCTGTTTACTCACTCCTCTGTGTTTCACTTGGCAAAATGAATAAAACTATCTAGAAATTAATCAATTCATCTAGAAAAATCTATCAATCTAGAAATATGCACATTTACAATGAAGTAAATTAAATGTAAAATAAAAAACTGTAGAACTAAATATCAAACTAAACAGATTAATAAATCAAAATGAACAAATCTAAGAACCAGGAAAAACCAAGAACCTAAACCAAAGCAGCTGTTCTGTTTCTCTGACCCGTGTGGAAGGCGATCATGTAGGCCACCAGCTTGTGAAATGTCAGGTTCCGGTCCAGCTGCCGCGCCGCGGTTCTGCTGCAGCACTGCGGAAACACAGAGGTTCTGATGAGAACCGGACCGGAACTGAGCGGGTCACCGGAGCGGGTCACCGGAGCGGTTCCCACCTGGATGGAGCCTCGCAGCAGCGACAGGAGGTTCCTGCAGACCGGCAGGAGGATCAGCAAGCAGTTAAAGTTGAGGCAGGCGGCCGGAGCTCTGGCCCAGGACAGGGCGTGCTGCGGAGACACGACACGTTACCGGGTCCGACCCGAGCGTCATGCCGGGGGTCTGATCCCGGTTTATCGGAGACATTATAACCGTTTCTCTCCACTTTTACTGAAAGAGGAAGAAACCTGAAGGTCTGCAGGTGGAGCAGCTGCAGCTTTAGAGGAACTGAGACCGAAGCTCCGCGCGACTCACTGGGTACAGAAACTAGAGAAACTACAGAATTTACTGAATCAAACTGAATCAATCTGAAAACAGGCTGTACTCCGCACAGATCAGAAACTACAGAATTAACACAAAAACTGAATAAAACAGAGAAACTGATGAAAACCGACTGAAGCTCCTCATGGCTCAGAAACAACTAACAGAAGAACTCAGACAGGATCTGAAGCCGTGACCCCTGACCCCGGCCCCTGACCCGGTCGGTCCAGACTCACCCCCAGCAGAACCCGGGTGTAGAACCAGCGGTCCACCAGGAAGGCCATGTAGAAATGGACAAACAGGAATGCATTGATTCCCAACCAGACCAGCTGGAAAAATACAGAAATGATCCATCAATAATTATAAATCCATAATTCACAGAAATATTTGAACGGCTCCAAACGGGCGGTTCATGACGTCACAGTTAAACTATGAAAATATTTCATTCACACTAAATTCATAAGCAGCTCCTAATTCTGCCTCAGCTGAAGGTTGAAAGTTTCACTCACAATAACAAAGATGGAGAGCCCCTCATTGGCCACGAAGTTCCCCATGGCGACTGAGGACGAGGAGGGAGGAAGGCTCCTTTATAGCTCTGCTCGCTCAACAGGAAGTGGCTCACACTGAAACAGGAAGTAGCTGCTTCCTTTAGCGGACGGCTCCAGTTTTTAAATAAAAACTTTTTATTCCACATGAAAACAGTGAAACCGGAACCTGATGGTTCCATCCGAGCCGAACCGCTTCCCTCCAGCAGGGGGCAGCAGGGAGCAGCAGTCAGACATGGTGGTGGCAGCATCATGGTCTGGGCTGCTCCCTGAAGTGGTCTAGTCAAAGCCTCTCCAGTGCAGCTGCATTAAACAGACACTTTCTCTCTGCTCGACTCGCTGCAGACTGGTTACCATGGCAACGGCCTCACATGCCAGTGGCAGGCTGGGTGCCGTTTCCATGGCGACCACAGCTCCTTTAGAAGAATAACTGGATCAGAACCAGAACCTGGCCTGGTCCAATGACTGACTCCGTCAACCCACCTTACATCACAACCTGCAGGTTAAACTGGTCCAGTCAAAGTAAAGCTTCAGTAAAAACTAATGTGAGTTAGAGAAAGTTACCTGGATCGGGTTGAACCTAGTCAGACGGGTCCAAACTGTTGGGAGTTCGGTGGCGGTTCTAAGAGGAAGTGATGTCGACACTGAACTTCAGGACAGGAAGTGGGCCATTTCCAAAGCAGAACGCTGCCTGAAGGCCGGTCCGGACCAGAACCAGAACCAGATCTGGGTTCTGTCAGTCTCAGGAAGTTCTGTTGGTTTGACTTTTGTTCTGGTCGGTTCTGGATTCTCTGGTCCAGAACCGACCAGAACCATCCTGGGTACTGAACTCCGTCTCTCTGTGTTTGATCTGCAGCATCCCACAGCATGATGCTGCCAGCTGCATCCTCTGAACATCTGTACTGCATATTGATCAGGTCATTGATCGGGTAGTCTGAGTTGATCTGACCTGAAGGATCTCGTGTCGTCCATCTTGGTGGCCTTGAGCCACGGTGAAGCTTGGCTCCAGTCTGAGGGTTAAACCATCATTATTGATCTATTGGTTTATTGATCTGTTGAAGCTTTGTGAACAGAGAAGAGAACTTTCCAGATGAAATGATTCTCTGTATCAGTCGGTGAAAGCAGGTCGCGGTTCATCGTTTATCAGTTCATCTGGATTTAAAAGCCTCTGAATCTTCCAGTGGATTACGGACCATCAGGTCGCTGCTGATTGTTTCTGGGTTTAGCCGCCATGATTACATCATAAAGCCTCAGAAACATGATGGAAAGCACAAACGGCGCCGCGGCAACCAGAATTTATTATCTACTGCTGCTTGTTCTGAACAAACAGTTTATTTATGTAAAACACACAGTGGAGCACTCTGAGCGCTAAGCTAGCGCTAGCTGCTAATGCTTTACGTTAGCAGCAAAGCTAATGAAGCCGTTTCCAGGTGAAACCAGATGTTTATAAATGCTATGGCTTCTTCTGGTGTTTAATCTGACCTCTTCCATCTGCTTCTTTGTGATGTCACAGCGTCCTAAGCTTCTGATTGGTCAGTAAGCAACAAATCAAATCTGCTGCTTCACCTGTAACACCAAGACCTCAGGAAGAGAATCGAGAGCAAAACAAACGTTACGTTAGCCCTGAGCTAACAGCCCTGAGCTAACAGCACTGAGCTAACAGCCCTTAGCTAACAGCACTGAGCTAACAGCACTAGCTAACAGCACTGAGCTAACAGCCCTGAGCTAACAGCACTGAGCTAACAGCCCTGAGCTAACAGCCCTGAGCTAACAGCACTGAGCAGCAGGCTGTGGCTGCATGTTTTATTCAGCCGGTTGGAGGTTGCTCATGACAGAATGAGTTCAGTTCCTCTGCTGGGAGCTGCTGCAGCCTCTGATGCTGATCTGATTATAAACTTGTCCCTTCACTCCTGCTCTTGCCTCCATGCTGCTGCGTTTCCTCGCTGTCTGGTTCGGATGTGACAGAAACGTTTGTTTGTTCTGATCCAAAGAGGAAAACAACCAGAACCAGGTTTTCATGTTCATATTGGATGGTTCTGGCCACAGCTTCTTCATGTTGGAATGGCCTAGTTAAAGCCCAACTTCAGCATCTTCCCGACTTTAATGGGGAAATGTTGTTTTTGAAAAGCAGAGGTCAAAGGTCAGTAGAGGTGTGACACAGCACATCAGGAGTAATCTACACAAAAGGCTTTCAGGAGTTTTTCCCTCCTAATCTGACAGAAGTGGGATTAAATCTGTTGCTTAGCGACGGTGACATCATCGCCGACCCATTTCACAACACATCATCATCATCATCATCATCATGAGCCGCCATGCTGCGTGGAGGACGCCATGTTGGCGAGCTGCTGCCATTACGGAATCCCTGGAGAGACACACCACTCTGCCATCGCCACGGAAACACCAGGGTTCTAGGAGGAGGAAGTGACATCACACAACGAAGCAGCAGCTTCCTCCTCACATGTTTTAGTTCTGGACGCACCAAACAGAAAACAGACCAGCTCTTTAAAGATTCAGCAGAAGCAGTGGAGATCTTTTAGCACAGCTAGCTTCCTGCCACAAACCAGGCCGAGACCAGAACCTCAGCAGGACCAGAACTTTGGGAACTGGGGCCAGTTTTGTCTGTTTTTTTTCCAGTTTTGGTCCAGAACAGTGAGTGTGTTGAGGAGCTCGGTATGTTTGAACATCCAGCTCTGTCCACTGAGCGGAGCCGCTCAGGTCGGGTCCATCTTCAGTCTGCTTCTCAAACCGACCCATTCCTCGGCTGCTTCAGGTGAAGGTCAAAGGTCAGGTTGGGGTGGAGCTACTGGGGTCACACACTGCGGTCCATTGATTGGAGGACAGAAAACCGTCTCTCCCTGAGATGAGAACAAGACATGTTAACATGCTAACATGTTAACACGCACTAACATGCGAACATGCTAACTGTCTAACTGGCATGACGCCACGTTGGGTGTTTGGGGTTAGCCCCGCCTTCCCAGGGATCCCAGTGAGGTTAATGGTTATGGAAACAGTCTCCTGAACTGCAGCATAGCTAATCGAACCGGGCAGCCATGTTGGGTACTGGAGGAATCTGGACCGGCTCGCCGCCGCCGCCCATTTAATTCACTTTGGAGGTTCTAATCTGTTCAGTCTATCTCTAGATCTTCATCTTTAGGTTTTTCATGTCAACCTGTCTGATGCTGCAGCCTCTGGCCTAAAGCTGTGCTGCCCTCTACAGGCCGGGTGGTGGTACTGCAGTGAATCAGTTCGCTTTACGTCACTCAGCACCTTTCAGGAACAAAATGTCCAGATCTGTTAAAACAGAAATGATCTTTGAATGTTTTATGGTCTTATTCATCACGTGGTAAATAATGAAGGGAACTTTTCATTGATGCCCCGCCCCCTACCGTATTTGGGCTGTGACGTCACGGGACGAAGCCACTAGTTGTTGAGGATTAAATGTTGTTTCAGCCACGAGGAGCAGAAGAAGTGAAGCGGATCTGATCTGTTTCTGCTGAGGTTCTGCAGAAGAGCCGCTGGTTCTTATCAGGCCGCCAGCCGCCGCCTCCAGCCCGCTTATCGCGCCGCTCCCCGGGCCGCAGGGCGGACGGAGGGGCGGGGGCTCCAGCTGGAGCCGGCGGATGACGCGGGGTCAGGTGGAGGCAAAGCTCCTTAGCGCGGAGGGGGGCTCGGCTCAGAAAGCTCGTCTCTGTCCGCTGGCAGCAGCTGCAGCAGCACAGACCGACCGCCGGGATCCGAGCAGCGGGCAGCGCCGACCCGGCCAGCAGCCTCCCATCGCGGCTTCACCAGCTCCAGGTAAGGCCGCCGCTCAGGTGCTGCGGCTCACAAGTTGAGCAGTTTGGCTGGAAACAGATTTAATGAGCTGCTTCGGTCATCATGTTGTCTCAGTTTGATGGAGTTTGTTCTGAATGTGACATGAAGCTGGTCTGGATGTCCCTCCATCAGCAGCTGCTGCTGCATGAATTTAATGCCGGACTTTAATCACCTTCCTCCTCTGAGCAGCAGCCGGACTCGGAACTGGTCCTGTCAGATCTGAGCTGATCTCTATTCACACGGTTGTTGTGGAAACTTGAATCATTTATGGATGCAGAAGATCAGAAGTCCTCCTGTCTCCTGTAGGACAGACTGACGGCTTCAGCTGGTTTTCTAAGGTCTTATTGTTTCACAATTATCTGGATCTGAACTTTTATAGAAGTTCTGCTCTAATATAATTCTAGATCTAATGTGGCTGCATCAAAAACATAAAATCCTATTATCAGTCCATAAATGCATGTCTTTAATATGTGGGATGAAGAGAATCTCATTTCTTCCATTTCCCATGTGAGATGTTCAGAGGAAACCAGGAATGTCTACTGTCCCTTTAAGAAGTCTCTGTCCTCTGATTGGCTGACAGGGGAACGTAGAAATCTAACAGTATTTGTTTTGAAACTATTCAAATGTCCAGTTGGACCAGAATTACTGAACAGTTTTTATGATTTTTGGCTTTTCTGATGAATCAAAGCGTTTAGTTCAGAGTCATCAGACCAACGAGGCTCTGAGGTCCAGAAACGTCTAAACCGACTGGATTCTTTGTGTTTCTCATAATGATTTCTAATGTTTGATGCTTGGAGCAGCAGGAAACTCGCTGGGCTCTGCAGGAATGTTCTGTAACATCGGTTTGGTCCTAACGGCGCCTGATGGCGCCATCAGGACCCGTCTACCGTCACATTCCTGCCTCGCCGTCTTGTTGACCTGTTCAGTGAAACGTCCCAAAGCCAACATAATCTAATTCCCTCGTTTGGAGGGAAACGGGACAGCGGCTGCAGCTCGTCTGTCCCGGCTGCTCTGGAGGGACGACGTTCCCTCAGAGCGTCCGGGAGACGCCAGCAGCAGGTCCGGAAGCGGTTCTGGTTCCACCACTCCTGGGTTCTAACGGCGGGCCGTCCGCTTACTCCTGAACTCTGAGTCGGGTTAGAAAAGGACATTGACAGACCCATCGTTCCTCCTTGCTGGGTTTGGTTCTGGAGAAGAAAAAAACCCACCCTGGTTCTGGAGGAGGAAGGTCCAGTCTGGTTCCCATCAGAACCACAAATGATGTGTAACTGTCAGTGAGACAGTTGTGGTGAGGACTTGGTGAGTGTCTGGGTCTTCTTGGCCCTGCGGTTCCAGGGTTTGGTTCTGTCTGATTGGGTCGTCAGGAGGAGATGCTGGTGGTTCAGGATCTTGAGCCGAAGCTCCGCTTGGTTTTATGAACAACCGGAAGTTTCCAAGAATTCCTTCAGGAAGTTGGATCTTTCTGAAGGTGAAGGTGAAGGAGTGACATCACCGATTGGGTGGAGGCGACACCTTCACCTGTCCCACCGTCCTAACCCCCCTCCACCAGGCGGTGACTCCGTCAGGCTTCAGTCTCCGCCTCTTACTGACCTCTGACCTCACCAGATGTTCATGGTGCCAGAAGCTTGAAGAAACTTTTCACACCTCGTCTGGTCAGGGAGCCGATCGGTCGGTCGGCCGGCAGCGTCTGCAGGACTGAGGGCGGAGTTAGGGTGGGTCTCCGTCTCTCTGATTGTCTGTCCCTCTGTCTCTCTGGTCGTCTGTTCCTCCGTCCATCTGTCCCTCTGTCCTTCCGTCCTTCCATCCGTCCGTCCCTCTGTCCTTTCGTCCCTCTGTCCCTCATGCTGAAAGTCTCTTTAAATCAAACTGAATCTGCTCCCTGATCCTTGTGGAGTTTCTCCGTTGCGCTGCAGTTTTGCAGCTGCAGCTTTGCAGCTGCAGCTTTGCAGCGCTGCATCCGTTATGTAACTGCAGAAAGATGATCAAAACGTCAATAAGGGAAAAGGGACATAAATATTTGAGCAGCTCTAAAAGCTTTGAGGGAACAACGGAGGCTGATTGGCTGGTTTGGCGGTTGATCTCTGTGGATCCAGTCGGTTTAATGTGATCCACAGAGACGCTGGAGAAGCTTCTGGATGTTCCTCTGTTATCCTCGTCCTTCCGTCTCTCGCAGGCCAAACACAAGATGGAAACTTAATCCTGGTTCTGTTTGTCCGTCCAGGACCAGAACCGGCTTGTTCTGGGTCCGGATTGTGAGTCTGTAGGTTCAAATCCTCCGCTGGTCCATCTGTGGGTCGCTGCTGGCCCGGTTCTGGTTCCTGATGAAGTAATCCCAACAGAACCGCGTCGTGGTTCTGGCCCAGAGCCCGAACCTGATTCCAATCTCCTGGTTGCCATGGAGACGTATCCATAAACGTGAGAAAACAGGGGGTGCTGTGGTGCTCAGGGGTTAAGCACATCCCACATATGGAGGCCTTAGTCCTCGACGCGGCTGTCGCAGGTTCGATTCCCGCCCTGGCGACCTTTGCTGCATGTCTTCCCTTCTCTCATGACCCTATTTCCTGTCAATTAACTATCAAATAAAGGCCACTAGAGCCAATAAATCCCAAAAAATCCAGTGCAGTGGGAAAAATAAAATATTACCAAACATAAATAAATATTATGAACATTAAACATTAATGACTAAATGTTGTTAAACATTATTAACATTAATAAATATGAATAAACATGATTTTCCAGCTAGTTTGAGGAAAAGCTCCTGAAGTTGTTTTGGAGCGGCCCGCCGCACCAACATGCTGCGGTGGGAGAATCTACACATTCTGATGTTTCTCCAGTTTCCTTAAATTATTTCTGCTTCCTGTTGGTGAACCGATGCAGAGCTGAGCAGGGCGGATTATATGGTCTAGTCAAAACCTGAGCATTTCAACAGGGTACTGGGCCGGTTTTTAAACAGAACCTCTGGTCCTTGTGGTCCAGCCGGATTGATGATGCAGATGAGGGTCAGACTAAACGAAACATGATGGGGAAATGCCTCTGAGCTGACCTTTGACCTCTAACAGAGAGTTTCTTGAAGTAGTCTGAGCCGCTTTGCCTTTTCCTCCGTTTGGGTTTCAATCTTCCTCCTGTGGACCCGTCAAGAGGAACTGAGTTCAGCTGCATGTGATGAGGAGGCGGTAACCCTAACCCTAACCCATGGCAACAGCTGGCGGCGTCCTGCAGAGGCGATCTGAAACCTGGAGGAAGCTTGGAGGAACCTGGAGGATCCTGGAGGAAGCTCTGAAATCCGCTGCGGGTTTTGGGTTTCTCCTGTCGTTCAGATCATCTGCCATGAAAATGTTCAGGGCTGTTGTGTTGTAACGACCCAGTCAAAGTCCAGCCCTCAGCCTGTGACAGAAACATGGGCTGATTTAATTTGGCCTGTTTTCCTGCTCGGTCATGTGGAACAGATAAACGCTGTTTAGAGCAGAGCTAATCAAATCAGCAGCAGGATTTAAATCCATATCTGGGATCTGATGAGACACACAGAGGGAAATTCCTCTGAATTCCCGACCCTGGAGGTTTGGATCGCTGCGGCCTTTAATTAGGCCCAGGCAGAGTCCTTCAGTGAGATGATTAGATTAGCATCTGCCACGCCGGCGGCGCGCTCTCAGGCTAACATCAGAACGATGCCGACTCCTTCATCATGTTCGCCTCAGTCGCTCCCTCTGACTTGATCTGATCCGCTTTTATTTATTCAGGAGCATCGTTCGCCTCGGGGCGCGACGCAGTCAGGACCTGAGAGACCAGGAGGATTATGGGAAAAAACAGCACAACGCCGACAAGTCAGTCTTTAAGAAGCTGCTTCACCTCCAGGAGACGAGCAGAGACCCGCCTGACCTCGAGACAGGAAGTGGCGTTCCTGCAGACAGGAAGTGGAGATCCTGCAGACAGGAAGTGGCGTCCTTGCCTAATGGTGTCTGTTCTGTGTGAGACTATCACTCGGCAACAATCTTCAACTAACAACGATGCTGAACGTTTCTGCATCGTTGTTAGCATTGAAGCTAACTGTTTCTCTGCTGCTGCAGCAGCCTCACGTTGCTGCTGAAGGAAACGCAGCATCAAACAGCTGGCCGCCCTCTCTTCATGGTCCGGACCAGTTTCTGCTTGCGCTCCTCCAGTTTCCTACCAGGAAGCAGCAGATACCCGAGAGCGGTGGCTAACGCCATTAGCTGTCATGGCGCAGCCACTGGGGCTGATGGGAGTTTTTCAGCTTGAAGCAGGCTTTTTGTTTCCTGCTTAGCGACATTCCTGCAGTTTCCCTGCAGGGTTCAGATCACGCATCCTGACAGAAATAGACCTGCTGCGTGTTCACAGTCACATGGTGGGGCTTTAAGGGGATGTTTGCCCCAGGGGCAGTTCGTTCAGCTCAATGTGAGAAGATGCATAAAGAGACATGTGACGACGCTGCACATGTTCCCCTCCTGAAGACGATGCTAACGCTGGAGCATCAGAGGAGACGGCACCACACGGCCCAGACGAAGCAGACTAAACACTATCAGGTCATCAGATCTTTGAGAACCAGTGGAAAAAAAATCTGAATCAAATTTGACCAAAGGCGTATGTTTCCATGGAAACGGTTGCCCTGCCTCTGGGCCTGAGCTGGACTCCACCGGGAGAAAGATCCTGAACACGATGGAAAAACGATCAGAATCTGGAGGGTCAAAGGTCAGCAGAGGAATCCTGGAGCGCAATGCAAAATGCTCCAAAATCACCCTGGAGACCCGAACCAGCAGATGGGATCAGGAGAACCAGGCTGGAAGCAGCCCACATCACCAGCCCTCCTCCACCGTGCTGCCCCTGTCAGAAGATGACCTCTGACCCTTCCCAGTCACTCTGAGGACCTCACTGATTTCTGTCCTGAAGCTAACGAAGGTCCGTCAGCGGCAGAACCAGGCTCTGGATGCGCTGCAGCGGATCGGGTCGGCGGCTCCTGCTTGGATCCAGCAGTTTGTGGATCTGGTTCCTGTTGGGGAGAATCTGATCTGGTTTGAAGTCGTGTCGTCTGCTGTCAGCGCCGGATTAGAGCCTCTAATCTGCCTCTCAGATCCAGCAGGGATTATTCCTGGGTTTGTTGCTGCAGCTCTCGAGGACGGGCCATTGTTGCAGCTCACATGTTGCTGCGTTGCCATACGAAGCCCCGCCGACCTCGTTATCGCTGTTTACCCAACGCAGGCTGGATCGCTGCAGCAGGCAGGCAGATGCCACACAGACAGCTGCTGCTGCACCATGCTGCTGCTGCTGCAGCGTCATGATGATGCTGCTGCAGCGTGATGATGATGATGCTGCTGCAGCGTGATGATGATGATGCTGCTGCAGCGTGATGATGATGCTGCTGCTGCAGCGTGATGATGATGCTGCTGCTGCAGCGTGATGATGATGATGCTGCTGCTGCAACGTGATGATGATCCTGCAGCAACATGCTGCTGCTGCAGAGGAAAGCCGGGGAACAGAGGGAGTGAATAAATCTCTGAGCTGCAGCTGATCTGGTTTGTTGAACTGGTTAATCAGATCAGCAGTGATCCGTCAGCAGGGCTTGGATTCGGTTCCTGGTGGTTCCCTGCAGGAGGTGAAGGAAGCACTTGGCGTGACCTTTGACCCAGATGTTAGGACAACCTGTGGGGAAGCAGAGCAGCTGTGGTTGGGGGTGACCTGAACCCTCTGCTCCTCTTCAGGCTCCTCCAGGCTTTAGCGGCGGCTAGCTTTAGCTAGTTTGCAGCAGGAAGTTTCTCCACCTGAATACCAGCAGCTTCCTGCTTCCTGCTTCCTGCTGAACAAAATCATCCATCCATCCACCCATCATCCATCCATCCATCCATCCATCCACCCATCCATCCATCCATCCATCCACCCATCATCCATCCATCCACCATCCATCCATCCATCCATCCATCCATCCATCCATCTGATTGTGTTGTTCTGGCCTCAGTCTGACTCCAGTGAGTTTTCTATTTGCCAGTTTCTGTAGGAGTGGACAACTGGGACCCTCTGCTGTGGCTCGGCTCTTTCTTCTCCTGCATTTTATGTTTTTCTGGTTCAGAACCAGCAGATCCAGATCCAGACAATCTGGAAAGAGCGTCATGAAGTTGGTTTGTGTGGTTTGGGCTTGTGTGTGTGTTCCTCCCTGACCTGTCAGGCTGCATATGCTCAGCCGTGGCTTCAGTGGATTAGAGGATTCCAACTTCCCTCCCTCCCAGCTGCTCCTTCTGAAGGAAGCGGCTGCAGCTCAGGTTCTGGTTCAGGTCTGGTGGCTGGGTCTAATTCCTGGAACACTCATAGATTAGTGCATTTAGGTCAGTGACCAGCTGAGTGGATTACCCAGCAATGGCAGGAAACAGTAGAAATTAGCTGAAAAGCATCTTTGTTGAGCAGTAATTCCTGAAAGCTTCAGGTTTCTGTAAACTCTTTTATAAAACAGGATTTGTGGAGCAGATTAAAAGTTTGTTTTGGAAATATGAGATGTCCTGATGTGAACTCTGAACTCCACCCAAACCAGCATGGCGGCATGGGCAGCTAGCATGCAGCGTTTCCACAGAGCAGAGGGAGGTAAGCTGGTTTGTAATCATCTAATCATGAATTCAGATCCGTGGCGCTTTGGTTGATCAGTGCAGCAGAAACACTAATTATTAATAAACTTCACATTCTGAAGCAACGCTTTCATTAAAGCTTCTTCAGATGGAAACATTGTTTTTACTGTGTTTCCATGTTTGAACAGAATGAAAACCAGCCGCATTAAACCCGTTATACAGTAGCAGGGTGTATAGATATTATTCATCTTCATATTAATATTCATGTTCATATTTCTGCTGCAGTCAATCTGCTCTGGTTCTCACGTCTCACACTGACAGAAACATTCCAGGAATAATCTCTGCTTGTTTTGCTTGGGGAGCGCTAGCGCCCCCTGTGGGACGTTCACGGCTAGAAAAGGTGGTGAGTTTGAGGCTCAGAGGAAATCCTGCCGCCGCTCTGATGCGTCTCTGGAGGATTTCTTCTTCTGGTCCTTCAGGATCGTCAGGCTTTCCCACAGCCGCCTGGAAGCGTCCTGAGCTCAGTGTGTCTTTTCAGGTTAACGGACGGACAGACGGCGGCAGGATGCTGTGGCTGCTATTCTGTCTGCTTCCTGTGGGGGGCAGCAGCAGCATCGATGCCCAAGAAGGCGCTCACAAGACCAAACTCAACAACGGTGAGTTTCCTGCTGCCCATTGGGCCACGAGCTACACTGCTATGCTATGCTACGCTATGCAAAAACATTAGCGCTGTAGCTTCTGCGTCTGTAGCAACATGGCGGCTGGAGAAGATGGTCGAAATTAAATATTTAACCTTCAGCCTAATTAAATTGCTGGATCATCAGCAGCCAAACATTCAGCTCAGGTTATTTTTATAGAACTTTTTAAAGCAGGACTTTGACTGAACTCTGACCCTCCGAACAGAAACCTTGAGATCAAAAAACAACAAAAATCAGTTCAAAGCGACAAAAAGCAAATTTTAATAAAAGCCGTAAACATTTTAAAGTTTAAAGGTTGAGAAACGTTTTTATTTTGTTATGTAGCACAAGATAGCTAACAGTTAGCATCAAAGTTACAATTTTTAGATGCAAATCCCTCCCCCACAGCCTGATGCTGCCACCGCTGTACCTCTCAGCTTGCTCTGTGTTGTCATGGTTACCGATGGTTGTTATAGCTGCCAGCGTTGCGTTTGGTGAGCGAGTCGTTTATTAATTATTTACTTTTTTACCTTGGAAACCTGAAGCGGCTCAGTTAGCCGTCGTCCCTGGCAACTGGCAGTTAGGGCTTCCCACTCATGTCTGAGCACCTGAACGCCTCGCGATGCGTTCAGGTGTTTAGTAGGGAAGGCTGCGACTCGTTTGCTGTTTGGAGAAAAAAAAACAGTTTATTAATTTCCGTAAATTAAGTTACACTTTAAAACATTTTTGTTGACGCATTAAGCAAAAACTTTTATATTTAATTAATATATCCCAAAAATCTTCAGTTTTTTAAAAGAGTACCTCTTATTTGTATCGTATTAAATTAATGAATGTTGTGTTTCCACTTTTTGCAGTGCATTTCTGTTGTCATGGCAACAGTTTAGACACATTTAGCTTCCTTTGACAGGACGCACTGTAAAAAAAACAGGCTGTGAAGTTTTACTGCAGGAAACTTTAAAAATAGATTTTGTTTTTGGTTTCATGTGAAACGGAAGCAAAATAATTTATTTTAATTTAACTATGTTTCAGATTAAATATTAAAACAGAATCTCAAGGCTGTTAAAATAACTTCATAGAACCCGGTTCTGTCGGCCCGGTTCTATTGAAGCTGCAGGAATTAGAACTTTACCGTTTTACATTCAGAGTTTTAAAAATCAAATCGTTTGAAACAGTTTTATGATCAATAACAGATTTTATTTATTTTGCTCGTCGTGGTTTCAGGGAGCCGGTTGCTATGGCAACAGCAGGAGGGAAACTCGTTTATTCATCGGCTTCATGTCTCATTCATGTAATGTCCGGAGACATTACATGAATGAGACTCAGCGCCGGGCCAAGTTCTGCAGAAACCACTGCTGGAGCTTCTGCTGGCCCGGTTCTGTAGATCCTGGTTCTGTAGATCCTGGTTCTGTAGATCCGGTCCAGCCTGGACTTGGATCTGATTGGCCGATTCTTGGCTGTCTCTTTAAATCTCTTTATGCGCCTTCAGTTTCTGACCCGGTTCTACTCAGAACCAGTTACTGTCAAATTCCTGATTCAAACCGCGTCCATCTGATTATCTAGTTAAACTACATCTACGCTCAGCATCACAAGGAACGCCGCCGTTTCTCTGATAATTTCCTGTTTAATGACCTCTGAGAGATCAAGTCACATCGACTTAATTGTGGAGACGTTTTGTCTCCATGGACGCCATGTTGGATTTCCAGGCTGTTGGGAGGATGAGAATTTGAGCCGCACTGAGGTCAGAGTTCCCAGAATGCTTTGCTCTGCTTGTTTCTGGTGAAGCCGCTGCAGGCAGGTTGCTGATCTTCTTAAGCTAAACACCAGGCCTTTGTTTGTTCCCTAATGGATTAGCCACCGCCGCGCCACATGACTGCAGCGCTGCTCACAGAGACCTTCAGACTATTTTCTAATGGTCTCCATGGAAACGATGCATTCACTGCCCCTCAGGAACAAAACCTCAATTAACTTTCACCAAACTTCAGGAAGATGAGTTTTACTCAAACTCAATGCTTTTTTTTCTACATTTGCACAAATATTTTGAAAAATTGTTTAGCATGAGCTAACAGTCATTTAAAACACTGCTCTTATATTAACATCAACAATCAATAGAGTAAAAGTCATTATTTATGAAGTTTCCCCATTGATTCATTTCACTCGTTAGTATTGACATGCGCAGACCGTCCCTCTGTTTCTCCACTCCGCATGTTTGTGTGCGTAGCTGCAGCAACCAATCAGATCAACAGGATTTAAAAATAACAACGGAGATAAAATGAGGCTAAAAACTCTGGCAGCAGATCTGCTCCTGTGACTCGGTTCTTTTGGGTTCATCAGTCATGAAATATCCAACTAAAAACGGAGCAACATGCTGAACCTGGAGGCCAGGACCTGAGATTCAGCCTACAGCTGCTCGGCACCTGAAGTCGCACAAAGCAGGTCAGCGGAGCTGTTACTGTGAGACGCAGCTAACCGTAGCTAACGCCGCGTTAGCAGCTGCTACTGTGAGACGCAGCTGACCGTAGCTAATGCCGTGTTAGCAGCTCTGGGCTACGTTGGTGATGCCGCTTAGCTTCCGCTTGGCTGCCATGTTTAGTCAAGCTGGATGAACCTGCATTAATGCGCAGTGTGTTGCTCAGGAGGCCGGTGGATAGTGAGCCGGTCCGGACCAGACAGCAGGTTCTGGACCTGAACTCTGTTAACCGAGTCTCTGTGTCCCATCATGATGGTGAACCGGGTCCAGTTACATCACAGGATGGATGGTGGATTCATAAGGGAACTACGGTTTCTTCCCCACCGAGCTGTTGGTTTGTTATTGTCCCATAAACCCCCTCCTCGCGTCTCTTCCGTCAATCTTGCCTCCCCCTCCTCTGACAGCAGCACCACAGAGACATTTCCCATATTCCCAAATCCAAAACTGGACGGGTATGGGTGTTTTTGAAGACATCTATGTTGGGAAATAATATTGACAATAAATATGTTTACTGCAATCGGTGCATGAAATCTACTGTTGTTTCAGTCATAACTCTTCAAATGGCGGCGTGATGGTCGTTGAAATACCATCTACAAATGATGGCTCTTCTGAAGGAGAGTAGCTTTGCTCTCCTTCAGAAACTGCAGTAAAAGTAAAAACATGTACAATAGTAAGGCTCCTGAACGCAGCGCTGTGGGACGTTCAGGGTGTTTCTAGATGGGAACGCAGCTCATTATTCTGTGTGTTGGTTTGTGATTCCGATTCACCAACATGTTTTTACCAACACTGAGATGTGAAACTGGCTGCAGATTTAACTTGGACTGACAGATATTTATTTTACCATCACATCCAAATTCAAATCCACTGAGCTTCATTAGCAATGAGTGCATTGTGTGTTTGATTTGCTCTATTATTTACATTTAGCATAATTGGAACATTGTTAAAAAAAAAACAACTTGAAAGAACTTGAAATTCCTAGCTCCCAACTTCGGACTCGACTTTTGCCTGACTTGGACTTGAGGACAAAGACTTGAGACTTGCAACACAGCGACTTGGTCCCATCTCTTGTTGTAAATGTTTTCCAGCATGTTAGCATTTCCTGTCATTGTTGACGTTGTTAGCGGATATGCTAATGTTATCAGCAGGCCAGTTATAGGATCACAGCTAAAGTAAGCTCATACATAAGGTAATATACAAGCTTCCACCAACATGAGGCAGTGTTAGCTACTGTTAGCATACAGGCTGATGTTAGCATTTCTGCTAATATTAACATGATGTTATTTTAGCATTTTAGTTAGCAAAGCTGTTGCTAGTGCAGAATATAACTTTAGCAGTTCTATCCATCATGCCTCCAGATTTATTAGCAACATGTTTGCTAATGTGTTAGCATATGGTTGAACATTAGCTAACCTTACTGAACTATGCAATGTTTACTTTTGACAGCTTATGTGCTAACATCAGTGTTTAACCTAATGCTATGTTCTTGCTAATAGCTAACATGTTAGCACAACAGATAGCTTCACCTACTTCCTCATAGCACCAGATTAGTAGCTTCTTAACTACCATGTTACCTAATGTGAGTACAATGCGTAACAAAATGCTCTGTGTAGCTAATGCTAGCATTTTGGTAAGGATATTCTGCATAATTCTGATCTGTTGGTTGTGAAGGAAGTTGTGGGAAATGTAAATAAAAGCAGAATTATGGCTCCTCGGCGGTTTGGATGTTTCCTCATCGTTTCTCATTATTTGACTTGGATACAAAATATAAACGGCTGAAGCAGGTTAGAGGAAATGTTTTTTAATTAAACGTTTGTATCTTTCAGTCATGCCTGAGCTTTAATTTGAAAATGAAAGGGCATTTAAAAGCGTCCCTGATCTCTTGGAAGTGTTTGCATGTGTCCTGCTCTGATTTAAATTCATTCCTGGCTCTCGGTGTGTTTGAGGTGGGAACTGATTCAATTAGAAATGGATTTAGTAGAAGCGCAGTGGGAGCCATGACGGCTGCTAATTGATTAGTGCTGCTGGGCGATGGACCGACTCCATCGTTATCATTTCCCTGCAGCCACAGGACGGTCGCGTCTGAGGCTGGAAATGGGCCGTTTTTCACAAACTGGGATGAATAATAATGGAAGCGCGTCTGCTGCTCGTTTGGACTCAGGTCTAAACTGATGCAGGAACCAGGCTGTCAGAAGAAAGTTCAAGTTTGGATGAAAGTTTTTATCATCAGATTGAAATATTTTCTGACCTGCTATCATAGATATTCATGTTCAGTTTAATCACATTCTCGGTATTGAACATTTTGGTTCAATTGTCTGTAGAGGTAAAATCTTTATCATTTACAAATGTTTGTATTTATTTAGAAATGTTAAAGTGATTTCTGAAACATTTCTATCTGTTTTGTCTCTAATCCTTTGTTAAAACATGTAATATCCATAAAGCCTGTCTGGTTGCAGTATTTCTGTACCGATCGATCGGCTGATGATTCTCTGTTCTCAAATGTTTCACATTAAAGCCGCTGCCGCTCAGCCGCAGCCGCCGCAGCCGCCGCCGCTCATTTTCTCCTGCTCTGAAGAAATTTAACGGCTTTTGTTTCCTGTGAATGGAGGCAAGGCGTCGCTTTCACCCGATCAATATGGAATCAATAATCTGTGACGAGCGTTCAGCTGCTGCTTCATCTGCAGAACGGGCTGAAGATGCACAGCCTGCTGCGTTCAGAGTTAAAGGTCAGGGTTAGGCAGAGAAACCTAACAACTGTATGGACCCGGAGGACGATCTGCTGAGACAGACCAGATTGATGCCCAGTGGCGCCCCTAAAGGCAGAAAGAGGACGATGCTCAGTGAGACTTTAACTAGGACAAACTCTAAAGCTGAGAAATCTCAAAAAATGGCAGGAAATAACTTAACTCTTAGCATAGCAGCGCAGAAAACCCTCAGTCTCTGGAGAGATGCAGGAGATAACCCACAGAGATGCTAAAGCTAACGTTTTCGTGATGAAAGCCCATGATGCAGGAAACCTGAAATCCAGTAAAATGTTTAGTTTTCTGTAAAGGTTGGAGCTGCTTCCTGAAAAGCTTCAAATTAAAAGCATCAAATAACAAAGTTGCTTAAAACCAGAGAAGTTTAAGGTATTTTTCATAATTAATTTGGTTTTTAACCATCACAAACGTAAACATGCAGTTTAAACTCTACTGGGCCTTGAACTGGGACCAGTGACAACCAGTGGAGGACCTGTGATGCTGTGGGCTCAATGGAAACTGAAGGGAAAGATTGGGAAAGTTTTGAGATGTTTGTTTTCCATTTTTAATCTTTTCTATTTTTAAGTTCAAACCGTTTTAGTTTCTGTTTTGAACCCGGTTCAGTCCCAGTCGATCAAATCGGTTCAGTTGTGAAAACTATGTTCAGTGTTTTTACGGGGTCATACAGAACATTGTCATTGTTCTCCAGTGTCTGTGTGTTTAACGAGGGCCTGTGTTCCTCCAGCAGACTCCGGGGCCCCTGTGAACCCTGTGGCCCCCGGCCCCTCCAGGCCTCAGATCCACTATTGCCGCTCCCCCAACATGGAGGACTTCACCTGCTGGTGGCATCCAGTGGACAACGTGACGGCCGGCCAGCAGGCCGCCTACGTCCTCACCTACTCCAAAGAGTGAGTCTGCAGCTGTGTGGTTCAGGCGGAAGGTGGCGCTAGCGGAGCCGGGTTTTCTACTTCCAGGTTTCCGGGTCGTGTGGGCGCCGTGCGTCCAGCTGCCTGCTCGGCTCTGGAGCTTTTAAGGGTCAATATGTGGAACTGGGCCGGCTGCCAGGCGGCCGCCGCTAACCAGGGCAGAATGGATTTGCACCTCAACCCCAGATGGCCGATCAGACGCTTCGATTGTTGTGGTTCTGCTGCTGCTGCGTCTCCACAGATTAAAATCTGGGATCATCTGATGAAAATGAGCAAATCAGCTGATTTGTGCGTAAAAACTGATGGACATGTAGATGAATCATCGGGGCGGGAACCTGCTGACACGTTCCCGCTCTAACACGACTCGTCTCATTAACAGGGATGGACTTTAATTAGACCCTCTTACAGCTCTTAGAGACTGAGGCGCTGCTGTCACAGCAACAGAGGAACATGTTCCATCAGCCGGCAATGAATCAGCAACAACCACGGCAACGGCGCCGTTCAGCTCCACGGCCCTTAAACCAGTTCAGCTTCTTTTACTGGTTTCTCCATGTCTGAGGCAGAGTGATGCTCCATGCTTACTGGTTTAGTCCATGATTTTATCCCTGTTGACTTGTGCAGGTTGTAAATATCAGATTATGTGTGCTGCTGTGAATAATCTGTTCTGGATTAAATAATGAAATTATCATCAACCTGTGATCTGAAAGCTGACAGGTTTCTGCTGAGTTGGCTGTAAAACAGATCATGTTGAAGAATCGGCCGCTTGTCTCTGTGGGATTAAACATAATCTGTCAGTCTGCTGCCTTCACCTCCAGGGAATCTGACCTCATCCTGCTGGAGGAACAAAAGCTCTGCAACCAGAGATAATCTGGACTGACTCGGTTTCCTCTGCCTTTCAGTCAGGGACCCGAACTCGAGTGTCCAGATTACACATCCCGCGGTCCCCACAGCTGCTACTTCGACAAGAGCCACACGTCCGTCTGGAAGTACTACTGCATGACGGTGACGGCCATGACGCCCCACAGGAACTACACGTCCCAGCAGCACTGCCTGGACGTGGCAGAGATCGGTGAGCGCCGGATTAGACTGGATTATAGCCAGTAAGGACCAGACTCTGGATTAGACTGGATTATAGCCAGTAAGGACCAGACTCTGGATTAGACTGGATTATAGCCAGTAGGGATTATAGTTTTTCCTCATGGGTCCATGCTGCTGCTGTTGATTTTAATCCAGGATTATTTTTCCAGATTATAATCCACTGTTTTACAGCCGCTCTCCTTCAGTCTGAAGCTGATGTGAAACAGTTTTAATCTGCAGATCTAATCCATGCTAATCCAGCAGCTACCAGACCTGATCAGCTCCTTGGATGACCTTTGACCCTTCATGTTCTGTCAAGCTGAAAGTTGTTAGTGCAGCAGAAACATGTTGGATGTGTTATCAATGATAATAGTGATTTTTATTGTTATTGGATTTGGGAGAAATCAGTTTTAAATCTTCTGGTTTCGTCCAGAACTTTTCCTGGTCGGTTCTGTTAAATCCTTCATCATCATCATCCTTTGCAGCTTCATCTCTATCAGGAACCAACAGCCTGCTGTGGTTGGGATCGGTCTACTTCCTGGACCAGGCACAGGTCGTCTGTCAGGTTTATCAGCACTGCCATGTGGCCGCCATGTGGTTGCCATGGTGATCTCTGAGCTTGTCTCAGACGTTTCTTATCAGGCGGCCCCAGAAAGGTCACGTCTCCTCATGTTGGAGCTCATCCAGTAAATGTTGCGCCTCCCTCCTTCAACCTGACCTCGACTCAGACAGAGCAGAAAAACGGATCATCATCATTTAATCACTAGAACCGACAGCAGAACCTCTGGTTCCACTGGTTCCATCGGTTCATCCGGTTCCTCTGGTTCCTCTGGCTCATGGTCAACATGAGACCAGGTCCTCCAGACGTGTCCTCATGTCCTCTCCTCTGTCCTCCAGTGGAGCCGGAGGCTCCGGTCAACCTGAGCTTCTCCCTGCGGGACGCCGGCGGCGACGAGGCGGGTCACATCGTGGAGCTGTCCTGGACCTACCCGGCTCCTGAGGTCCTGCGCTCTGGCTGGATCACTCTGGTGTATGAGCTGCAGTACCGACGCGACGGCGAGGCCGAGGCCAACAACTGGAAGGTAGGCGGCCGAGTCCGCAGGTTCCTCTTGAAACCCAGCGGTACCCTGTAGAACCATGGGGACGGTTGGTTCCGCTGTAGAGGATGATCAGGTGGAGTTCCTCTGGGTTTCCTGAGCTGACCGGGTGACTGGCTGGTCACTTGGGTTTAGGATCGTGGTGGTTCTGGTCTGGTGAACCGGCTGACCGGCGGCGTTTCTGTCTGCAGGTCAAGAATCATCTGCATGAGCCACATGTGGAGCTGCTCGGCCTGCGGCCCGCCGACTACGTGGTCCGGGTCCGCTGCCGCTCCCACAACCTACGGCTGTGGAGCAAATGGAGCGACGCGATGCTCGTGAGCGTCCCCAACAGGTCGCCTGCAGGTATGACTCGAGGTTTCCATGGCGACAGCCTGAGTCTGTGGAAATCGTTTGAGTCTGAAATGAGTTAATGGTCTGTGCAGGTAAAGTCCTGGTTCTGGTTCTGGTGGTGGGAGTCGGAGCGGTGGCTCTGCTGGTCATCGCCTTCGGGGTCATTCCTCACAGCAGGAGGTGAGGAAACTGTTAGCTGTAATGTCAGGGTGCTGCCAGAGAGGGCGCCACCTTCCTGCTCCCGCCCTGGAGGGAAAACGACTCCATGTTCTGCTTTGTCCCTCCAGAATAAAAGACTACTTCCTGCCGCCCATTCCCAAGCCACGGATCATGGGCATTGACCCTCTGCTTCTCAAGGTGATGCATCCTGGGAAATGTAGTAGCTTAGCGTGATTTTGCTTTGTGCCCTCGAGTTGACCCTGACCCTGACCCTGCTTGTCTTGTCTTTCTGTGCCCAGAAGGGGAACTTTGATGAAATCAACCGTCACTTCAGTAACTTCCACGGCTACCGGCCTCCCGGTTACTCGGTGGAGGTGTGGGACCAGGTGAGCGCTGATGGGATGTACCTGAGCGCGCCGCGAGACTGCAGCGTCCTGGACAGAGACAGGGGAACGCCCGTCGCCATCCAGAACCTGTTTCCCACCCAGAACCCGTCGCCGTACGTCCGCAGCGCGCCGCCGTACTGCGCCGTGCCGCCCGAGGCCTTCGCTGCGCTGCAGGACGCGCCATCTCCGTGGCAACAGCCCGAGACGGCGTTCGTTCCCGGGTCAGACTACAGCACGATGGAGCGCCTCGGCGTTCGCGACACCTCCGCTCAAGACCCGGCCCGCGCTGCAGTCCAGGACTTCTACACCTGCGTCCAGCTGATGAGGGACAGCGGCGAGGTCCACTTGGTGCCGTGTCTGCCGGCGCCGTACTGCCAGGACTTCCTGCTGCCGCCGGGTCCGGACTCCGCCAAGCGAGAGGAGGAGGAGAAGAAGAGCAGGAGGCTGGCCGAGTACCAGGCCCGGAAGAGCGCAACGAAGGACGACAGCGACGACCCGCTGCTGCCCTTCAGGCCGGACGACACCAGCTAGAGGACCAGAGACCGGTTCTGACCCGCCCTTCTGACCCGACCTTTTGACCCGCTCTGTTTGCTAACGCTGTTAGCAAACGCTCAGACTGCGCTGGAAAGTGTTGGCAGCCATGTTTGCTGTGGGTTGAATGCAGTTATTGATGCATTCATGTTTCACCCAACTACAAGTTGGTTCTGGTTCTGGTTCTGGTTCTGGTTCTGGTCACATCCACCAGTCACTCCACCCAGGAGGAGCTGGACTTCTTGAACTCTTCTTCTTCTTTGTTTTAATGGCAGTTTGCTTTAATTATAGGAAGTGCTTAACGCCACCTACAGAACTCTGGGTACTGTAGTCCGTTTGAAATGGGCCAGGACACTTCAGGGTTCCAAGCTTGGTCTTTCTCAGGAAACAGGAAGTGTTTATTCCCGTGTTTCACTCACTTCGCTCTGATAAAAGCTCATTTTATTGCCACCTCTCTGTTCAGAAGCACTCAGTCCGTCATTCTCCATGTGCAGGGATGTGAATCGCTGATTATCCAGAACATGAGAGGAATGGAAGTGGGCCTATAAGGTCCATTTGTGTCATTATCATTTTAATACCAGCAGATAAAATCAGCATGGTGCCCAGTTTTCCCAGATCGACGACTGAACTGATTATTAATTGTAGTCAAACCTGTGTGTCTTTGTTCCAATGCAGTGGGAATCTGGCTGGAAACTCAGCCCTCCTCTATTTTTCTAAACCACTGCAGCTCTGTGACACTGTTAGCATAGCATGTTTAGCGCTCCATGACGGATCTCAGGCCGACTCCATTCACCCTCACAGCAACAATGACCTGGGGGCGGGGCTTCATCTGTTTGACTTCCTGGTTCGCTCTGCTGCCAGGTTCCTGCAGTCTGGAAAGTCTGGAATTGGATTTTAGTGTTTCCAGGCCTGGATTTGTTTGGGACAAGAAAGAATAAGTCTGGAAAATGTTTCCATTTTCAGTGTTAGTTTGCTGATCTTTTCCTTTTGTCCCTTTTGTCCTTCCATGTTTTCTTTGTTTTTGATGAACTACAACAGAAGGAAGCCATGATGCATGTGAAGCTTTAACATTTTAACAGACATGAAGCTCCAGGCGAGCTGTTGCTGGAGGGAACCTCCTCAGCTGCAGACCTGTGGATCCGCTCAATGGGTTCAAGTTTCTGCCAGAACCGTCGAACCGCAGCTGCTTGACGTCTTTTCTGTTTCTCAGTTCAGCTGCAGTATTTTTAGCATTTGTTCCCAGTACTTTTAGAAAATTGTGCCAAATGTTCCTTCATGCACAAAAGCAGAGTTGCTAGCATTCCTCCTGTTGGTAAAGCACAACCTCGTAGATGACCCCTGACCTTTTGATGTTTGATGTGAGCCCAGTGAATGATCAGGGGAATCTGATGTTGGGACTCTGTCGTTTTGTCTCACTGTGGTCGTCCTCGTCTCTCGTTGTGCCTTTTGTCTCCCTGTGGTGTTTCTGACCACTTCGTCTCTGTTAGCATCTGATGGGCGAACTCCTGCAGGTGGTCGCAGGAAGCAGGTCGATGCAGGAAGCAGTTCGATGCAGGAAGGAGTAGGACGCAGGAAGCAGCTCGATGCAGGAGTTCGTGCAGGAAGGGGCGACGAGGAAGCAGCTCGATGAGGAAATTATGCCGAAGGGGTTTATGCAGGACTCGCAGAAGCAGCTCTGAGGAGTATGCGGAAGCAGTCGATCAAAGGTGCGAGAAGCTGTGCTTGCTGGGAATATCCTGTGTTTGTGACTCATCTTTGGGTGGAGGCAATAAGGTGGGGAATCTATTTGTTTTGATTATTGAAATTTTTTATTGTATGATAGTTGAATGGTGACTTTTGGTGCCAATGCAATAGTAGTGATCAATAAGTACAAATGTTCAGACAATCGTCTTGACCTGGATCAAATGAACTGAAAGTACCCTAAAGTCTAAATGAACTGTACCTGAGTCTGATCCTGGAGAAAAAGACTTTTATTTCTCTTGATAATGACGTAACGTTGATTTGTGGACCTGGAAGCGTTTGTGTCTCTTTTCAGGGTCTCTGTTGACCTTTCACCTCCTCTGTAAAGTGGTGTTGTTGGCTTCAAGTGCTTTTCCATCAGAGTAAATAAAGTCTGTTCATTCTCACCTCCATGCCTCTGTTTGCCTCTCACTTTCAACAACTACGTCTCTCAGGTTGCACCAACTTATTTTTAGTAGAGTAATATGAGATCTCTGTTGGTTGCCATGGCGACTCTGTGGAGAATGTAATCCTTAAACAATTGTCACTGCATGAAAACGATTCCTCGTGTAGAAAATGACTGCTGGTGAACTCAGTGCAGCTTCTAATGCAGCTAACATGTTTTAGCTGCAGCTATCGCGTCGTTAGCACCGACTAATGTGTCTTTAGCTGCAGCTAGTCCATCTTTAGCTGTGGCTGTTTGTTTCCATGTTTCAGATTATTAATCTGATGGTTAATTTTCATATTTCCACTCAGCATCAATGTTTTCATGGAACAGAAGCAAAATCTGTTATTGATTATTAATCACTGTTGCTTTGAAGATCAGATCAAAGATTACATCAAATTATGTGCATCTTTGATCTGCATTTAATAAATGTTATTGTATGAATGTAACTAGGGTTATACATTTGAATGGGAATCATGAAGACAGATATTAACATTTAAAAAAAATCTCATTAAATGCTTTTAAATTTATATTAAAACTAAACTGAATGATAATAAAATACTTTTCTGTCCTGGTTTCTTATGACAATAACTGATGATGAAAGTTTAATCTGTTCTGAAAGACATAATAATAATCTGACCTCTGAAGGGAAACTTATGAACAGATGAATAATCTGGTCGTTTTAGAAACTGTGAGATTACAGCAGGCAGGAAGACACCAACAGTTATGAAAATTACCATTAAAATTCATAAAAAATAACTTGAGATGATAATTATTATAATTATGTTCTTCCAAACTAAAGCAGAAACTCTGCATCCAGTTTGTGGTTTTAATCTGGACTTTAATCTGGATTAGTTGAAGGTTTCCTCTGCAGCAAGGAAAGGACTTCCGGCCTCAGGAGGAAAACATCGGGAAGGAAGGAACCATGAAATCAGCGCCTGGAACCAGAAGTGACGACACACCGCTGCTGGTGTCGGGTTTCTGAGGAGGAGGAGGAGGAGGAGGAAGGGCAACGCGGCTAATTTGGGCCGCAGAGTCAGAGGAGGTTCGGTTCGGTTTGAGGAGCAGCTCCGGTCCGCCGCAGGTGAGAAACACACACACACACACACTCACACACACACCCTCAGGAAGCCAGGTGAAGAGTCACCTGGTGTCCCTCCGGTTCTGGTTCTGGTTCTGGTTCTGGTCAGCTGCTGGTTCCTGGCCCGGTTCTGTTGCTGTCGGCCTGCAGCTGTCAGCAGCTTAAAATAACTCTGGAAGGACAAACAGCGGATCCGACCCGGTCAGAACTCAGGCCGGTTCTGGTCCAGAAAGCACGTTATTAAACAGGGAGACGGATTCTGGTTCTGATTAAACAGTCGGACCGGTTCTGGTTCTGGTCGGTCTGCATTGGATCAGAACCATCGGCGGTCCAGTCGGAACCAGAGGAAGAAGTAAACCAGCTCTTCTTTGTTTGAATTTCTTTCTCGTATCTAAAGTTTATTTTGAATTAAATCTGAGTTTTTTGTAAATAAAATGCTCAGTTGTAGTTTGAAACTTATTTAATTTATTCTGTTCATAAATACTAAAGTGTTTGTTGCTCCTATAAAACTATTAAAACAACTTTAATAACTTTAATTGATTTTAATCAATTAAATTTGAGCTCCAAACTATATGGAAGGAAAATGAGCTGGTGACGTCATCATTATCCTCAAATCATTTTCCAAATCATTTTCCAGTTTTGATAGGGCGGGATCCTGGTTGCCATGGAGACAGCCAATGAACGCGAGGAGCGCAGCCAACAGGGGGGCCCTGAAGAAGAGGAGGAAGAGGAGGTGCGAGGAGTTCAGGCTCGTTACCTGCGCTGCCCGTCTCCTAGGTAACATAATAATAATAATTTGTAGTAGTACAAATAATATAATTATTGTTAATAATATTATTATTAACAATAATAATAATAATAATATATCTGCAGAAATCTGAAGTTTTCAGATTTTTTTATGTTTTTCTGGACAAATTGAATCTTTTTCTCCCTGAACTTCATGAATTCCCCTCAAATTCTCTCAGGACCAGATTTGGTTTTCCCAGACTGACTTCCTCCCTCCTCTTCTTTCCTCCCTCCCTCCTCTTCTTCCTTCCTCTCTTCCTCTTCCTTTATCCTCCTTCATTCCTTCCTTTACTCTTCCTTTCTCCCTCCTCTTCCTCCCTCCCTCTTCCTTTGTTCCTCTCTCCCTCCTCTTCTTCCTTCCCCCCCCCTGACCTCCAGGTTCTCCGATGCCTCCTCCATCGTCATGGAGCCCATCCATCTGTCATCAGCCGTCGCTGCCAAGAAGATCATCAGCGAAGGTGAGGGGGAACTGACGTGGCCTAGTCAAAGTCCACATGTGGGTCTGGACTTTGACTTGGCATAGGCTGGATGTTTTGTCCCTCCAGCCCCACAGCATGATGCTGCCACACCATGTTCCCTTCCTGTCTCCAAGTCCTGCTGCTGGTTCAGCAGAGTCCATGTTGTCCAGCAGCTGTTGCTCCGGCTGCTTTGCTGCTTCTGTTACGATTGGCAGGTTCTTCAAACACTTTGAAATGTTTCTCAAGCGTTTCTATGGCGATTCTGAAGTGTTCTGAAGCTGTGAAGCTGCGGGGTCAGACGAGGTTCTGCTCATCGTCATGCACAAGGTGAAGACGGCGGCCCGGTTAGTGGAGCAGCAGAGTGACGGTAATGGCAGGTCTCTCAGGTCGGCCCGATGGCAGCTTAATGGACGATTCTTGTTCCATCTGCAGAAACAGGATGACAGCCGGAGAGCTTTGCCTCCCTCTGGGCCGCTTGGCTAATGCTAACATGCTAACCACGCAGCCCAACAGATTCAACAGATGAACATCCAGAGTTCAGATCCATAGGGTTAGAGTTGGGGTTAGGGTAACCAGAACCCGAACCACGAACTGATTTTGAGGCTGCAGCTGCATGCGGGGTCGAAGGCCAGCTGCCATTTTGGTGATGGCAGTGTGGGGAACATGGCGGACCCAATCGACCTTCCTGTCCCCTGGAGGATGAGGTTTGGTCCAAACGGGGTCCTCAGCAGATCAAAACAACTATGGCCTAGTCAAAGTACAGACATAGTGCTTTGCTGTGTTTGTTTTTGGTCATTTTAAATCATAAATTTGTTCTGGGATTTCTGTCATTCCTCTAACAGATTCCTCAACAGATTCTAGATATTTCAGAATAAAAATCTAAACTGAATTTAGTATTTTATTAAATTGTGCCGTTATTGTTCCTCTGAAAATCATTCAAATGTTCAGAAAACCATGTGCCTATGAGGCAATGCCGCGGTTCTCTGGCCCGGCTGACCTGCTACATCACTTCCTGTTCAGTCACTGACAGGAGCTCGGTTTTCACTCCAGGTTTCAGCATCTCCAGCTAAAAACTGAATGACTTTCTGAGTTTTCTACAAGGTAAAGTCAAAACTGAAGGTGTTTTTTCCTCGGCTGTCTTGTGGTAACTGGCCATCCCTCCACAGAGCTGCCGCCCCGCGCCGCCCGCCCCGAGTCCGTCCCAGAGTCCATGCTGGAGTCCGCGGAGCAGCTGATGGTGGAGGACCTGTACAACCGGGTCCGGGACATGCTGGACGACCGCAGCCCCTACAATACGCCCTGCGTGCTGGACATCCAGAGGGCTGTGGTCAAGGACCGCCTGGAGGCGCCTGCCAACCCTGTGGACGAAGTCTGGCCCAACATCCACATCGCCGAGAAGTGAGTGCGGAGGAAACGGATCGTCATTTCAGTGGCTTCAACTTGGATATCCAAGACTTGTGCTCTCATTTCAGGTCGGTTGCGGTGAACAAGGCCCGTCTGAAGAGAATGGGCATCACGCACATCCTGAACACGGCCCACGGTACCGGCGTCTACACCAGCCAGGCCTTTTACTCCAACATGAACATCCAGTACCGAGGCATCGAGCTCGACGATTTCCCCGATGCCGACATCGCCGCGCACTTCAGACCCACCGCAGAGTTCCTAGACGAGGCTCTGCTAACACACAAAGGTCAGTCTGGACCAGAACCAGAACCAGGGCCAGTTTCAGAACATGGACCTGGTCCTGGTTGGGTTAGACGTTGGATCTGTTGATTCTTCATTGAACCTGCAGACTCTCTGCCTCCTTGTTCCTCATTGGTTGGTCTGTCGGCCAATGGGGTCATGTCCTGCAGCTGACCTCAGTAACCAGCTGCTTCCTTTCTCCTGTGGTTTGAAGCCTCGTCCTCCTCCTCTTCATCCTCCTCGTTTCTCCTCATCCTTACAGAAGTTGACGCTGTATGAAACGAGACTTTGACGTTGCTGCTCTTAAAGTTCATCTCTTCTCTTAATTTCCCTCATTCCCAGATTGAAGTGCTTCAACAAACTGCTCAAATGTTTGCTTTGTTGGATCTCTGAGGTGTTCGGAGCTTTACTGATGAATTTCATTCCCTCATTCATCCTGTTTCTCCTGCAGCCTGTAGCACAAAGCATCCTTTGAGCTGAATGTTTTATCTGTGTCCCTGAGCAGCAGCCATCGCTGACGCACTAAGAGATCAGAATAGCACATTTTAATGTCTATAACTTGGTTTCTGGGAATGTTTTATGAGCCTGCAGATCATAGTTTTTGGAAAATGATGATAATGTCCACTGTAGTTATTCATGAGTTTTCCCTCAGGACAGTCAACCTCCAGTTCGTAACATTTCTTTTTCTACAACTGAACGATTCTCTGACTCACAAACAGATTCTTGTTTGTTTTGCAGGAAAAGTTCTGGTTGTGTCCATGATGGGCGTCAGCCGCTCGGCCATTCTGGTGGCGTCCTACCTGATGATCTTCCAGAACATGACCATCATGGAGGCGCTGACCGCCATCAGGAAGAAACGGGCCATCAACCCCAACGAAGGCTTCCTGAAGCAGCTGAGAGAGTTCAACGAGACGCTGATGGAGGAACGCGACGACGACGACGACACGCTCAGCCAGTGCTCTGTGATCGACGCTCGCGCTCGCATCTTCGGTGAGGAAAAGGGTGATGATGATGAAGAGACGGATGGGGAGGAAGAGCGGAGCGTGATGAAGGTGAAGGCGCAGTCCATCATGATGGAGGAGGAGGAAGACGGAGAGAGCGTGATGAGCAGCATCGCTTCCTCTGCGGCGGCGGCGCTGCGAAACGGGCCACTCCATAACGAGGATCAGGAAACGGGTCACCGGGAGATCGACCTGCTGGGTAAGACGGGCACGGAGGACGGAGCTGAGGATGGCGACCATGATGACTTGGACGGCATGATCTGTGAGTGGCAGCGCAGAAATGAAAAGTACCAGCGCGAGGAGTGGTGGGAGGCCCAGCTCCACGGCGAGGACGACTCGGTCGGTGCCGACCGTCCCAAAGCGGCGAGGCAGGAAGACGACGGGGAGAGCGTCACTAGCGAGGACATCAGAGCCGTCAAAGAGAGGCTAATGCACAGGAACAAGAGGCTCTCCTCGGACGCCATGTCCACCTCCAGCTGCACCAGTTACTCTGACCTCTGGAAGCAGCGACTCAAAGAGATCGAGGAACAAGCTGCGGCTCGCTACCGCAAGACAGAGGACGACCAAGGTAGCGAAACCACAGCGACGGAGGGCGGAAACAAGAACATTGATGCTGAGGTTGACAGCATCCTCTCTGACACCAGCTCCATGTACAACTTTTGCCAAAAGAATAAGGAGAAGATGACGCCTTTGGAGCGCTGGCGCGTCAAGAGGATCCAGTTCGGCTGGAACAAAAAGGACCGAGAGGCTGGAGAGAAAAGTTCAGCTGCTAATGGAGAGGAGGAAAGTAAGACTCCGTCCTTCCAGGATGTCAACCTGACGGCATACCAGGCCTGGAAGCTGCGGCAACAGAAACGCCTCGGTGAAGAAAACACAGAGGAGATCCTGGAGCTCAGCCGCAGCGACGACTCGGCAACCATCAAACGGAGGCAGAGACGTGAAGAGATTCTGGAACGCTCGAAGAAAACTTTGGAGGAGAGTCAGTCCATGTGTGGGTGGGATTCAGAAAGCTGTGTCAGCGGCGGGACCATCCCTCTGTCCGCCTTCTGGGCAGAAGCAGGGGTCACCAGCTCGCCCAGCGTCGCCAACGACGACAACGTGTCCATGCTGAGTGGCAGGTCGTCCATCGTGTCCTCTGTTTCACAGCCTCGAAGTACAAGATCCACTCAGTCTGCCGGCCAAGCCCTGCCCCCACTGCTAGTCCCCACTGTGCCAGGGCCTGCAGGCGAACCCATGGTCAACCTCGCCAGCATTCAGAACTGGATCGCCAACGTTGTGACTGAAACCATCAAGCAGAAGCAGAGCCAACTGAGCCTGCCTTCTTCACCGCGTGCTGGATCTGAGCTCAGCTTTGGAGCGGCGCCCAACGTGCCAGCAAGCCGCAGTGTGGCGGATGACAGGGCCTCCTGGGTCAGGGGGCGTCCTACTCCAGCACCTAAAGGATCGCGGCAGAGCAACGTCGGTCCTCTCCGGCGGTCTGAGCGGGCGACGCTCCACTCTGGGGTCGGACATCGGGTCCGCTCTGGGGTCCAAGAAAACCAAGATCACCACCACGAGCGTTCCTCTCTTCAGCCTCTTCCAAGACCAGGTCAACCTGGGAAAACTGGACGCCATAGAGAAGGACATCCAATCTGAAATGAGGCAGAAAGGGGAAACCTATGAGAAGAAAAAGATCCTGGAAGACAACAAACGTAGCACGCTGTACAAGAAAAAGAAACCAAAGGAAGATGAGGATGAGGAGCAGGCCAGGAAGAGGAAAGAGGAAGAGTTTCTCGAAGAAACAAAGAAAAAGGAGAAACCCAAAAGAAGCTACGGTCTTTCCGGCTGCCTGAATCTCAACCCCGCGATAGAGAAAGACCAGAACACCAGCATTGACGACTGGCTGAGAAGTGTCAGACCTCCTCCAGGCAAACTGTCCTCAGGTGCAGAAGCTGATCCGTCTCAGGATCCCTACGACGATCTGGACGCCTCCGCTTCCCAGTTTGACTTCTCCGATCACAGAGCCTCGTTTGCTGCTGAAGAAGACGATGAGGAAGCATTCGGCATGACTTCCAGATATCGGCCGAGGTTCGGTGAACATCCATCAGGCGAAGGCGCAGAATATTCCAGCAACGGGTTCCCACAGACCCACAGGCAAGCGGGTCGGTCCAGCGAGGACGGGACGGACAGCGTCTCCCCCCACTGGAGATTCGCTCATCGCTCACGGTACGACGGCAGCAGAGCTGCAGGGAGGCAGGATGCCAGCGACGAGGAGAAGGACGTCGAGGCTTTCATTGCTCAAACCAGGCAGAGGATCCGGGCCCGGGCCGCCGCGGAGGCCGAGGACGAAGAGGACGACGAAGTCCTCTGCGCCTGGAGGGAGCAGCAGGGAGCCAAGGCCCGGAGAAAAGTCTTGGGATGCGAAGAGTGAAGCTTCGAGTTCGCAGCTCAAAACACTTTGGTGTTTTTTGTTTCGGACTGGAGCCAGGCTGGAAAACACCAACCCACTGGAGTCGCGTGGAGTGGCTTCCTGCGGCTTCCTGCGGCTCTGAATAACCGTCACCACCTACTGGCCACCTAGAGGTATTGCAGCATTCATTTCATCTGCTGTCTTTTCTGAGCAGATATTCACGATTGAAATATTCAGATTAGGAGGAAATATTTGCACAGTGTTATCAGTGAGAAGTATTTAATTCTGTTTTTGCACCTGTGTGAAGTTTAACACCATTAACCAAACCCGTTTAGTGCATATATTCTCATGATGAAGTGAAACTGACAGGAGGAATATTTTCCTGCTTTAATAAATATTCAGAGAAAGCCACTTGCATTTTTCATTTTTTGAGCAGTGCCTCAAATTTGCCTGAAAGTAGGAAATGGTTTAGTGGATGTGAGTAAAATGTTAGATTGATGAAGATCCAGGAGACTCAGCCTCCTGATGAAATTTACATGAGCATGAAAATCCTCCAGGCTTCACAGCTGAGCGTCTGACTGAGCTTCAGGCTCCAGACTCTGAGTCCATCAACACCTCGCCGCTGATCACGCCCAGACCAGATCTCTGCTCTAGGTCCAGCCGCAGGACCGAAACCTGACCTGCCAAAGCTGCTTTTTATGTCCCATCTCAGAGCTCCATGCTGCTTCATGCTCCTTCATGCTCCAGCTGGAACTGCCTCCACCGGCTGACGGGATTATTCAGTCACTCCCTAAAAATACAAACACCAAATAATATCCATTAATAAACAGAACCGGTTTCATGGACCGCTGACCCTAACAAAACCAGTAAAGTTTGTACTGTGTGAGACTGATGACCTGAAGGCCCAGACTGGAAGAACTAAAGTTCTGATTGGTAAAGTTTCCTCAGCTCAGAATAATAATAATAATAATATATCTGAACGAAGCTCTAGATGAGTCATAACAGTTAAAATATTCAGAAATTCATCAGAGGAATATTCTGCTGATCTGACCAAGTGTGATGATGTCACGCTTAGTAACACTGCCATCTGGTGGACAGTGAGATTATTTTCACACACTGCCACTGTGAGTTTCAAAAACTTCATCTAGACTGAAGCTTTCAGGGATTAACAGTTTGAAATGTTAGATCAGAGCTTTTTATCCAAACTGTTTCACTTCCAGCTGAAGGTTTTGCAGATGATGCACATGGATGGATTTGATGCTGAAAACATGAAGCAGGACAGGAACGAGTCTGTTCATTATTCTGCTCTGAGGTGGAGGAAAATTAGAACCAAGGAGAAAGAAAACAGGAAGCAGAGAGGATACGTCACAAACCTGGAGGCAGGAAACCAAGAAAGAAAAGGAACCAATGCAGGAAATGGATCGCTCTAAAAGTTTCTCTCCATCTGATCCTGAACCTCTGAAGCAGAAAGAGAGCCAGACCCTCCACTGTGGAACATTATCCCACACCATCGAGCAGCAACAAAGACTGGGAAGGCTGGCAGACTGAGACTTCCTGCCTCATCCAGCCTCGGGTTTCCCAGCAGCGGACCGAACCTGCACACTCGTTTCACCTGAAGGTAAAAACTTTAAATCTCTTTGGCTCTGAATCCTGCTAATGCTAGCATTCGGTGTGAAATGGCGACGCCTGTGGCCACTGCAGGTCATTACAAGTTAATTATGTCTGTATCTAACGGCTGAAGTCAGAGTCGCAAAACTCCAGAAAACAGTTTGTAGAGATTTACGGAGTTTAACTTTCTTCTGATTTCACTGTAATCATTCTCAAAAACAGCAATTGAGGTTTACCCCAGGGGGCGCTGGAGAGCCAGTAATCCTCACATTGATATTAGATTTGCTCTAAAGTTCTGCAAATGCACAATGAAGGTGCATATGGTCAGATAATCTCCCCAGAACGCTGGCTGTGTAATTAGTTTAAATTGAAATGTTTAAACCTGAAGCTGCGCCTTTTGTTTCTGCTGCAGCATTACGTAAAGTTAGAACGGCTGGCTGAGCACAGACCTGCCAAATGAAGATTTAAGCCTGACTTTATTCATTAAGATCTCATTAAAATTCCTCACTGCTGAAACAAAACGTCTCAAACACTAAACAAGCCTCACACACCAGGTCACATCGCTTCACTTCAGATTTACTGACCAATAGATGGACAGAAAGTGACAACATTCCCGTCTCCTGCAGGCATCAGAGGCTGATGGATGCCGCCGTGCCGCAGCCTGTGCAGGGCAGGAAACAGGAAGTTACAGACGACAAAGGAAGCAAAGGTGACGGAGGTCAAAACTCCCCAAAGATGAAGGAAGAGGCTGACGTGGACCAGGATGAGAAGAAAAGCAGCAGCCAGTCCAAGTACAAAACCGTGTCTTACAAGAAGATCCGCAAGGGAAACACGCGACAAAGGATCGACGAGTTCGAGGCCATGTTTGATTTGTAGAGCTTGAGGAGCAAGGGCGGAGCCTGGAGAGGCGAGGGCGGAGCCTGGAGGGGCGAGGGCGGAGCCTGGAGGAGCGAGGGCGGAGCCTGGAGGCATGATGATGTGCAAGTATGATTCTTTTCAGACTTTAACTGGACCGAACTGGATCCCTCTCCCCTGCACAGATCTCATCCTTAATGCCATGTTCCTCCTGAAAATTCAGAAAATTGAAAGCTGATGTTTTCATTTGATGGGAAACTTAAAATGTTTAATAGAGAAAAGAAATCATATTTTTCAGACTGTAGAGAATCTGAGTGGAAAACTGCAGGACAGAGTGGAAAGGTAAATCTAGTTTTTTCTGATTAACATTTTCAGGCAAATATAAAACATGTTTAACATGTCAATTATTTTAAGGAAATAAAAATGTCTAAATAATGTTTAATTAACTGTAATAAAGTTTTTCCAGATAGTTTCTCAGAACTTTGTTGTTTGATGATCTCAGTATTTAATACGTAGTAACCAACTTTTATTTTTATATTGGGTAAATTAAGGATAGTTTTACTCATGCCTTCTTTATTTTATTTTGCAAGTTTGTTCTGTCAAACGGTTTTTAATAGTTGCTGAAAAGTATAAATTAACCTCGATAAGTATATTTAAAGAACTATCACTGTAATATTTATGAGAAAACAAAGAGTGTCATTATATTATTAGAATAAATAGAAAACCTGGAGCTCACAGAAAGGTTCAGCATCCAATATGGCTGCCACTCATTAGAGCAACAGGCGATAACTATCACTGCTTCGGTTGGTTTAACCGAAGCTTTTCCATACTTAAGTCTGTAAAATATGTATTTATTAGCATATTCTTAGCTTTTAAACCACATGATCACAACAGCAGCAACAGAAACCTGAGCTGCCACTTTCAGGACAGATTAGATGGAGCATGTAGCCGCCAAAGCTAGCGACTAAATAAAGTGTCACGTTATAACAAGAAAATAAAAAATTAGTTTTACATTTTGTCCTGTGAAAACGTTCTGGTTTTGTGAGAGAGTTGTCATTCTAACAGGTTTTATATGTTCTGTACTGTTGGTGTTTAAATCTTGGTGAAATGTTGCCGTGAAATGGGGATTTAGCGCGGCAGCCATACTGGATGATAAACTGGGGACGAGTTCAACAGCAGGCTCTGTGAACTACATTTCCCACAATGCCCACTGCTGAGTGAGCTAACGTTGGTCGCAGACGCCGGTGTCAGCAGAGTTTGTTTGACAGTCAGGCAAGTTTCGTCGTGATTTCGGTCCTGCTCGCTGCTCCTGGACGGAACCTCAGGTCAGTTTGTTAGCGAACGGGAACCTCGAGGGTCAAGTTTTAGTTTTGGCTTCAAAGTTAAATGGAGGCGTGTTTTTAAAGGAGAAGTTAACTGGTTCCAATGCCGAATGGCTCCGTCTATTTGCTGGGAGTCAATGGCAGAGACCGCTAGAGTGAGAGACATTTAAAGTTGTTAAAGTGTTTATTTTGTAGTCATTAATGAAACTGCTGCTGATAGTCAGTGTAGTTCATTATGGGCTGCTTTTATTCCAGTTTGGCTCGAAGTTGAGCGTTTTTCTGCGGCTCCGCTCCAGGCGGTAGTCGGCCATGACTGCTGTCCGTTGGAGGAAGAGGAAGAGGAAGGAGCTGATGATGATGATGATGAGGGTGAGGGTGACATGCAGTTAGCTGGCTGGCCGGCGGACGGATCGGAGCGGGACCCGGGCGGAGGGGCTCCAGCATGCCGCGGAGGAAGCAGTCCCACCCGCAGCCGCTCAAAGGTGAGTCTACCTGCGGCTCCGCGCCGCGCCGTCCGCGGAAATCCCTCCGCGCAATGAGGAAGTGTCGGTCCGGTCGGGTCCGGGTTGGTCCGGGCCGCGCAGGGCTGGAGGCTCCAGACCGGAGGCTTGAGCTGGGATCAGGGCTGGTCTGACTGGAGGCTCGATATCTGCCGCTGAGGAAGACTCCTGCTCTTCCTCAGGACGCCTTATCTCATCCTCCTCTCTGTTTCCTGCCTCCACTTCCTGTCCGCCCTCTGCCCCCTCCTTAGTCACACCAGTTAGACCAGTGGCGGATATGAATCTTTTCAGTGGATGGACCAGTAAAGATCCAGACCCGTTAACTGTGGTCCCACTGGGCCCGGTTCCCCTCAGCTGATCCGAGCAGCAGCACTGGTTTCTGGTCTGGTCTCCCTAACTGCAGAACTCAATCTGACCTCTGACCTCTGGGTCCTTTATGCAGTCGGGTCCGAGGCGGCGGCGCCGTCTGACCCAAGTGGCCCGGTTCTGGAGAGAGACTTCCTGCTGGACGGAGACGGAGGGCCAGGCTGGGCGGTGGGAGGTTTCCATGACGACAGGAGGTCCTCTGCAGCCATGTGTGTGGAGCCCGCAGCAGCAGCAGCCTCCACCGTGCCGGCCCTGCTGTGCTGCCGGGCCTGTGGACTGAGCCTCGGTAACAAAGTTTACTGGCTTTGGAGTTTCTATTTGTTTTTCTTATTTTATTTTTATTTATACTTTTATAATTTTTAATTTAGCAGTTTTGTGTTTTCTTTCTTTTCTTTAGGGTCCATTTTTAATTATTACCTTGTACATTTTTTATCTTGTGTTTTCGTAGTTTTAATGTCTCATTCCAATTAGTCTCATTTTTATTTGCTCTGCGTTTTCCTCCAGGTGTGGGTCTGGCTCTGGGGGCGGAGCTTTACTGTCTCACCTGTCAGCAGAGGAGCTCCGCCCCTCTCGCCGCTGTCAGGAGGAGGAGGTCTGCCGGCGGGAGCGGCGCCCCCTGCAGGCTGTTCTCGTGCTCGCTGTGCGCCTTCACCTCGCGCTACTCCAACCACCTGAAGCGTCACATGACCGTCCACGATGGCCGCAAGCCGCACCGCTGCCCTGTCTGCCCCTACGCCTCGGCGCAGCTCGTCAACCTGCAGCGCCACCTGCGCACCCACACCGGGGAGAAACCCTACGGCTGCGCCCAGTGCAGCTACGCCTGCAGCTCCATGGGCAACCTGCGGAGGCACCAGCGCATGCACGCGCAGGCGGCGCCGCAGGAGGAAGAGAGGAAACCAAGGACGAAGGGCGGAGAAGGTAAAGCCTAACACATCCAGTCCTGCATTTCCCATCATGCAGCAGGGCAACATGCAGCCAGGCGTTCAGGATCAGAGCTGCTTCATGCTGAGCGATCAGAGCAAGAGGAAGTGAGAGGGTTTGTGGGCGGAGCCAGATGTGAAGCTGCTCTGATGGAGGGAAACACCCCACAGCTGCATCAGCTGATGGGGGTCATTGGAGGTCAGCAGGGGTCAGCCTGTTCACACTGAGCTGTATCAGTGCTCTTAAAGGGCCGGTTGCTCCAGAATGATTTGATAAAATATTGATATCTGATTCACAGATGAAACGATGCTGAACGTCTCGCCTCCCTTCAGCTCCTCCATGATTGGTTTTTATTTAATTGAACATTTCATTTGTCTGACATTAAATGTAACTTTTCATTTATAGTGATCATTAATATTTATATCTCTTATTGGTCACTCCCGTGTTGCTCAGGAAGTCGGGCGGAGCAGTACAAATACGAGCCAGCATCACTTTAGCTTTTCACACAATTTGTAAGAAACGCTCAATGATGAATCATGAGAAACTGCAGACATCTGTTTATTTATTTCATATTTTTGCATGAATTTCTGAGACAAACTTGAGGGACTGATGGATGTCATGTGGCTCTTTATGTGGCCCGTTTAAAGCGCTGAGAGGGGCCGGCTTTGGCCCCCAGGTCTCCACTTTGACAGCTGATGTTGTTCCTCTCTGCCATCATCAGAGCTGCCACTGGGGGCGTCAGAGGACCGCTGCCACCTGCAGCCAGCAGGGGGTACTACCGTCTCTGGCTTCATCCCACTGTGCTGCCGGACCCTGGAGGGGGGGTCAGAGGTCCAACCTGGACAGGTGAATTCCTGCTTGAACTTGTCATTGGGGGTTTCCATGGCAACAGCAAATAAATAAACGGATCATCCGGATAAAAGTTCATCCGGATCAAAACCTTCACTTCCGAGCTTTCATCTGTCACATCAGGAGTTCCCCAGGGCTCTGTCCTGGGACCCCTCCTCTTCATTATTTATCTTCTATTTTCCACAAGCACAATATCGATTTCCACTGTTATGCGGATGACACCCAGCTCTATGTTTCCAGTAAGCCCGCCTCCAACCTCCCACCATCCTCGCTTACCGACTGCTTGACTGAAATAAAATCCTGGTTCACCTCTAATTTCCTTAAACTGAACAGTGATAAAACAGAGGTTCTTCTCATTGGTACAAAATCCACCCTGGCTAAAACCAAAAGCTTCAGTATTGACATTGATAACCGTTCCATTTCTCCCTCCCCTCAGGTAAAGAGTCTGGGTGTCATCCTCGACAGCACTCTTTCATTCCAGTCTCATATCAACAATATCATCCGTTCGCAACATCAGCCGCCTCCGCCCCTCTCTTACTCCCCATTCCACTGCCATCCTTGTTCACTGTCTGGTTACGTCGCGCCTGGACTATTGCAACTCCCTTCTGTTCAGTCTCACCCATAAATCTCTTCATAAGCTCCAACTGGTCCAGAACTCAGCTGCCCACATCATACCAAAACCCCATCCATTCATCACATCACTCCAGTCCTGCAAAGACTCCACTGGCTGCCAACCAAGTTCCGCATAGAATATAAAATTCTCCTGTTCACTTTCAAGGCCCTTTACAATCTCTCCCCTCCATATCTTTCAAATCTTGTTCATATTGCCATTCCCTCTCGCTCCCTCAGATCATCCTCCTCCATCCTTCTGACTGTCCCCTCCGCCCGTCTCTCCACCATGGGGAGCAGAGCCTTCAGTCGCTCTGCTCCCCGACTCTGGAACTCGTTACCACCTCACATTAGAAACATAAAGTCAATCTCACAATACAAATCAGAACTCAAAACACACCTTTTTAGATCTGCTTTTCCACCTGACACAATTGGTTTTGCCTGATTTTATACATTGTCTTTTTTCTCCTTTCTTTTTCTTTTTCTTTTCTTTTCATCTCTTTGTTTCTGTTACTGCTGATTTTATTCTTGTACGGTGTCCTTGAGTGCCAGAAAGGCGCCTTTGAAATAAAATGTATTATTATTATTATTATTATAAACTGCATTAAGTTGTAATTCAGTTCTAGTGAAACTGAGACATGTCAGCCACTTCCAGTTGGATTCTGTTAATTTTCAAACAGATCAGAAATGAAAACGATTCAGACGATTTCCATCACTGATTATTGATCAGTTTCTATATATGATGTGTTTCTTAACATTATCATTTAGTTTATGACATTAGAATATCTCATCAGACTCTGGTGTCTCTTCTTCTCCTGGCCGCCTCATGTTTTTCTTTCTCACTATTTTTTCCAATATTCTGTTGTGCCAGATTGACCTTTGACCTGGTGCTTCTGGTTCCAGGTGCGCCCGGCTGGGGCCAGGCGGCGGCCCCGGGCGGCCCCCCGGCACTCCCTGCTGCCCCGCTGCCCAGAGAAACCCCACGGCTGCCCGCACTGCGGCTATGCCTCCTCCCACCTGGACAACCTGCGGCGCCACCTGCGTCACCGGCGAAGCCGTTCCGTTGCGCGTCCTGCGCGCCTGCTGTAACCAGAGCATGAACCTGAAGCGCCACCATGCTGCGCCACACGGGCCTCAAGCCGCACGCCTGCCGTCTGCGGCCATTGCTGTAACCAGAGCATGAACCTGAAGCGCCACATGCTGCGCCACACGGGCCTCAAGCCGCACGCCTGCGACCGCTGTGGCTACGCCACCGCCCACTGGGACAACTACAAGCGCCACCAGAGGAAGCACGGGGCCCCGGACGTTCCTGGAGGTCACCATGTCAACTCAGACGGCCAGCTGCTCTAACTCAGAGCCGCTTCACCGCAAACACCACAGTGCCTGGACCCGACAGGAAGCCGCTTCCCAACTTCCTGCCAACAATACAAACATTCTCTTAACCTGATTTTACAAGGTGCTCTCTATGCTGCACTGATTTACATAGGCTCAGGTCAGAGGTAAACTCAGGGGTGCTGCTGCACTGACTGCTTGAAAACAGCATTCGTGTTTCTACACTGAAGTTCCTCTAAATGTTGATTTTCCAAAGATGATTTCTATTTTTATGACTTTATTCACTGATGTATTTGGTTACTCTGGTGCCTGACTTCCTGTCTGCTGAGGTCATTTCCTGCCAAATAGTGATCCTGCGGATCAGTTCATAACTTTAACCATCAGACAGTGGAGAATGTTTGGAGCCATTTCAGCTCGTTAATGAATCCACTTTACAAATGTCTCTTTTATTCCGTTGGAGGTGGAGATGCTGCAGCTGCTCATTCATCTGTTTGTTCCAAGGCTCAACTTTAAAATGTATTTATTTAACATGCAAATTAATGAGGTTTGAGGAAAAACTATTTCCATTAACTTTTTATTTCTGCGACTGATCCAAGTCACTTTGGTTTGTTTGAAATAAAACACGTTTTATTTGACTTTAATCCAAATGAAATCTTAGATTTATTGTAACTTGATCAAATGGATGTTTGTATTTCCTAGAGATGAATCTGTCTGTGTGTGTTGAGGCTGGTTTCCATGGAGACAGGCCTCCATCTTCTCTGTGACGAGAAGAATTTAAAGTAAAACAAACTAAAACCATAAATTGGGTTTTCCGCTTCAGTTTCTCTAAGAAAAAAACCCACAACTTCCTGTTTCTGCTGAGCAAACACCTGGTGGCCTGGGAGGCGGCCATGTTGAGAAGCAGCCATGTTGGGAGGCGACCATGTTGGCGCCTCGTGGAGCGGAGATGATTCCAGGCCCGGGAGCCGGGACCGGCAGGAGGCCGCAGGTTCTGCCCTTAGGTTCTGCCCCGAGGTTCTGCCCCGAGGCCAGGCCTGCCAGCTGGAGCAGCTGCAGGCGTGAACTGAGCATGCTCAGTGGAGCGTGACATCATCACCACATGGCTGCGCCGCATGCAAAGCAGCAGGAAGGTTCCTGTTTGACTCCGAGCTGCAGCATCACAGCAGGACGAGCCACAGAGCAACGCAGTCATGGGCAAGGCGAGTGACCTCTGACCTGCTGGTTTCCTGTGAGGTTCCTGTGGTTTCTGACTGGTTTGCTTTCCTTCGTGTTTCCAGACGAACTCGCGGCCGAAGCTTTTCCCCGGAGACATCGTGGAGTACCCCAGGAACAGATACTTCTCTCATTTTGGGATCTACTTCGGGGAACGGGACGGCGTTCCCTACGTGGCTCACCTGACCTGCAGAGGTCAGTTGCTTTCAGATCCAGGATTTGTGCTGCAACATTTCCTGTTTGTTGTCTGAGACGCTGCTGATTGGATGAAGCTGAAAATGTTTCAGGACCAGATGAAGGGAAGTTTTGCTCCTGAAGTTTCCTGATGTTTATTAGACGGATTTCTGCCGACCTCTTCTACACTAAATCAGTCTCAGCAGAGAGACACTATGTTTAGATCCATGGGTTAGAATGGCCTAGTCAAAGTCTAAAACCACTCAAGCTGTCAGCTGAAGATTTTTGCAAAAAGGAAAAAAGTTTCCAACCGGGTTAGCTCAGAACTGGTTCCTGCCACACTTTTCAGATGAATCCATGTTTTGTTTGATTTGTCTGCGTTTCTCATTAATGGAGCCGGCTGATTTACTCTGATTTTATTTGGTAACATTCTCCAGACGCCGACACAAAGATCCCGCTGTTTGGCCGCGCCCTGAGGTCAGAGGTCAAGCTGGATCCTCTGGAGCTGCTGGGCAGTAAATACAAGGTAAAGCAGAGCTGGGGCTGTGGCGCCGGGCCGTCTGCGGCCCCAAGCTGACCAGGTTTGGGTCCACAGGTCAGCAACATGCTGGACGGGTCACACTCCCCGAGAGACTTCCACTCGGTGGTGAAGCCCGCCATCGAGGACATGCTGGGCCGAGACGTGACCTTTGACATCCTGTTCCACAACAGCGAGCACCAGGCCACACTATTCAGATACGGAGTCAAAAAGTCCCAGCAGGTGAGCTGAGGGGGCGGGGCTTACAGAGAATGAGCCTCTGGTGGAAGGGCGGGGCCTCTGTGGGCGGAGCCTTATGACTCTGTGTCTCTGGCAGATCGAACTCGTCTATGAACACATCATGCCGTCCTGGAAGAAGCTGTTTGAGGAGAAGAAGCTGTGAGCTGTTCTGCCACTAGAGGGAGCCCTCGCCTCATGTCGCCTGAAGCTGCACTTCCAACCTGATCCTTCCACTAAACTTTCACACGCTCTAGAAACACTGCTCCTCTCCCTCTGTATCCATTCATGGTCTGTTCTCCAACCGAAGAACAAAAGTGAATTTTTAAAATATTCATCAAATTGTTGCAGAGAAAGTATTTTTTCTCTTCCAGATTAAAAGTTATAATGTCAGATTAACAAAAGATTTTGTTTCCATTTAACATTTCCAGTTTTTAAAAAGTTTTTCATTTTTGACTGAACTGTGAAATATTCAGATTTCTTTCCATGTTTTGCTTTACATTTTTAAAAATTGTGTTTATTGTCTGTAAACATCAAATTTTTGTTTCTGATATTTCTTTCAACTGACTTTTTATAGCTTACAATCTAAAGTTGTCCATGTTGAATTAATGACAGAATATTAATAAAGTGTGGAATCCTGATGAGCAGAAAGCTTCCTGTTAACTGAATGATGTAAAACAATATTTGATTAAAAGTCAAATTCAATCATAAAGACTTTGTTTTTTTAATTTTGAAATCTTTAGTTTTATTCATTTAAATCTCTTTGCTTCTTCTGTCCATTTTCTCCTTAACGTTTCCCTCTTCTCTCGATTTCATGAGAAAAACCTGAAATGTAACTCTGGTCGTTTTCCTGCGTCACAGTTTGGGTGTCAGTGACCCGCCGCCGCCTGCCGCCCCGCCGCCGCCTGCCGCCCCGTGCGTCTCTCTCAGCCATGATATCAGGATGTTGTTGGTCTCTGCAGGTTTGTCCATCTGTGTCCAGTGTCCGCAGTCCTCGATGTGTCCTCTGCTCAGGTTGGGGACCTGCAGGGAAACACGGGCCAGTGAGCGCCTGACCTGTCGGCTCTGTGCTGCCACCTTCTGGACGCGCTGCTTACCAGATCTTCCATGCCGTGAGACATCGCCGGCAGCAGGACGGGGTCTTTCCCCGCCGTCACCATCAGCGCTGGCATGGCAACCTAGAAACAACATGGTGGCGTCAGGAAGGTCAAAAACCAAAACCCCTCAGACCGGGAGGAGTCCGGTCCCAGTTTTCCATGGCTCCCGGCTCCAGCACACCTGCAGCTCCTCCACCTGCTGATGAGCCTCCAGGTGAAAGGAAGCAGGAAAACATTTGGTGGAGAAGCTGAACTGTGATGCGTTTCATTAGAAAAGGTAAAATAACCTGGAAGATAAAAATCCTGAAATGTTGCTTTCAGGCCACATATTGAAATCTGGACATGAAATCTGCTGGTTTTAAGGTCAATAAATGATAAATGTAAGTTATTAATGACTCGGACTGTAAACCGAATTTATTTTATGGAGGGTTTGGATCCAAACAACTTATTGCTTTAATGCCAAAAATAACCCTAAACAGCCTGAACATATTCCGAACTTTGTTGAGAAGATCTTAAAGCTCATGTGCTTTTGGATAAACTGTGTTTGTGGGATGGGATGCAGACGGGATGCATTCAAACATTTGTGTTATCCGACCATGCAGAGAACTGGACTTCCTGTTCAGAACGCTGCAGGACGTTAATGTGAACCATGATGGACTCCAGTCTGCCACCAACCTTCCCAGTGGGCTGTGAACACATCCACTTCCAGTTGGCCTGGTTGTTTCGGTACCAGTTCAACGGGCCCCTGTTGCAGCACATGGAGGAGAAACATGAGGCTTTTCCTGCGTCACAGGTGGAACTCTGTGGACTCTGAGCCTCACCTGAAGCCGCTTCCTCTGAACTGATGGACGTAGTAGCGCAGGTCGGCCTCAGTTAGCATTGAGCTGCGAGGAATCTGCTGCGGCAGACCCACAAACAGCCCGCCTGGGGAGACGGACCCAACCAATCAGCACAGACCCAACAGGAACCCATCGTTGACCTTTAACCTGTCCCCTCAACCGGCAGACGTCCTCACCTCGAGCGCAGACCCCCGATGTGCTCAGAGCCGGACGACCTGCCTGAGGAAACACGTCTCATCAGATTGATTGGTGCTGACCGGACTCGGCCCGGTCTGGATCTACTCACAGCTTCACGGCTGCTGGAGAAGAAAATCTTGAATGTCCTGTCCAAGTCGTCCTCCAGCTCGGCCTCGGCTGCTCCCTGGATCAGAACCAGAACCAGAGTGAAAGCTGGAGGAAGCACTCCGTCCTGACTGGGTGGAGCTTTTCTAAAACTTTCTGCTGTCACACTGAGAGTTGGAGGCACCAACTACGACCTACTGTCACACAGCAAAAGGAAACTAAACAAGGAGGAGAATTGAAACCAATATAGCTGACCCAATGTGTGATTAAAAGTAAATTAGGTTTCCAATCATTTTGAGCAGATTAAAAATAGTCGTGATTGAAACATTTAAATGCCTGTTGATGCTCATTAGTTTACTAATTCAGATTAAGTCATATTTGATGCAGCGTAGTTCATACAAACTCCACTCTGTCCTAATCTATTGGTTTCAATGCCTCCGATTTCTCTGAGTTCCTTGGTTACAGCTCAGCACAGATTCAGGGAATCAACGAAGCTCACTGGTAAAACGTGGTTTTGATACTAAAGTTCTTTACTGAATAAACTTTAAAATGGTAAAAATGTTCAGCTGCTCACTGTCCGATCATGAGCGTTCCTCAGCCAGACTACAACTCAAATTTCAAATATTCGTTGTTTTGTGCATTGAAAGCTGGAAATGTTGTTGGGAATTCCTGGTCTAGGAGACGCAGTCTGGTTCTTCCCAGTGAAGGAAACACTTACTGGTTTCTGGAAGTAAATCTGGTAGTCAAAAGCGGGCAGAGCCTTTAGTTTCTCTGAAGCCGGTTTCGAAGGGTCCGGTGGGAACAGGGGAGTGTTCAGAGATGCCACCGCCCTTCACAAAAATGACATATTTTACTTCAACTTTCCAAAGATCGCTAAACGTCGGGAAGTCCGACTTTTTACCTGGTTCTCTCTGGAAAATACCGGGCCATAGTCCAAACCAGGGCACCGCCCCAGTCGTGACCCACAAGGGTGACCTGTGGTATGCACTTGGAGGACCAGAAAGACAAGTCACCTGTGATGAACATTTTTATTAGGGTCATTTATTTCTTACCATTTTGTCCATGAAGGAGATTAGATCCTGCAGACAGAAAAATGCATAAAACTCTCCAGATTTAACTCTGTCAAATTAAACATGTTGGTGAGTTCAGACCTTGCAAAGCATCTCCTGGGAATATTCCTCTATGTCTGCAAGGGAACAGTTCCCAATCATAAAACTATAAACGGTGAGGTGAAAATGTTTCAGGGATGCATTTCTGCGTGTGCCCACCAGGGGGTGCTGTGGATTCGCCGTATCCCTTCATGTCCAGAGCCAGGACCCGGAAGCCGGCGGCAGCCAGAGCGGGAATCTGCCAGAGAGGAAGCAGGTGTGAAAACTCCGACACATCACCGCCGCTGCCTTACTGGTAGGCTCACCTGGTACCTCCAGGAGTACCAGCTCTCTGGGAAGCCGTGGCACAGCAGCACCGGCGGCCCGGAGCCCATCTCCACGTAGTGGGTCCGAACACCAGGCTGAAATCACAGCACTAATTATTCTCTCTCCAGGCTTGATGATTGGCTGGCTGGCAGAGGAGGGACATTACTCTGATGGTGACGTATCCATGAGACACGTGGTCAGGGCTGCAGGGGATGGGAGGAGTCTCTGCCCCAACAGCCTGCAACAAACAGCTGACGTCACAAAGACTCAGGTTCTTCTTGCTAAGGATCAGTTCAATATGAAAACTGTCAGGTAATGTTGGAAGTTTCCCATAAACGTCTCATTATAGCCATAAAGGAATTTATTTGAATGGTTTATGCAAACTGTGACGCCCCTTGTTATTTACAGGCGTGCCGGAAGTGACGTCAAAAGTAGCCTGGCTATAAAGGAACCGGTTTTGCGATGGCGGGGGAGGCTGGTGGAGTCTGGCGGTCTTCTCCACCCGGCTCTGCTTTTTGTCGGGCTCCTGCCTGATTTGTTTTCCCTCTCCGACTTAATTTGTTTGTGATTTTTCTTTTTTCAGGACTCCCTGGTGTAAGGCGATTGCTGGTGAGGGAGGCCACTGGTCACCGGGGACTGACCAGTGGCCTCTCATGTCCTCTCATGTGTGGAATTATTAGTTTATTGGTTTGGTCGTGCTCAAATAAAGAGCGTCATTATTGCTAACCGTGTCTCCCTGGTTTTTTTGTTACGGCTAAGAGAGCCGGGTCGTAACAAAGTGGGGGCTCGTCATCAGTTGAACCTGGATGTTGCTCAGATGTTTTTCTTAAGTGCTTTTCTTTTTGTTGTAGTAAAGAGACGAACATGTTGTTGGGAGACACGGCTTGGAATTATTCACTGGTAGTTGTCGGGTGTGGAGCGGTGTCTTGTCACGCAACATAATCAGGGTAAGTGGTGATCCTGTGCACCTGTTCGCAGCTTTGGTCCCCTGATAGGCGGTAGAGATGTTGCTCCTTTGAGCTTCATTTTTTCTCTCTCTCTCTTTTGGTAGTGTCGCCTGGAGGTGGTTGGTGTTAACTGTTTGCGCAGTTTTCTCGGGAGCACGTCCTGGGATTTTAGTGAGGCGATCTGTATAGATTTCCTTACTTTCCCACTGGTTTAAGGTGCGTAACAACCCGCCGCTCAAAGGCGTGAAGACTAGGGATCAGCTGTTGGTTAGGTAAGCTTTGGTTAGGCAGATAAGTTAGTGGGATACTTTTTGTCTGCCTTCGTGACACGATTTAGCGCTTGATCCTGATTCTTGTTTAAAGGTTGCCATGACTTCTCTTCCTGATTTCTTCGATTCTCCTTCAGAGGGATTTTTGGAGTATCAAACAACGAAGGACCAGTTGTTTGATATTGGCAAACACTACGGTGTTGAAATTGATGGCCGGCGTTCTAAAGAAAACGTCAAGGCCATTTTGGTTGCGAACCTTGTTGAACAACATATTTTACAACGACCAGGGGGGAATTGGCTGCATCTAAACCCGTTGTTTTACCCCCTGGTTTAACGTTTGAGCAACATAGGGAGTTGCTATTATTACAGTTTGAGCATGACAAATTCAAGATGAAAGCACAACTGGAGGCCGAGCATACGAGACTGGAGATGAACGGACAAAGTTAAGCTTGGCAAAACAAGATGGCGCGTCTGTAGCTTCTCCCTCTCCTTCGCGTCATTCTGATGGGGTTGATATGGAGTTTGATGTAATCGGCAATTTACGTTTGTTGCCTAACTTTAATGAACTTGATCCGGACTCTTTTTTTTTGTCATTTTTGAGCGTCTGGCTGGTCTGACTCTGTTACTACAGTGTTACTTCTTCTACAGTTACTTCTACAGTGTTACTACTACAGTAGGCCTCCTTGCTCAGGAGGTTTTTTCTGCGTTGTCGGACTCCGATTCTCGTAGTTATGCCAACGTGAAAGCCGCGGTGTTAAAAGCATATGAGTTGGTGCCTGAGACATACCGGCAAAAGTTCAGGAGTTGCAGAAAGACCTCTGGGCAGAGTCATCTGGAATTTGCCAGGGATTTAAAAATGCATTTTACGCGCTGGTGCGCAGCGGCGGGAGTTACAACGTTTGAGCAGCTGTGTGAACTTATTTTGGAACAACTTAAAAACTCTGTTCCGGAGGTCGTTGCTACCTTTATTTGTGAGCAAAAAGCTCAAACTGCCGCTGCAGCCGCGGCGCTTGCGGATGATTACGTTTTAACTCACAAATCCCAGTTTCCATCACGGAATGGTTTCAGAGGGGACCATTTGTCCCGTTCTGGTGGGGGGCGTAGTGTGGAGGTTAAAGCCCCTGGTTCTTTTGACAGTACCGATAGGTGTAACTACTGCCATAAACGTGGTCATTGGAAAGCAGATTGTCATCTATTCAAATCCAGATCTTCAACATTTCAGTCCAAGCCAGAGGGCGCTGGTTTGGCGGTGCCTGTCTCTACAAGTGTTGCGCAGGGCAAAGAGGAAACGGTCAGAGGGCCTTTTGAGTCCTACTTGCCGTTTATAAGAGATGGTTACGTGTCCCTGGAAAAAGGAGGAAAAAAGGTACCCGTGAAAGTACTTCGAGACACGGGTGCATTTAATTCTTTTATTCGGGCAGATGTGTTGCCTCTGTCTGAAAACGCTGACACGGGTCGCTGGATTCCTGTGAAGGATATGAGTTTGAATATTTTATTTGTTCCTCTTCACAGTGTTTTTTTTGGAATGCCAGCTTTTTTGTGGGGCGGCGATGTTGCCTATTGAGGGCGTTTCAGTGATCTTGGGGATCTGGCGGGTTCCAGCATGTGGGAAGATATTTTACCGGCAGCCTCAGTTGGCAGAGAGCAGATGTCACAAGGGTTGAGTCAACAACATGAGAAGGATCGTGAGTTTTCAAACGTTTTCACGGCTTGTGCTGCGACTCGCGCTATGACGCGCTCTCAGCTTGACAGTGTTGAGGAAGCATGAGATAAAAATAAAGGGCACAAGTTATTTTTGCCTCTTGCTGATTTTCCATTTTCTGTCACTCGTAGTGATGTAATCATTGAACAAGGTGCTGATTCCTCGCTGAAGGAGCTGTTAGAACAGGTTTGTCGGGAGAGTGAAGTTTTAGACAAAGAAGGTGGATATTTTCTCCGAGATTCGTTGTTAATCAGAAAGTGGTGCCACATGTTGGTTCTGTCAAACATATTGTCTTTAAAATTGTGGTTCCCTCCAAATATCGTCAGGCAGTGTTGAGGGTAGCACATAAATTGCCGATTTAGCAACAAGTCGGTCACTTTTACATTCGCTAAAGTTGCCAATTTTGTTGCCGATTGTTGTCGCTTATGTTGCTGCCAAAGTTGCTGATTTTGTTGCTGCTAAAGTTGCTGATGTTGTTGCCAACTTTTACGTTGCCGCCAGAGTTGCCGATTTTGTTGTATTCAACTTGAGAGTCTGTGGATTAAAAAAAAACCTTCAATGACTTGGCAGTGGATGGGAGCTTCTGGGTGCCACTGATTAACTGTTTAGCTGTTAGCCAGTTAACCTTTAACCCTCTAGCTGAACCTGAACTCCAGTGAAGCCGGACAGTTTCTGCAGAGCAGCCTCCAGGTTGTCCACCAGGACGGCCTTCATCCCTGCCGTCTCTGCTGCCTTCACACTCTCCTCGTCCACATCGAGCCACAGAGCCTGAAACGTTTGGACGAGTTCAGCTCCTGCATCAGCAATCAGCTGTTGCATCTCTTAAAGGGACGACTCCCACCTGCTGTGATGGGATCCCCAGCTGGTCCAGAGCAGAGCTGAACATGGCGAACTCTGGCACTCTGTGACCTGAATGGCAGGACTGGAGCACCAGGTTAAAGTTGCTACCCAGGAGACAGAGGAGCCGAGCCGGGTCGTCTCCAGAGGCGCTGTCGTCCAGCCAGTGATTGGCCAGGACTGCGGTCAGCACTCCTTTAAGTCAAAGTTCAGAGTAAAAACTCTGAGGTCCAAAATGACAAACAGCATGAAAAGCTCCTGGTTTGGTATGTTACCGTGGTAACGCAGACTTGCAGACGTTTTCAGCACAGCCTCTTGAACGTCCATCATGGCCTTTCTGAGCTCCTCCAGCAGACAGCTGACGCACCAATCAGACGGCAGCGCCATGCCTCTGACTTCAGCTTGTTTGGCACATTCAGCTTTAAAAGCCGGGATCATCTGCAAACACACACATTTATTTACTGAGTCAGAAAATCAGTAACGACGAGCAGGAAACATCCGGACCCACCTGATTTAGAGTCATTTTGCCTTTTTCTGCCTGAATCAAAGCTCCTTTATTTTGGGTCGCCACATTGGACAGAAAACCCCTGAGAAAACAGACAAAATAGGATCTGAGGTTTGTGACGATTGAAGGAAGGGTGCTTATGTCCACTAGGTGGCAGTCATGAGTTTGTGACAGCATAAATGTAAAGAACAGGACGACAGAAGCAGAGAGTCTCTGACATACATGTGAGAAACCTGTGTGAGCAAAACAAGATGGCTGCTTCAGGAGAAAGACTCAAAACGACCCGCCTGTGGATCAGAACGCACCAAGTTCTGATCCACTGTCATCGACCGTCTGGAACATGGTCTAAACTCTGTGACTCCAGAAAACCAGAGTGATGATTGATTGATTGATTGATTATCCACCTGGAATGATGATGCCAAAGTCTGGATCTGTCTGTTTGTCCAGGTTTTTGAGGTCAGTCATCATTTCCTGTTCCACCTGCAGCTAATCAATCATTTATTGACTGATTATCTGGAATTCCCACACTTTATCTGAAACTGGCCTTTGCATATTGAAATCTAAACTGCAGACTGTTTTATTTTTATTGGTTAAACTGCGACGGCTCTGGTGGTTTGATCTCCTTGGTTTCTGTTTTTTATTCGTTTGCTTTGGTGAAAGGCTTTGATCTGCAGACCGCGTGTGACGCCCTCTGACCGCGTGTGACGCCCTCTGACCGCGTGTGACGCCCTCTGACCGCGTGTGACGCCCTCTGACCGCGTGTGACGCCCTCTGACCGCGTGTGACGCCCTCTGACCGCGTGTGACCGCCTGTACGTCGCATGCGTCTGAACCGCAGTGTGCTGCAGTTGCCATGGAGCCATCTGACGCTGTGAGCCTCGTCTGACCCCTGGCGTCCGTCTGACCACGGCATGAATAACAGTAATGACTTGCTTTGCTGCGGTAGTTGTGAACCCGGTGTCTTGCAGCTGCGTTCATAGAGGCGTATATTGTTGGGCAGGTTGTGTCCCAGGTCTGTGGCAGTCTCGATTGGCCATGGAGCCCTCACGTGCAGGCTTGTCAGCTCCTCCAGCTCTGGGAAACCTGCAAGTCTCAGACTGGAACCACGAACCCAAGTTGAACAGAACCGCTTTCTTTCCCGCCATGGGACCTGGAAGCTGCAGGCTGTGGAAGTGGAAACCTGCAGTTTGTGTGCAGCTGCAGCACTGAGGGCTGTTATGTTCCCAGTGTTGCCCTCTGTACACACTGAGGCTGTGGCTCCGCCCACTTGGCAACTCTCATGCTCGCCTCACATGAGGCTTGTTCACACAGGCCACTTCAGCTCTAAACCTTTTGTTATTTCAATTATTCAAACTTTATTTGTAACAACAAAACCTCCATGGTAGAAACACAGACATGTACAATAACATGTAGAAACTAGTCGGATCCCTGAAACAGGAAGACATGCAGCTTATCCACCAAACATATTTAGGACATTTTTCAGATCTTTTCCTTTTAAAACTCTGCAACAGATTGTTTTTCTGAGACGGTTCTTCTGAATTGTTGCACCGGTGGTAAATGTCTGGCAGGGTATCATCTGTAGTAAGTCAGAGGGGCAGCTTGTTCAGCCCGGTTCCGCTTTGTACTGGACTGGTTCTGTTCACTGAGATGCAGCACAAAGTTGTAGAAATCTGCACTTTGTGCCTGCTGTTAATGGATGGCTACGATCTGTCGATAAGAGTCTAAGTATTACCTGAAGCAGGTTTCTGGAGGCACAAAACAATTGGAGCTCCAGAGTAACTTGCTTTTATTTTTGTTTGGGTGTTTTGGTACAGTCAAAGCCCGGCCACCTTATCCAGCCCCAGCAGAAACTCTCAGGTTTATTGGCAAGTTTTCAGCCTCCCAAGTTGCTGTGGAAAGATTTTTGCCACCTTTTTTTTTTTTAGCTTACTGAGTTTCTGCAGAATTTAGTTTCTGCAGTCTCCGTTGGAATAAACAGGCTGAGGTTGGCTGTACTTTGACTGGGACGTTGCAGCACTGACTCTCTTCTGTTGAAAACCCGGTGCTGTGTTTGGGATCATTGTTCTGTCGGTCTAACTCTAACTGCTGGCCTTTGACTGCAAAGTGTGAAGTCCTGAAAACAAGCCATATCATCACCCCTCCACCACTGGGCCTGACAGTTGGTATGAGGTGAAAACCAAAACCCACAAAATGATTATGCACCATTTCTGTTTTGTGTGCAGCAACTAGTTTATATAAAGTTTGAGCTGTACTTGTTGAATATGTAGGTGATCAACTCAATAACCAGATTTGTAGAATGATGTGAGCTGCAAGCGTCCCAACTTCTCAAACAATCTTCACAAGAGAAAACCAACCGAACTGGAATTTTCTCTCAAGCTAACGTACCATTTATCAGTGCATCACATCTAATCTTTAACTCACATTAAACTCTTGCTCAGCTCTGTTAGTGGCAGCATCATTTTTACCCCCAGCAAAGAGCATCCTGAATCTTCAGATGTCATCAGTTTCCTCAAGCTGATGGAGGCCAGCGATGGATCAGGGGGTTGCTAGGTAACGCTAAGCTAGTGCTAACATATGCAGCAATACGGTGCATTAAATACACGATTCTTTATGTCATGTTTTTATTTTCTACCAGTTTGAAAACAGAAGTGATGGCCTCATAAATGTCAGTGTTTGGCCTAACCCTGACCCTATATGTGGTCAAACATTTGGATCATAATGAGGAGAACGTTTTCATTTCTGACTGAAATAAATGTCTCCATTCATTAAAATGATGTTTTCAAGCCTTTTTCCTTTGGGATTTTCTGCCTACAGTTTTTGAAAACTGTCAGAACCGAGTTCCTTCCCGTCCTGGGACTTGTCCAGCTGAGGTCCTGCTGTCAGATCCCTGACCGTCAGTCCAGCAGATCAACGACTGGACCCACAAAGTCGGGCCCGTCTCCACGGTCCCCTGCATCTTCAGTGGGCTCAGAGCTCCAGACTTTAAAAAACACAAGTGAAACTTTTCACCATAGATTATATTTAAACAGCCCATTTTTATTCCCAAGTTTCTCTTCCCATATTGTAGAATTAAATGACAGCATTAGTTATTTACACTACATCACACACACTGACTGGACTGAGCCGATTAAATATTTGAGCAATAGATCTTGCAGTTGTATGATCTAAAAATGAAATCATTGCTTATTGTACTTAATTTGAAAAGTGAATATATTCTGTATCATAATTTCTTTTAAGTTTGGAAAAAGAAAATGTCTGGAACAGGTAACTATAGAATACAAGACTAACTGAGTAATTAGAAAAGGTTGCTACATTCATCAGTTAACAACTTGCTACAACTGATTTCTCCTGAAAACCCTCAACATGGATGTTCCTAACATTTTGAACAATCACAATTAAAATAATCACTAGAACAGTCGGTTCGGGTTAAAGACACAAACTGGACATCATGAGGCAGAACAACAACCAAAGACCCGGAAGAGCTTCATTTGGAAACCACTTCCTGCCTTAATGCTGGCAGCAGAGGGTACCCAGGAAGTCCCACCAGGAGACTGAAGATGCCTGGATCTTCACCTTTAGCAGCTTTAGCAGCATCTCACCCACATCTCTCCATTCCTTTCTCCTTTAGGTCCTGAGAGGAAACGCCTCCAACCCTGCAGATCCTCATCAAGGAGAACCAACGGAGAACGCTTCTGCTTCCTGGGCATGCTAGTTCCACCTTGCGGTGTTAACGGATAGCGTGTTAGTGAAACCAGGGGGCGGTACGTATCAGCCTTCCCAGGTTACACCTGTAGGAACGGCACGTGGAAAGGTGACTCTAGGACTCAGGAGTCTTAAATGCTGTCCAGTCTTCTATGAGGAATAGCCTCACACACACACGCTACATCACACACACGCTGACTGGAGTGAATGAACATCGTGTTCTTAGGGACGATGCAACTGGACCAATCAGCCGACTTTAGCTCCTCTTTCGTTTATTTGAACAAACCCGTCAGGATTTCTCCTAAAACTACTTGATAGAAATGAATCCAAATACATTTTGAACAGGAGACTTAAAAATGCTAGGAAACAAGGAGATTTTCCCAAAGGATCAGACCCTGTGACCTAAATGGTTAGCCTAGTTAAAGTAACAGCTGCTGCCTGAAATAAACTGTTGTTGATCTTTAGATTTTCTTCCTCTTGTGGTCGCTGATGGTAACTGTGATCAAGCTGAATAAATGAGTTATTTACACTTTTATATTCAAACTGGAACATAAAGTAACATTTTTAGAAACCAGAGCTGGAGGATAGTTTCTGATTTCAAACAGTTTGTTTTCTCTCTAAACTAATGATTAAAACTTTATTTATTGGTTGTTTTGGAGGCGGAGCTACAAACAGAGGATGATTCTTTGCCCTCTGCTGGCCCGTTATGGTAACTACAGTCAACATTAAGCTGAATAAATTATATTTATGCACATTTCCTGTTGGCTCAATCAAAAATAAAACACTTTAACATAAAGTTATCTTTTTACAAGTTTAAGTCAACAGAATTATAAGAAGTTAGCAGAAAAATCGAAGCTTCTTATTTTACAAAGTTTGTTTTCTTCCAATCTTAACGTCGTTTCACTGGTTTTTGCTGCTTTGCTCCAATTTCAGCCATTATAGAAAATCTACATAAACTAGGCAGTCGCAACATTTAAGGGACATGAAGACTCGGTAGTAAACTGCTTCACTATAGTTATCTGGGACTAAATGTACTGTTAAACTCTGAACATGAAGTTTGATATTTATGTTTCTGTGTCAACACGTCTCTTCATCAACTTTAATGTTACTGTAAACCCTAACATGGTTAATTTGACTTTGATTCAAACACCGGAAGATTTATGCATTTATTTTTGCAACAACCAGAAAGTGTTTCCAAGTCTAACCCAAACACTGAAGCTGCGCTCTGCAGCCACAAGAGGGCGCCAATTATTCACCTATTGGTTGGAAGATTAATCTACTGATGTGGCAATAAATGAGTTGCTGAACAATAAAGTTTGAAACGTTTATGCTTTCAACTATGACAATGGAGTCAAATTGCATTTCGGTCCGAACTATTTACAGACAGGAAATGAGCAGAAAAGAGAGAAATCCAAGCTGCTGCTGTGAAATAAATATCTTTAATCGTTTCCATGGTAATCATCCTTCTGAACGGAGAGCTGGGAAGCAGAAACATTCAATGGCTCTGCTGCGTCTCTCAGACCCAACCATGCAGGAAATCTCCCGTAAAAAAACAAACAAAATAAAAAATATATATTAAAAAATTATGTGTACCACTGATATACAGATCTGATATAAACAGGCGAATTGGTCACAAACCAATCAGAATTATAAACATGGCTTCCTTTACAAGACAGAACGAAACAAGAGGGACGTTTTCAATTTACACATCTGTACATTTATGATTATTTAATGTTCGTACCTCTGCAGGTCAGAACGCACACACACACACACACACACACGCACACGCACCCCCACCAGGGGCGACAGCAGTGGCAAAAGAGAGAACTGTCGGTGTATCTACAGCTGACAAATACTGAAGAGTTCATCCACTGCTGAGTGACGCCCCCTGGAGGTGAAAATGACACATTTCAGCAGAGGTGAACTAGACCTTCAACACACACACACACACACACACACACAGAAAAACAGTGTTTAAAATGTGCAAAGAAAAGATTTGTGAAGCTGCTTCAGCGACAGCTGCTGAGGAAATGGGAGAAAGCATCAGTGGTTCTTACAGCGCCTCCTGGTGGTGGAGCGTCCACCTGCAGGACTTCCTGTTGGGACCAGAGCTGCCGGCTAACAGATCAGAGCAGCCACATCTTAGCGACTCGCTAGAAGAGCTTTACTGATCCACTTCCTGCTGCTGCTGCCACCTAGTGGTCCCAGGAAACTGCAACACATCCAGACAGAGCTGCGGCCGGTTCTGCAGCGTCAACACAACCTGCCAGTGGAATCTGCACCTTTAGGAAGCCCCGCCCCCAGCTCAGCATCTGATTGGCTGCTCAGATACATTCAGAACATGTGACCGCCCTCACCGCTCAAATTAAAAGCATCCCAACTCTGATGCTTTTAATTTTGTGGGAACAGGAAGTTGACTCTTCAAGAGGCAGCAAGTGGCTGCAAAATGGATCAGAACCAGTCGGTTCTGGTCGGACGCAGTGAGCCCAGCTGAGATCCTGTTGGTTTCTGGCTGCAGAAAAGGCATAAACGGATGGCACCGGCTGAACTGGGTCAGCTGGGGTTGGGTTACGGAGTGAAGGCGGTTCATCCAGGAGGCCAGAACCTCTGGACCGGGTCGTCCAGTGCCTTAGAACCAAGGAAGGCACACGGAAGTTTCCGCGAGTGTTTCATTGGATCGTCGCTCTGGGTTCTGGAGAGGATTACATTCTGGGTCGGGTCGGGTCCAGAACACGTACCGGCCTCTGACAGGTTAAGGTGCTGAAGCCAAACGTGGGGTCCTTCTGCTCCAGAGAGGAGGTGGGGCCAGAGGCAGCCCCGCCCCTCAGCTAAGGCCTTATTGGCTGCTCTGCGGGTGGGCGGGGCTTCAATGTACGAAGAAGTGCCGCAGCAGCTCGTCCGCAGACGGACGGTGCTTGGTTTCCACGAAGATCCGCCGCAGGAATTCCCTGCAGTGGTCCGACACGTGTGGCGGCAGCACCGGGTTGGTGGGCTGCGTGGCGATCTTAAAGATGGCCGCCATGGCCTCAAACTCGGCCCAGGGCGGCCGCTGGGTCAGCATCTCCACCACGGTGCATCCTACGCTCCTGAGATGAGAGGATTATCATTACAGCCAACAACATGCCAGAGTGGGCCAGAACCGGCCGTCTGGGAACAGACGGCACACGTGACCTGCGCGGCGTCTCACCAGATGTCGGCCTTCCGGCCGTAGCCCTCACCGCTGATGACCTCCGGACTCATCCAGTATGGTGTTCCTGTCACCGACTTGATGCCCGTCCCCGACAGGCAGATGGTCTGCAGCCGCCGGCTGGCGCCAAAGTCGCCCAGCTTCACGTTGCCCACAGAGTCCCGCAGGATGTTGGCGCCTGGGGAACAGCGCACGCTTCGTCATCATTTCTGCAGACAGGAAGTGGCGCTGCAGACAGGAAGTGGCAGCTCACCTTTGATGTCCCTGTGGACGATCATGTTGCTGTGCAGGTAGGACACGCCTTCCAGGATCTGCCGCGTGTAGCGTCGCGTCACGTTCTCCGTCAGCGCGCCGTACGCCTTCAGCTGATCCTTGATGGAGCCCTGCGGCCCGACAGGAGGAAATGAGAGGACTGGACCAGGATCAGGACCATACCAGAACCAGAACCAGCACTCACCCCCGGCATGTGCTCCATGAAGATGGAGAGCGTGCGCTCCATGGCGTCCCGCAAGCAGCCGTAGTACTGGACGATGCGCTCGTGGCACAGGTTCTTCAGCAGCTGGATCTCACACTCCAGAGCGCTCACCTCCTTACTGGTCTCTGGGCTCTCCGGGTCGAACTGGACCTGCTTAACGGCCAGCTCCCGACCCGTATCCGCATCGTAGCACAAGTAGACCCGGCCGAAGGCGCCCTGGCCCAGCAGCTTCCCCAGCCGCCAGTTGGTCGGCGCGCGCGGCGCTGCGGAGGACCAGACCCAGACTGTAAGGAACAGCAGAAGAAGAGCGTCCTCTGGTGAGGAGCAGGACTCACAGCGGCTCGGCGGACTGATATCCATGACGGACAGCGTGGTGCTGGCTTCAATGTCGCTGCCGCGCCGCCTCCTGTTGGGGGCGGAGCCGGCGGGCGGGGCCTCCTCCAGGTCGGGAGTGAACACGCTGCTACCGCTGCTGGTGCTGGGCGACTGCTCCGTGGGGCTGAAGCTGACCGGAGAGCGGAAGCTGTGGACCTGCGTCCGCCGAGCACGAGGGAACGTCTTCCTGCCTGCAGAGACCAGTAGAACCTTCAACAGCCGGACAAACAGCCAGAGTTCTGGACCCATCCAGACGGCCAGAGTTCTGGAGTTCTGGACCCCTGCAGTCCGGCTCACCGTCGCTGTAGTCCTGCAGGCCGAAGGGAACGCCGTACCGCCGCGGATACGTCCCGCCTTTCCCCGACTTCTCAAACACAGGGAGGTCGTACTCTGCAGAAACACAGGAGGTCAAAGGTCAGGAGCCTCATCAGATAGACGATGAGGCTCCTGACCTATCTGGTAGCAAACATTCTCATTATTTGCAGATGACATTTTGTTCTTTCAAAAGATTACAGGATTTGCTGACCTCAAATAAAAATTAAGTGAAACTATTATTACCATATTTTGGAGTGAAAACACTTAAATTAACTTGTCCATCATTAGCTGATGGACGGGATTTTAAAAAATTTTTTTTACATATGGAAACTGACTCAGTTTCTTTGTGTCATGATAGTCTGTTAAAGTTCCTCTGCCTTCTTCCAGTATTAATCAACGACCAATCAGAGCCGGGGGGCGTGTCTTAGCGTTGTCAATCACCATATGTATGGCGCTGCTCACCTTTCTCCCTTTGTTATGCGTCTGACAGCAGATCCTGTCATGAATGCTAAAGCTTGTTAGCATCGCTAACTTGTAAAGTTGTTTCTCCACTATTAGCATGTTTAGCACCATGCTAAACATGCTAGCTCATGTACATGCAAGTACATGAGAATGATTAACAGCACTTTATTTTAGTCAATATTGTTTTTATTGATATCATTGTATTTGTTTTCATCAGCATTTATTTCTATTACCTATTTTTCAAATTCATCTCTTGCATATTTTAAAATTATTTTTCCCATACTGAGCTTCAGCCACCTGGCTGTAATGTGCTGCTTCTACCACCAGGTGGCAACAATCCACCAGCTCAGCCTTCAGTTGTTTTGTTGCACAACGGCTGAGATGAATTGAACTTCCTCAGGTTTTCTGGGTTGCACCATAAACTGATGGTTTCTGCTGTAAAATACTGAGAATATTTTCTCAATGCTGAGGTCAAAGTGCGGTGCTGCTGAAGCCACAGAGGACGCAGGAAACGACTAGCAGACCTTAAACTGAACCTGATGCGTCTCTAAAGGAGGCAGCTTCAGTCACCTGGAAAGTCCTGGTGGTTGTCAGGGTAACTCTGCGCTCGAGGCATCCTGGACTTGGGGTAATCGCTGGCAGATAAAGAAAAACAATCCGATTCATCCTGGATGTCCAAGCTTTAAATCGACACTATAGCAACCAGGTGCTGACCTGTCCAGCGGGCTGTCCAACGACGGACAGCTTCCAGACGCAGAGTTCTCCGGACTGCTCATCGACAACGGGTCCAACATCTGGAGGACAGAAACATCCAGAGAAAAGCATTAGGATTAACCCTAACCCAGGGAGACCGAGAGCGTCCTCCTGCCATCGACCCAAACTGGTTGGTCTCATGACCCAAACTGTCCCTACAATCTGAAGGATCCTCTGTAGTTCTGGTAGCGAAGGGCCACCTGATCTGGAAGACATGAAGCCCAGTTTGGGTCATTCAAAGTGTCGGCACCTGGTCCATGCTCTCTGGGATGAACTCCCCCTCGCTGTTGATGCTGGTGAAGGAGCCGTTCCTCGCCACATGCTGCAGCGCGTCGGGAATGTACCCCGGAGGAGGCGAACTGCGGTCTGTTGAATGGGAGCCTGGAGAGAACAAAAAATCACGTCCAACGGAGACCTGGAGCCGAGGGGACACTGGAAGCCGGGATGTTACTCACCGGCCCGGAAACCCGTGTTGTCCAGCTCCTCGTGGGACGGCAGGAGGTCCGTGCTGGACGACGCGCTCTGGAGGAACAAAAACACCTGAAACTGGTTTCTACAGTCCATCCCAGAATCAGTGTTTTGTAATCAAATATTTGATATTGTATCCAGGAGAAATCCAGACGCATCAGCGACTAATTTAGTTTGAAAAGATTTTTATGAGCCGGGACGTAGCTGCACAGAAACAGTGAACATCTGAAACATGGAGACGGATTGGCCCTCCAGGCCGACTGAGGGAGAGTCTACCTGCAGCACCAGCAGGATCTTCAGGCTCTTCATGTGAACACTGCGGTCCAGCAGCTCCACCGCCTTGTCCAGGTCGTCCTGCGTCGTCAGCGGGATCACCAGCTGCAGCAGCGACAAGCACAGTTAGTGGGCGCACCGACCCGCCCGCTGCCGCTCGGCTCTGGCCGTACCTCGTTGTTGGTGTAGTGGAGGTCCAAGGTCTGACCAAAGGCCACCCTGGCTTTGGCCTGCAGGTCCTCCAGCTTCAGCGGCCGAGGGAACTGCAGGATCCTGCGGAGAGGGACAGAGGTCAGGAAGGTCAGGGCGATGCAACAGGACGTGAAAGCTCACCTCTTCTCTCCTTTGAACTCGAACTTGACCCTCACGTCGTTCTGTGGAAACAAAGCAGAGGTCTGTGAGCCTCCGGCCCGGCCACCGCCTCCCGCTCCCACTGACCACGCTACCTGGTTCTTGGGCGACGAGGCTTTGGGTTTCCCTAACTCCGACAGGAAGGCCGCAGGACGGCTGGAGCGGTGCAGCTCGGCCAAGTCCTGCATGATGGAGTTTAGGGCCTCCTGCTCATCTGGGAGGTCAAACAGGGTCATGAGCACAGCAGAACCGACCAGGCGGACGCCGCCGCTCACGGCCTTCCGGCAGACTTACCCATCATGGTGCGGCGACTGACCCAGCAGGCTCGGACGGAGGACTCTCCCATCAAAGGGACTCCCTTCTCCTGCAGCAGCAGATCACAAAGCGGATCAGTGAACCGGATCAACGAACTGGATCAGTGAATCAGATTAATGAACTGCTTGTCAGGATGGAGACCAGAGGAAAACCTACAAGAGACAAAACTCAGTTTTCCCCAAATGTTCTGGTTGTGTTAGGAAATGTGTTTAGAACATGTGGACCCAGAATGTTCTGGATGCTGCGTTGTCTAGGCTTAATTCAAACCCGGTAGACCAGAACCAGCAGCTGGTCTGACCACTCAGAACTTATGGGATTCTTCTCTGCCTTGTTCCTAACAATCATAAAGTTGATCGTTTTGGCATTTAGGCCAGTCAAAACCCATATGGACACAAAACCACCAAATGGTCAGAACCTGTGATCAGGTTTGTGGTGATGCAGGCGATAAATCACCCAAAGCAGAGACGACATGCTCTCCGTTTAGCTCTGAAACAAACTGATCCGCCATCATATTTCAAGTCCTCTGTAGATATTTTATCTATAAGTCAGAATGGCATTTGGATAGTCATTCATACTTCATCACGTTTATTATGTTTTCATCTGAAAAAGGCAAAGCAAAAATCAGATGACCCAGCTGATTGTTGCTTCAGATTATTACAGTCAGAAGTTAGGGTAATAAACGGAATGAGATCAGCTGAAGCCCAAATATGGAGCTGATTATCAGTTGTTGGCTAAGGCATGAAGAGCAGATATCTGTGGTTATCAGGAGATAATTATTACCCAGCTTTAATTCAACTACAGCCCCGGAAGCTAACAGCTACAACTGTTGCTAGCAGGTTTTCCATTGCGAACTGCATCATTATGGACGTAAACAAGAAGCTAAAAGCGTTTAGAAATCCAGTCCCAAACGCAGATTGACAGATGAAATGATGAACTGTAACCCTGTCATCTGGAGGGTGAGGTTGTTAGCAGGAAGCGGGACACAGCGACCTGTCAGGCCAGCGAACTTATCAGGCTAAACTGATGCTAAACTTTGGGGCTAGCCGCTAAGCTAACCAAGCTAATCACAACCGAGACAGAAAAAAAATCAAGACTCATAGCAAGTTCCGCCGGAAGTTCCTTCTCACCTGCGGGCTGATTTAATCCCGGCTCACTTCCTCATCCACAGGGCCGGTGACAGGAGCCCCGGCCCCTGCGGACAGCAGCTGGAGGAAGCAGAAGTTTGGCTCCCAACTTCACTCGAGTCCTGCTGGGCCACGACGACGAGGCCCGATAAGCTGGCGGTTTATCCCGCAGAGTCCTTCGGGAGGTGGGGATGACTGAGCAGATAGATGTCGACACCCTGTCCCCTTGTGTTTGAGACAGAAAGCAGGCAGAAATTAATCCACAGCTTTCATTTTGTGGCGCTGCAGACCCCGGTTGATGGTAGCTTCGCTGGCTGCTGACCCACAGATGAGTCAAGATGGCGTTTAGCGAGCACAACTAACCGGAAGTTTGCTACTTGAGTTGAAGACATTAAAGCATGAAGTCCGGTTTTCAAAGCATTTTCATAGTGTTGGTTTTATTTTGAAGACAAACCACCGGAAGTGGCTGTTTTTATTTTATCTCTATTGATTGATTTTAACCCCTCACCTCATTGGATGAGTCCAACAAAAACACGACTCAGAAGTGATGTCAGATCACGATAGAAAGCAAAATGTAAAAGTTCAGACCTGGACGACTGCTTGTTCACTTTTTGTTTTATTAAGCTACTACGTTTTCTAATGTTTTGTTTTTAAACGATGTTAAAAAGAAATCAAATTTAAATTCCAATTGTTTTTCAACTTAAAAAATTGAAATTTAAAGCAAAAATTAGTGTTTTGTTAAAAATCTGCTTCTGCTGTTCTGGGCCCCCCAAATCATCAGGGGCCTCCCATAAATGCTTTAATACAGATCAGAGATGTAATATACGAATGCTTATTTGTGCAAAATTTAAAGATCAGCTACAACAAGCTTGATATTTTTGTTGTGTTTAAGTTTTGGTCTGGTCATAAAAACATCTCGGCACATGAATGATCAATGTTGTTGTTTTTCGCAGAGCCAATTAAACTTGGACCCATTTCCCAGATTCCATGACCTTCAATGCTGTTAGGTTTTCTGAGGGGAAAAGCACAAAGCAATCATAGCATTCTCTTCATAAAGTTTATTCATTTTGAGGGTTAGGGGAGAGTTTGATTCAGTTTATTTACAAATGTAAAATATGTTTAAAACTTTTATGTCCCACTGAAAATCTTCTGAAAAACATTTTGAAAACAGTTAAACACCTTACAAAACCTAAAAGTATTACATTAAATCATTACGCTAAAGCTTATTTATAAAAGAATATTTGGACAAAAAACAACAAAAAAACAAAACGTTTTCTCCCGAAAAAATTTAGACTTTTACGAAACTTCAGCTTTTCCGGTTAGTAGGACAGATTTTATTTTGAAAACATTCCCTGCGTCATTTCCGGTTGCTGCAGAATTCTCACAACATAGCCGTCTGGGAGCTAGCGCTACATCTGCAGTCGGGACGTTTACCCGGACAGAGAAGAGACGAACATGTCAGACACGGTGAGATGTGCTCGCCTGAGGATCATGTCGGGTTTCCTCCGCGTGTTTTGGTTCAGAGGATCTGGTTATCTAACGGGCTAACGGCTAGCTGACGTAGCTTCAGGCCCGAAACTCAACAGTTTTAGCTTCTGTTTCGATTCAGTTAGAAAAAAAAGTTCTGCTAGGAAACAAAGACAGTCGAAATGTCCGAGGCCTGCAGAGTGTGAGGCTCCGTGGTGAATCCATCAGAGGAAACGTCCAGGCCTCGCTGACATGTTTGGTTTCTGCTGTTTGTTTTCCAGGAGACAAAACCTTCCGGTCAAGATGGAGGCGACAAGAAGGATGGAGAGTACATCAAACTAAAAGTCATCGGCCAGGTCGGGCAGCTGGGCATTTTATGCTCTTTTATGTGAATGAATACGAGCTAATTAATGTTGGATCATCTGCTAATCCCTCCTGCTTCATCCAGATTACTAGAATAACAGCAAGTCATCATGTGAGCTGCTAGTTCAGTTTAAGATCAAAAATATGAGAAGATCGGACCAAAACCACAATAAATGCTTATTTTCGAACGTTTCTCATATAATCTTTGACTTAATTGTGGTAAATTTTAGTTAAATGATTTGTGATGGTCTTTCATTCAGGCTTGAGATCAGCTCTGTTGTTGTCACCATAATCAGAAACTCCAGCATTCTGCCCTTCAGAAACTAATCATTATGATTCAATTCTGAACTTTTTTGACTTGTGTGTTTTTGTTCTGGTGTTGATGCATCACATCCTGGAGTCTTAATCTGGACCAAACCAGAAAGCAGATTCTTTTGTGAACTCGGAGACGATTGGATCGACTCGGAGGAAAGACTCGTTTGAATTCAGTCCGTTTATCCTGATGTCTTGGTTTCTTAATCCGTGAATATTTCCTGACCCTGAAACATTCAGTGTCGGTTCTGAGATTCTGCCGGTCCGTTCTACCGTTGAGCAGGTGAAGCTTCACAGCCGGGTCGACTGACAAATATTTAATTGCTCTGAAAAGCAGGTCAGATTTTTATAAACGGTTTGTAACTTTATTAGTTTATTAGTCAGTTTCATTGAATTCCTTCATTTTAAATCATCCCACCTCATTTTTCACAGCACAGCTGTTTCTATTCATGATCCTTCTAACTTTTAATGTTTCAAAATAACTCAAATGAAAAAATAGTGATTTTATTTTCCCCCCTAAACAACCAAATGATGAAGCCCTGCCGGCGAACTTCTGCAGAACTTCTTGAGGCTCGGAACCTAAAATAGATCTGAAGTTTGATATTAAATCAAACTCCATTTCCCCAACTGGTGCTGCAACACTTTCAGTCCGAACCAGATCTGGACCGGTCAGATTGAGCAGGACCATCATTTGGTCAAACATTCAGTCCTGCTCGATTTAAACCTCATCAAACAAGCCTGCATCCGCACTTCTTCTTCTGTGGTTAAAGCCGTCGCTGCGTGTTTCTTCTTCTGTGGTTAAAGCCGTCGCTGCCTGTTTCTTCTTCTGTGGTTAAAGCCGTCGCTGCGTGTTTCTTCTTCTGTGGTTAAAGCCGTCGCTTCTTGTCTCTGAAAAAGTTTCTCCGTTGCTCTGCACAGGACAGCAGCGAAATCCACTTCAAGGTCAAAATGACGACACATCTAAAGAAGCTGAAAGAGTCCTACAGCCAGAGACAGGTATGACCTGTGACCCTTCCTGACCTGTGACCCCTCCTGACCTCTGACCCCTGGTGTTCTCCCGTCTGCAGGGCGTCCCAGCGAGCACGTTACGGTTTCTGTTCGAGGGCCAGAGAATCGCAGACAACCAGACTCCCAAAGAGGTAACCAATAACCTGGAAAACCTGGAATAACCAGGAATAGCCTGGTCCAGGTTATTTCAGGCCAGTCTATCTAGGTCTCCCTGTGCTTTGTATATGGTTTGGTTCCTTCCAGGTTTTTCCAGGTTCTTCCAGGTTCCACATTAACCCCGTTTGTGTCCCTTTGTCTGTCCACTGCAGCTGGGGATGGAAGACGAAGACGTCATCGAGGTTTATCAAGAACAGACCGGTGGACTTTGGACCGATTAAATTTCCACTTTTCTCCTTTTTGCTGATTTTCTATTTTATTTTGTATGGATGTAATTTTGGTTCCATTTCAAACCATCTGGATCCGATCGGACTTCCAGCGCTGGATGTTCGATTTTACTGCTGATGGTTTCAGGTTCTGGTCTTAATCGGTGTTTGTTGTTAAACGATGACAATGTTTTTCTGGCTCTGAAGCAGTCCAACGTTTCTGCTTCTGAAGGGTTTAAAGTCTCCTAACGTCCTGGAAATATTCAAGCTGAATAGAATCAGATGAAAACGACCAAATGTAGATTTTATCATTTCTGATTTGGATTTTACTGAAGTAAAAATCAGCTGATCTGTTTTCAGAGAGGAAAAGGGATTTATTGTGACAGAAGTTGAATCAGCTGCAGTTCGCTCGGTGGCCACCAGGGGGTGGTTTTCAGACTATCAGCAGCAACTGGGCCCATCTCTGTCAGAGAGGTCTCACTCTGACGGGTTTGTGCGGGTCGAGCTTTCAGTGAAATGACTGATTTAAACTCGGATCATGTTTTCATCTTTAGCGTTAGCGCGTTGGAGTGCTACGTCTCCTCAGTTCCAGCTTCTGGAATCAGATTTTCTATTTAAGCTCATTGTTTTAAACTCTCATGATGGAAATGTTTCCTCTGAATGAGAATGAAGACGATGAAGAGGCTGGCTTTGTAACCTGGGAGACGCTTTCTCCACTGCCACTCGCTTCTCCCAGGTGGGAGCCCCTTCCAGGCTCATCATCATCAGGGGAACCGCGATGCAGATGGTTTGAAATTCTGGAAATGAGCTGTTTCTCTTTTTTTCAATAAAATATTTAAGAAAAAAGGCTTATTAAACCGGGGTTTATTTAGGGGCAAAAACAAATGCACACCACACGTTTCAGATTTTTGCCTTAAGAGGGTTGGTCATTTGAACCTGACCAGATGTTCACTCTGTTGTTTGGGGAGCTGACGGTCTGATGGGATGTCTCAGATTATATTCCCGTGAGGAAATCTTGTTGAAGCTCCTTCAGTTTGGGATTAGAGTCCAGGGAACGTCAGCTTCCTTCCAAAATAAGAGACTGCTCCCAATGTTGCATGTTGGGAGCTTTAAAAACTGATTTCTCTGTCCACTTAAATAAAAACAATGAGAATAAATGACACAAAAACTACAATAAGTTACTAGAAAATTTGATTTAAATATTAAAATCACCTGCAGATAAATCAGGATTTGGCTTTCAGCAGCAACACGACAACGAAGCAGACCCGGGTCTACCGGACCAGGACCTGGTCTCTTCAAATCAGACTTCCAGCTTCTGGAGAAATGAAGTCAATCAGTTCCAAAGCATCATTTCTGTTTTTGTACGAATTGTTGAAGCTGAACAAGGAAATCGTCAGGAGAGTCGGAACTGAGAAATGGAGAAGCTGCTTTCCTCACGATGAGGTTTTCCCACGTTGGGCCTCATGGTCAGGTTTCAAGGTTTCAGAGTGATAGTGGCAGCTGCTCCTCTGGCAGCGGCCTCTGCTCTGGTGGCAGGCTCTCTGTCAGGCACTTGAGCTGCTCCTCACCCAGCTTGATCTTATCGTCCAGCTTCCGCTGCTCGATGATGAGCGCAGACTTCATCTTGACAAAGTGGCGGTAATCGTCCAGGTTCTCGGCGTCCAGGTGAGCCTCCATGATGGCGAACACCAGCCTCTCTCTGCGGTCCAGGTTCTCCTTCAGCTCCTTGGCGTCGTCATGCTGCCTCATCAGCAGCTTCCGCTTCTCGGTCAGCGTTCGCTGGGGACGAAGGAGGCGAGTTAGCAAGACATTCGGGTAAAGTTTGTTCTAGTTAAAGTTACGCTTAGCTGAAGGTGGCTAATTGCAGCTAGGCTAATTGCAGCTAAGCTAATTGCAGCTAAGCTAATTGCAGCTAAGTCTAATTTCAGCCAACTTAATTGCAGCTGAAGGCTAATTGCAGCTTAAGGCTAACTGCAGCTAACGCTCGTGCCCTCAGCTGTCCCACCTTCTCCTCTGCAGGTGCTCCATCCTCCAGGCCATTGAGGGCGTTCTCCACTCGAGCGAGGCGCCCCGACAGTGACAGCAGCAGGCTGACCACCTTGTCCAGGTCGCCCACAAACATGCGGAACCTGTCGATCTGGTTGGGCCAGCAGAGGCGGCGGACGTTGGCGTCCACCTGCCGGCCCAGCGCCTCGTTGTCCTCCACGTCTTCCGCCAGGCTCTGCCGCGCCTCCCGCAGCACCGCGAGCTTCCTGGCCAGGCTGGATATCAGCTCTTGCTGGAAACCCATAAATACGGTAAAACAAGTTCGTTTGTCCACTCTGGATTTGTCAGGGTGTGAGAGGACAGGTTTTACCTTTTTACTGGCCAGATCGACGTCCAGCTCGTCCTCGGAGTCCTGCTCGTCCAGCTGTTCCTGCATGTCCTTCATCTTGATGAGCAGCTCAGCTTTGGGAGCTGATGTGTTGTAGTAGGAGGAGCTGGGGACCAGTGAGGCGGAGACAGAGACCTCGTCCTCTTCTCTCCTGAGGAAGCACAGGTTGTCATCGTCTAAACTTGACCAGAAATCAAGACATTCCTTCTGTCCTGTCATTTCTCACTTCATGGCCTAATTTCAGTCAACTAAACTGATTTAAGCTCAAAATGACAGTTTTTATGTGAATTTACTATCCACAGGGATTTCTCCGCAGGTCCTGAGTTGGTGATCCAGATGGACGGACTGACGCCAAGCTGATGTGGGTTTAGTGCTTCTGGGACTCATGGAGAGTTTTAAGGCAGGAGTCCCCAGTCCGGTCCCCCAGTCCGGTCCCCCAGTCCGGTCCCCCAGTCCGGTCCCCCAGTCCGGTCCCCCAACCATCCTATTGTGGGGCAGAGATGGTGAAGGACTTGATTTGGCCCTCGTCTTTAAACAATCAGCTCTTGTTTTTCTCCCTTTTAGCAACTCGTGTGACTGAATGGTTAAAATGTGATATTTTAGGACCTGCTGGTGCCAGGCGGCCTGGATCCGGCGGACGGCCTCCTGCGCAGCTGGGCCGCCTCCAGGACCGGGTCCGGGGCAAACAGCCCCTCCATCAGATCCATGGTGGTCCTCCTGCCGCTCAGGATGTCCACCAGAGACTTGTCCCTGCCCATGATGTCCCTCGCCAGTCCCTCATCTCTCTTGGCGTCCTCCTCCAGGATCCGGGCTCTGTGGGGTTCCTGGCCGGGTTCTGGTTGTGGCTCCTGCTGGCTGCAGGTGCTGAACGGAGATGCGGACAGGCCGGCAGATTCGGCGCTCTGCGGCAGCTGACCCCGCCTGTCGGCGCCGCCTTCGCTGTGGATGATCCGGACCGGAACCGTCCTCACCAGGCCTCTCGCCTGCATCGCTGCTGGGTTCTGCGGTTCTGATTCTGACCTGCCAACAGCAGAGAGCGGCACAACTGAGAAAGAGGCCTGCAGTCCATCGCAGTCATCTGGTACTGATCATGTTTTCTTTATTCATTTATCGTAATGTCAGTTTTACAGGTCAAATAAAACTAAAATATTTACAGTTCAGTTTTAGCTGAGAAATCAATGAATTATTGACAGGAACAGAAACTAGAACCTTATCTGACTGCAGTTATCCCCTGATATATGTTTTCCTTCCTCTCAACTTTCCATGTCTGAATCAGCTTCAGGAGCCAATCTATCATTTCTGTATCAGCACTAAATTATTTCACTTTTTAACTCCCATGAAATGAACATAGATGAACTCGATGTGACGCTGCAACGGTGCCTGGAAATGTGACTAAGTTAAACGTTTAATGTGTTCACGAGTTAAATGGTGAATAAAGAATGAATGAATTGAGTGTATTCATGATGTGGGACAGGAGACACGTACCTGAGCTGCGGCTCGTCCCGCGGGTCAAGAGGAGCAAAGCGAGGCGAGGGAGACCCGGTCCGGTCCGGCTGCAGAGGGCAGATGGGCTGGGCGGAACCGGCCCGGTCCGGCTGGCCACAGGCGGGGAATTCCCCAGAGGAGGATGTGGGTTCTGGTCCTAAATGACTGGGCGGCGGCCCGGGCTCAGAGTTTGGGCCGATGGTGCCGGAGGAGTGGGAGGGACCGGCCCTGTTGGGTTTGGTTCTGTGGTCGGCAGCGCCTGGGAAAAAGCCAGCGGTTCTGGGTACTGGGCCGCGGTCAGGCGACCCCGCCGTCTCTCTAAAGGTCAAAATTAAAACGTCATCAGAACCTGAAGGGAAAACAGTTGCAGCCTCCTTCCAACATGAACTCAAGAAATGAAACAAAATGTCTGCAGAGACAAATGAGACAAGCTGAGACACACTGAGACAACCTGAGACAAATGAGACAAATGGACCCCAACTCGTGTCTGTCCGGTTTTCCGGTTTTGATCCAGAGACGAACTGGAGCACCGAACACTTTGCTTCCTGTGATTCCTTCACCGTCGCAGACTGAACCAACCCCGTCTTCTGCTCCATCAGAAACACGATGAAGACCCTAAACTCCTTCACTTCAGCCAGAAAGGAGTTTAGGGTCTCAAGACGTACCTCAAACTTAGGTAGGTACGTCTTCAAGATGTTAATATCGTTCTGTAACTCCCTCCAGAACGTGAAGCTCATTTAGATTAATCACATATGGGAAATGCTTCAAGCCTTTATTGTTTGTAATTTTGATGATTCTCGCGTTTAAAGAATGAAAACCCAAATTTTAGTGTCTCAGAAGAGTAGAAGATTGAATCCCATCAACAAAAAGGATCTTGTAAAATTCAGGCTGCACTCAGTCGTTGGTTGGAGCTCCTTTAGCATGAATTACTGCGTCAGTGTTGGAGGAGGTCAGCCTGGTGGCGTTCAGGGAACATCTTCCTCCCGTAACCTCCGCTACTTCTTGTCCTCAGTAGGGTTTTCATGAACAGAGAAAATTGGTGCACAAACCTGAAAAATTGTTTCTAATGTTTTGAAAGCAATGACTGGGTTAAATGTCCTGCAGATGCTGAGTGTCAGGCAGTGAACCTCACCTGGTGGTCAAACTGCTCTCCTGGGCTTGAGGTTCTCTCCAATGAGAGGATATCTTCTGAAAGAGAAAAGTCATGTTTAGCCTGTTTAGAATGGAGCAGATAAAGTAACTGTTGTTCTCATGAACACAGTCACAGTTTGGTTTCTACATTTGGAAATGTCTCTAAAGCTGTGCAGGTCTTTACCATCCTGTCCTGATGAAGTCTGGGATGTTTCTGAAACATCACACCGAACATAATCTTGCTCACCTGAGTGTAGAAGTCTGCAGAAGGTGAGGATCTGGATCTCTCATGAATGCAAACACCTTTCTGTTCTGCAGTAGCATCTAGAATGTTGTCCGCTGAGTGGCATCGCCCTTGTGTTGTGGCATCAGGAGGCTTTTTCTGCTGGTTCCAGGTGGCCTGGTACTCAGCAAAGGTACCCAGTCTCTGCTGTTCCAGTAAAACCTGCTTTTCTCCAGGACTCTGTTCGTCTGTGTGTGGTTGAGACTGATCACTGTCTGCAGAAGGAAAGGTCTCTCCTGACTTGCTTGTGTCATCTTGGCCTGGGTTAGGGTTTGAACCGTGACCTGACTTCAGCACAGGCCTGGAGAACAAAGATTTGGTCTCAAATAACTTTCTCTGTTGCTCTGAGCCGCTCTTGGATTCTCCATCCACTCCCACTTTGTCTATCTTGTCCGGCTCTGAGAAAGAATGTGTCCTCTTGGCCGGATGGAATGGCCTGCATCCTCTGATTCGCCTGTAGGATGCTTTAAGAACCGGTACCTCTGGCCCCAGGGGCTCGAGGTCTCTTCTCTGGAAGGACGTGGCCTGAAGGACTCTCGCCTGGGCCTCTTTTAAATGGTCCTTGTAGGTATTTGAGGAAGCAGAGGCTTCCATGGACCTCCATTCTTCTGCATCATCTTCCTCGATCTCGTACATCAGGGTTGCAGCGCTTCGGCTCTTCTGCAGCTGGGCTCTCTTCTGCCGGATCTCCTTACGAAGGCTGGTGGCATAGCGGTCGCTGCGGCGACTTGCTTTCCCACGGTTGTTGGTTGTGGTTTCACAGACATCCTGGGTGGAAATCAGAGATGTTATAGCCGCTGCTGTTTGCCTCTCTAGCAACATCTGACTCTCTCGAGCCAGGAAGTGGAGGAGGGGAGTTTTCAGATTTGATATTCTGTGATCTTCTTGAGGCTCCCACAGACCTGGGTGTCTTGAAAGATCAACATTATGATCAATACTCTGATGAAGGAGTCTTTTCATCTCATGAGGTTCTTCTGTGCTTTGAAGAGAAGTTTCGTAGTTCTTATGGTTGTAGTACACACCATTCCCATTTTGGTCTTGATTTTCACAGTAAGGTATCTGGGACTGAGGTTCAGGGAGTTTGGCCTTAACGTTTGCATTTAGGGAGCTGTGGAGACTTGACTCGCTGCTGTTAATCTGTTGAGATTTCTCTGTTTCTCCTCTCCAGCCCCCAGCTTTACTCTGTCTGGCCTTGAACTCACCAGTCTGCATTGGACAGTTACCTGGAGGGCCAAAGTGTCGGCTGTGCCCTCCGCTGTCCTGTCGTGTCATGGCTGCTGTGGAGTGCGGAGTGTGTATCCGACTGAAGGCATTAGAGGGCAGATCTTGGAGGCTCCGATAGTAGTTCCCAACACTTTGAGCCTTGGTTGGTGGAGTCGTCCTGGTGTGATGGTAGATGGGGCTTTCATCACTGCATTGCCTTTGGTGGGCAGGAGACTGGACATAATGCGGCTGGCTGACATCGCTGCTGGACAGGGAGAAGAGCTTGTTGGGATGCAGCTGGTTCTGAAACAGGAGGCAATTCTGGTCGTTTTCTGTCAGCTTTTCAAGAGAATTGCCGTGACTGTTAGTTGGACCTTCAGAGAATGGAAACACTTTGGCTGCAGCAAAGCTGTCACTGCGTAGAGGCAGTGGTGGAGGAGGAGGGGACTGGGACTTTTTCTTTTCTTGTACCTGCCACACTGGGCCCACACCGGCTCTGCCTGGAGCGGAAACCCCAGGTGGCCCCTGCCAGCCTCCATTCCCGAGAGTTGGCTGCAGGGATCTGTGTTGTTTGTTCTGCTGAGGTGCTTCATTCTGAAGACCCTTAAAGAAAATGTTTTCAGCGCTGGCACCTTTCCTGCCAGACATGCTGGGATGGAGAGCAGGAGGACTGGAGCTGCCAGAGAAGCAGCTGAAGGCCGAGTCTCTTTTAGCTCCTGATCCAGAAAACGGCTCAGAGCCGTCCATGTACTGAGGTGGGGAGACACAACCCGGGGGTTTTGGATGGGCAGGACGCTCCAGTCTGTCCCTGCTGTTCATTGAGCTCAGCTGATTGCTGTGTTGGGTCTTCTCAGACTTAGTTGACCCTTTGGACCTTTGGATAAAGAAAATTGCTTGAACAACTGTTGAATCATTTTAATGGAGGAAAGCAGGAAGCCTACATTTCTTACCTGGCTTCATGTTTTGGCTGGCAGAGCGACGCTGTGGCGGCCTGGGACCCGGTGGACTCAGATTCCTCTGTCAGTTTGGAGGAGTGCCAGGAACGGGGGACCGGCGGCTCATGTTTCCTGCAGAGCAGAGCCAACAGAATGGCCAGACGGGCTTCAGGAACAGGAAGAGAAACGGCAAGAGCTTTCTGCCTCCGAGGGCCCCTGGTTGCTCCAAGCACCACTTATTACCACAGTTCAGTTTAATTATTGCTAATAAATATGATTATATCACAGAAACTTGCAACCAACTTTATCATTTACAACCTAACAATGACGATGAAACAGAAAAGATTTCTGCTGAACGCACCTCCTGAAGCCCTTCTTCCTGCAGAGCATGTAGAGGAAGAGCAGCACACACTTTCATTTGGTTATTCAGTAAAGTCACTTGGAATCAAAGTGAAATCTACATCATGCGGCTCCACATGGGAACATCTAGCATTTCTTAATAATGGCGTCAAAGCAGGAAGGACCACGAAATACATTTACAATCCTACCAAAGGCAAAATCACATCACAAGCACAATGCAACCAATAAACATGCAACAAATATGTAATTCTCACAGTGACCACCACTAAAAGCAGCCGTTCACATGAACACGAAGCAGACTGGACCGGCTGCAAGAAACTCCTGTACCTCATGGAGCTGCATAAGATCTTGGAGAGGAAATTCCTCGCCACATGAACCTGGTTTTCTGACGGCATTGTTCGCCGTGACACGACATCGACCATCTCAGCCTGAAGGCAGAAACGTGGCGATCAGTGGAGAGAAGCAGAATCCAGTTTGAAATCACTAACATGAACTGGATTCACTCCAGTTAGAGGCTTTCACCACTAACCCTAACCATGACCCTAATCAGTGAGGGTTAAACTCCTGCGCTAAATAAATAGAAACACAGTGAAGCATCGTTTTGAACCAAAGGAAGCCACTGGATGGTTTCCATGACGATCTCCTCTAGGAGTGTTAAATAATCTGTAATCTAGATTATCCACTGGACTTTGAGATCAACAAGATTATTTTAAATTGAATCCGACTGGCACCAGAACTCAAAGAAAACAAGGATGTTTCTGAAATGATTCCTTGATTCCTGGAAATATTTTAACACAACGACAGACATAGTGGAGGGCTTTCAAAATAAGAGCTGGGCTTTCAAAATAGATAAATGTGATGTAAACATGGTTTTCTACAGAATCTTAAAAGTTCATCATAGAGGTGAAACACCTGAGCCAGGTGAAGCCTCCCTGCCCAGGTTTCAACTTTAACTACACCAGGCTGCATCCTTAAACAAAGCAATGCAACGAGGCGTTAACCTCTGACCTCTGACACCTACACTGGTCATCTCCCAGTGGGCTGGGGGCTTTCCAGTACCCATAACCCCAAACCCTAACGCTGCAGTGACAAGGTGCAAGGCAGCTCCGGCTGAAATACCCAACAGATTAAAACCAGCGTCGTGCATCTTCTATTGGATCCAGCAGAGGTTCTGCTGGACCCGGCCTATTGAAGAAGACACGCCGTTTACTCCCAGGAAACCTGAACCAGGTCGCCTTCAGTAGAGACAAGATCCCAGCAACGAAACACAGACAGACGTTGCAGTTCACTGCTGGGACATTAGCTAGCCGAGAAAGTACCAGAAAATACTGTAAAATATCAGAAAGTACCAGAAAATACTGTAAAATATCAGAAAGTACCAGAAAATACTGTAAAATATCAGGAAGCTCCAGGCTCTTCTTGACTCGTTTCATTGCGGTTTTGTGTATTTAGTAAATATTTCTATGCTGAGGAAACAACTTAAAATACTCCAACATATTAATTACTACAGTTCTAGTATTTTCATTCATCCAGAATGAAGTCGTGCTGAATTTCAACCTTGTTGATGTTTGATTGGATTTTATGCAGCGTTTTGCATCTATAAGTGTCATATTTGGTCACATGACGATGATAAAGTCATAAAGTTCAGTCAGGAGTTTCCACTGAATTGAGTTTGTTCTCAAAATGAAACATTTCATCTTTTCTGAGGCTGCAGAGCAGCTGAGACGTTCAAATGTTCAAGCTGCTTGAGTTTGGCTCAACAGGCTCAGGCGGAGCTGCAGCCCAGTTATCAACAAGCCACATCAAAATAAAGAGGATGCATGCTAATGCTAACCCACAAGATGGCTAATGGTGTAACCGGTCTACTGGGTCGCTCTGCAGCCAAACAAGAGCAAAACCATTTCAAAAGAACAAGGTTAGATACACGACATAGCACTGACAAGGCTATGCATTAGCATCATGAAGCCCGCGCTGCAGCTGGTCAGCTAACTGCCTGCCTCACGTTTGGCCATTTTAATCACAACACTGAGCGAGAAATGTGGAGACAAGTCGACTGAAATGAGGAAGAATCAACATCACGAAGGTCGCAGGTCAACAGGTTCATCAGAAAAACTAAAACTGAATAAAAACACGTCTGTGTGAAGAAAACGAGTTAAAGTTCAAACTTACCAACAATCCCGGAACCACTTAAGAGACCGTACTGGTCCCACAGAAAGCAGGCAGAAGCCTTCCTCCTCCCTCCTCCTCCTCGCCGCCTGGCTGTGTGCAGCAGATTTCCTTCAGGATTATAACGGGGATTTGAGACGAGGGAGGAGTTTCTGTCCTAATCTAGTGTCTGTGCAGCGACGAGGATCCTGACAACGTAAATGATGTCAACTAGTCAAAATCTGAGTGATGAACTCTGACCTTTCAGACTGAATGTTGGACTTTACATGTCATCTGAGCTGAAGCAGTGAAGCTGTGATCAGCCGCCTCAACCCATCCACCTTCAGGTTTCCCACAATCTGCAGTTTTTACCCTTCAGCTGAACATCCAGCTCAGACTGTCAGCAGAGAAACACGAGAGGAATGTGTGTGTTAGTGTGTGTCGGTGTGTGTCGGGGTGTGTGTGTCGGTGTGTGTGTGTTTTCCCAGAGGTAGCAGCCATTGTCGGCCTGCGAGGTCACATGACTCGTTACTCGTCGCTCGGCTGAAGTTTCTGACCATGAGTGACCTGCCAGCAGGTGGCGCTGTTTCCCTGCAGGACATCATAACTTTCTGCTCTAAATGTCCTCTCTGTTGTGCTGCTCTAGTTTCTCCTTTAAATTGTTTGTAGTTTTTATTCTTTTAAAAAAAGTGCAAAAACCACCTCTCCTGCCCCCAAACCACTCCTCCTGCCCCCACCAGCCCCATGAACACAAACACAAAGTGCCTCCATCATCACCGCCTGGCTTATCGGCTTTAGCAGCAACAATGGGCGGCCCAGCTGGACCCAAACTCGTCCTGCAGCAGCAGAACCTCCCAGCACCGCTCCTCGCCTCTTCATGTTCTGGAAACTCAAATTATTGGCAGAAAATATTCAGGATAAAATGTTGGAAAACTTCAAAGCTTCTTGGCAGCCAATCCAGGAACAGCATTCATGTTCCTGGCTGCTGATTGGGTGAATGTGGATGTCAGCCATGATGGGTCCCACTGAGCTCATTCACATTTTAATGTCATTAATCTGATGCTAGCTGATGCTAGCTGGGCTTCACTGTAAAAAGTTTGCTTCCTTCTGAATGTAATGACAAAAATTACAAATCTTTTTTGTGTTTTCACAAAGACCAAGTTATTTAAAAGTTGGTTCTTTTTGTCGTGGAAATCTGGAAATAATAAATAACTTTAATATCAGAGTTATTACATCCTGGCCCTTTAAGAGATGCTTTGATGGTGTAATGGTTTAGATAAAATGGTGTTATTGAGGTTAACAGACATAATTAGTTTCAGTTTCAAGCCAGAGTTTTAACAGTGATGAGGATCAGCCATTGTATAACCTAGCAACAGATCCAAACATTAACACTGAATGGACTTGCATCAGCAAACAGCATAAACATTTACAGCATCTGAAGTTCAGCTGTTCTACTTGTTGGACCTTTGAGTTTTAAAAAATTCAGCAAACCTTTTGGTGGCTTTTGATTCCCAGTGCTGAGGAAAACCTGCTGCTCTTCTTCATCTGCTGAGCTGCAGCAGCTGAAGCAGCTGAAACAGGAAGTACCTGCAGTCAGATCCCTCTGCTGACCTCGTCTCAGCAAACATGTCCAGAGAGAGGGACAGCCAGGAACTCTGAGCTGATTGACCCGGGCCGTACCACTGCTGCTGCCACGCAGCCGGCCGCTCTGCTCTCTGTTTGCTCTCTGACCCGCCCACATCCACCGTTTCCACAACAACAGGTTGCAGAAACGCCGGCAGCAACTCCTGTCCCTCTGCAGCTTTGCAGCCTGTAATTGGATTCAGGCTGCTGGAGCGGATCTGTGTGTGTAACTCTATGTGGCTGGGAGGCAGCGTGGCGTGAAGAAGCTCTTAGGAAGCAGTGACAGATTATTCTTATCGAAAAGCCTCTGGATCACTGAGACCAAAGCCAAACCCAGACGCACAAAACAGATTTTTACAAGAGAAAAAACAACGGGAAGCCAGAAACCAGCTGCAGTGAGACTGGAAGAACCGAGCCGACCAATTAAAGAACCGACCAACTAACAACACAGATCAGTTGTTCTGATCATTCCAGGTCTGGTAGTTCTCATGATGTCCACACATTTCTCATCCACTAACTGATGTATTTTACTGGGACTGTAAATGACAAATGCAGCATAAAAATGTTGAAGTGGAAGAAAATCTCTGAGGTTTTCAATGCAGTTCAATGCAGGCATCGTACTTTCATTACTGCATCAAAGATCCAGAGACTCTCATGTTCTTGGATTTTGGTCTGAGTTTTGACTAGGCCATTTTGAGGCTCCTTTTTCACAGCACAGTGCAGCATTTGGTTTCCCAGTGCAGTTCATCCCAGCTGCAGTGAACAGGATCATCACAGCAGGAAACATCCTGATGACCATGTTTGGAAACTGGACGTTATTTTTACATCTAGTTTCAATTAAGGGAATCCTCCTTTAGTTGTTTATTCTTTAATATTTGTGTGCACATCACAACATACGCATATAGAGTTAAAGTGCACACCAACAACAACACAGACATGGAGGATCACAGTTGAGCGACGATGCCGTCCTGACGGGGACCGGGGCCCCTGGTGGGGGCCTCTCTTCCTCATCGCGGATGAATCAATTCCCCTCCCCTAACCTTAACCATTCAGGTTTTCATGACCCGTTTCATTTCATTAAAAATAATTTTTTTATTACATTTTTTTTATTATTTGTTATTATTTTTTTATTGTGAGAATAAAATAATACATCAACAAAACACAATAACTACAATACATAACTAAACAAACAAAAAGACATTTACAATACTCACAAAGACTGATGAAGGGGGAGGAGCCTCTGGGGGGAGGAGCCTCTGGGGGGGAGGAGCATATAAAAGGCAGAGCTCAGGCTCCTCTCATTCAGCCTTGAGACACTGAGCTGGAAGGAGCAGAAGAGCAGCAGCTATTAGAAACTGTTCAGTGTGCCGTCGCCTGAGGAAGATCCAGAACAGGGTCGAAACGTCGCGTGCGGACACTCTTCTTTTCATAGTGGTTTTATTAAAAATAATTTGATTTGAAAATAATTTAATTTAAAAACATTTTTTTCATTTCATCATTTTTTTCTTTTCTTTATAAATTTCATTTAATTTTTTCCAAAAAAATATACAAAAAACTATAAATAACTAAAAAAATAACATATTAATAAATAAATACATATTTTATAGAAAAAAACACTAAAACACATTTACTGATTAAGAAATAAAGCTGCCTGACAATAATAAATATATATAAAAAATAAATAAAATGATGCCAGAAGCCAACTGACAGGTGGTACGGTATGGGAGACGCAGGGAGCATCCCCCTACCAATACCCAAAGGTGGATGGATGGAACTGGATGGAGGAAGGACCGAGCAGCCCCTGTCTCCCGATGGAGACAGACTAGTTCCCCTCTCCCTAACCCTTGGTACCACGTGGGGTTCTGACCCCAGCTGTCTGGTTCCATCATTTGACTTTATTCGATCACTGATCAATAACATTCATCCGTTCAGGACATTGGTCTGCAGTTCCGACACACGGACAACATCAACCTGTGGAGGAGCGCCATGATGTCACTGGGCCTGCCGTCGGTCAGTGAGCTCTCGCCTGATTGGTCACTGACTGGTCAGCTGATCAGCTTCTAACTGATGATTGGCTGTTGTTGTTTCTAGGTGTTTTATCCGGAGACCATCGACGTGTACAACGGGAAGAACATTCCCAAGGTCATCCACTGCATCCACCTTCTCGGGTACGCCGTCCATCCGTCCGTCCCGCTGTCCGTCTCTGGCCTCTGCCATCTCTCGTGTGTCTCTGCAGCCACTTCCTGTCCCAACAAGGCTTGGCTCCGCCCATTGTTGGTCTCCAAGGACAAGTGAGCTTCACTGGTAAGTGCTGACCCAGGCGTGTTCCCAGGTGGACGTCGTGGTCGTCGGACCAATCGGAGAGCAGTGTTGGTGACATGTGACTCTGTCCCCAGACGAGGAGATCAACCACATGGAGCTGGAGCTGAGCCAGCACCATGACCCCATGGAGTCCTTTGAGGACATCGGGGACATCCTGGCTGAGGAGCTGTCTGTGGACGCAGCTGCAGGTAGGCGCGCTCTGATTGGCCGGGACCTCCCAGGTGGAGCTGACTGTGGTCGTCCTCCAGTCCAGGGAGCCGTGGATGCAGTGAACACGGCGGTGGCCCGGGGGCAGGTGGAGGTCACGACCTTGGCGCTCAGGAACCCCTCAGCTCTCCTCATCGGCCTGCAGGAGGCGCACATGAGCACCTACCACGAGGCGCTGAAGCAGGCCCGGATGAGGAAGGCGGAGCTGGCAGCAGACCAGGTGAGCTCTGATTGGTCGGAGAAAGAACCCTTTCATCCAATCAGCTGTTGATTCCTGGGTGTGTGTGTGTGTCTCAGGCCGGTTCCTCCAGGGACTCAGGGCTCGGCCAGGGGAACCTGAGCCAAACTGAGATCCAGAATCTTGTCCGGACCGTCAACGGTGAGAACAGGGGAGAAATGTGAGTATGGGACTGGATCAAAGTGACCAGATGATCCATTTGGGCTCAGAGTTCTGCAGCGGTCCGAACTAACGCTCTGAATCCAGCTACTGGGTTGGGAGAAAAATTTTTTCTCGACTTTTTTTCTCGACTTTTTTTCTCGCAATCTCGACAAATTTTTCTCGACTTTTTTTTGTCAAAATCTCGACTTATTTCTTGACGTTTTCCTCGACATTTCAACGAATTTTCTTGACTTTTCTCAAAATTTCGACAAATTTTTCTGACATTTTTCTCGAAATCTAGATCTCGAAATTTCGACAATCTGGGTGCATAGTTTCCCTGACAGGCTCCAATCCCTTTCACGTGGTTTACCTGGACGTGGACAGCCGGGACATCATGGCAGGATGAAGGTGGGCCATGAGAGACATTTTACTGTACAGGAAGCAGTTCTGCGGGACATGGCTGGATGTCAGGGTGCAGAGAAGGAAAGATATTTGAAACACGATGAGGAGACTTATGTTTCAACCCGGAGTGTTGGCTCAGAATTACCCAATCGGAAAACAGTGATGTGGTTATAGAGGGCCTGGCTGCAGATGGAGGTCTTTATGTTCCCCAGAAAGGCTTTCCAAACGTTTCTAAAGGCGAATGGCTTAGATTAATTTCCATGTCATACCTAGAGAGATCTTCGGTTTTGTTGGAAAAGTGCATCCACCATTGGACGTCTCTCCTCTGGACCTCAGGAGAATGGTATTTAAAGCATATGGACACACAGAGTTGCTCCTGTGAAGCATCTTGTTCAAAATCAATACATCCAAGAACTTTTCCACGGTCCAACTGCCTCGTTTAAAGACCTCGCCTTGCAGCTGATGCCCCAGCTCTTTGCCCACTGCCTCCCACCGATGTGTAACTTCCTCATCCTGGTCGCCACGTCTGGGGACATAGGCAGCGCTGTCCTGAGCGGTTTCAGCCAACTGAGCGGCACCGGCAGACACCGAACAGGCGTGTTGGTGTTTTTCCCAGGTCTGTTAACTTTCTCCAAAAATTCAAATACGACGCAAAGTTCCTGGGCAGTTTGGAAAAGTCTTGAATTTGATTCTATTATTTTCACAACATACACAGCTACAAAGATCAGTAGCAGTTAGCCTAAGTAAATATACGTCTAGTAGCATTAGCCTGAGTATCTTTAGTTCTGTTAGCATTTAGTCTAAGTAGCAAGTAGTCTAAATCTCTTTAATTGTGGTATTAGCCTCAGTAGCAATTAGCATAAGTACATGAAACTCCAGTAACTAGTAGCAGTTAAGGCTACTATTGGAGTTACGTTATCAATTAACTTATTATTGTCCCGATAAATCTGACGTCTCATCATGATATTATTTCTGCTATAGTAATAAACAGAACAACAATTGCCCTATGCTAGCTAGCAATCCTGAAGTTAGTAGAACTTAGCATTCAGACAAGTATCTTTATTTTTAGTAGCAGGTAATTTAAGTACTAAATTACCTAAGCTAACTGCCTGGGTATTTTGCAGTTCGCATGACTGGCAGGCTAACTGCTAATCAGTTTATTTATTTCTAGTTTCTAGTTAGCTGAAGTAGCAGTCTGCCAAAGTATCTTTATTGTCAGTACCAGTATCCCTGCAACATTGTGATGGTTTCCTGAAGGCGGTGTTTCAGAAAGAGCCTTCAGGAGTTTCTTAAAGAGACAGAGACCCAATTTAAGATATTGTGAAGTCAAATTTCTTCCAAGTTATATTTTACATATATTTATTATCATTTTTATAATCGATATTAGTTAAAATAGTTGCTTGATTCTTGTCTAAAATCACACAACGTGTCTGGAAAATACATAATACTCCCCTTTTAAAATAGTTCAGGCTTAGTTTGGTGTTGAGTAGGTAGAACATGTTTGGTGATTTCATTTTTTTAAAAAGTGATATTTTGGTCCACTATGAGAAAAAGCTTGGACAATAATTGTTTTCCTCTTGCAGGTTGTTTATCACTCTTCTACCTATTTGGATCTGTGCAGAGATGGTGTGATGAACTTTGGAGATCCTGTGGATGTTTGTATTCCTACTGGGAACTTTGCTAATGTACGCCAAGGAAATGGGCATCCCGATAAGAAAAGTCATCTGTGCGTCCAACCACAAGCGAGTCGTGTCGGACTTCATCACCACAGTACGACCTCCAGGGTTGCCCCATGCTGCTCTCCCACTCCCCCGCCATAGACATCCTGAAGTCCTCCAACCTGGAGCGGTTCATCCACCACGTTTCAAGAGGAAACAGCCGCCTGGTCGACGACCTCTTCCACTCACTCAAAAATAAATATCAAATTTTTCTGTTTCTCTAAATTATAATAAAAATATATTAGAGATAGATTATGAATAGAACGTATAGTGCTATTCATATGAGTTTTATTAGAGGTTTAGATTCGTACTGTATCTTTGCAGTTGGGCAAAGATACAGTACGAATGTATCTTTGACAAAACAGGTTTTGTTTTTCCCTGTGATTTTACTGAAAAATGTCAAATCTGGCAACATTTTGTTACTAATGAGCGTGGCGCGCATGCACATGAACATAAATATGGCGGGCTTCGACAGCGGGCGTTTTTAAAAAACAAGAGGAGAAGAGGCGGCTGGCGTCAGGCGGCACGGAGACACGAAACTGTCTGATACTCATGATGAAAGAAAATGATATTTTCGGATCTCAAATGGCGCGGAATCCGAGTGGACGCCCAGCCTTATGACTGAAACGTTTGTGGGTCCGATTGAAATCGTGTCAACGTTTGTCGAGGCCAAGTTTGGGCTAAGGTACGTAGCGCCACGTTTGAAATCGCTGCATTGGTTATTTGGTAAGTTATTTTTCGGAAACCTTATTCGAACTCGTTTGTCTTTTTCCACCAATTACGTTAGCGAAGCCATTTCTTGTGTGTCTAAACAGAGCAGCACAGAAACGCCGAGACGCCACCCGACCATGGCGTCTCAGCGTTGGTTTGTTTGGGAGCTGATGTCCGGGAATTAAGTCAAAGAACTGTTCCAGTTGCGGGTCCAGAAGACTAATATCAGCCTTTATTATCTATTGTTCTAAGGTCAGTACACTGCTCCAGGCGGTGCAATTAATATCAGCCGTTACTATCTTTTTCTCTCAGGCTAGTTAGCTAATTAGCATTAGCCTTTAACCTAAAAAAGCTTTTATCTGTTTTTCTTAATTTTTAGCCATGTTTAGTATACTGAATGGAGTAAGTCAAATAGGGACATCATGCTAGTGATGCCCCACATGCCAGTGACAGCATTGATGCTAACATTAGCATTTCGGCTAATTTTAACATATCGATTTGCACAAGTCAATGTTAGTCAACATGCTTTTGATTCTCCACATGCTATTGACTATACTGTACCTACGGGCACACTTTGGCAGGCCCATAGCAATGCATAAGGAGAGCAGTGTCTGATGCTAACTGGGTTATTAAATGCTGACAGCAGCTGACTCACTACAAGCATTCACTTACTTTAGAGTGTTTACAAAAAGCTTCATCTGCTGAGCATCTGAATCCTTCAGACCGTTCCATCGCAGGTCCAGTTCTGTCAGATGGAGGCTGTTGGACTTCAGAGCTGAGGCCAGATAATCACAGCTGATCTTTGACAATCAGCAGCAGAACAATCTGAATAAAGAATAAAAGATGTAAGCCAAAGCCAACAGGATGCAGGTTAACCAGTCCAACAGAACCAATTAAAGATTCTCATAAATATTAAGGCCAACACACTGCTGCTTCAATAAAGATCTGCTGACTTCAGAACCAGAACCATCATTCCAGGTTCATTCCAGGTTCATTCAAGGTATTTAAGCATCAATCATTGATTATAGATTTGTTCCTGTCAGATTCCAGGAGCTGGAATTGTCTTTTCTATACTGGGTTGAATGACCTTTGACCTGCTTAACATCAGGGGGATTTCTACACACTTGGTCCAGTGTTGCAATGCCGGCATTACCGGCATTGCAACACTGCTGGCAACACTACTGGCGATGCTGTAGTGTTGCCGGTTGCACCTTACGATCCAGATGGACCACTCTGAGCTCACGGATACTCTGTTGGACCGGGAACCTTCGATCGCTCCGTACCCGGTTCTCATCCGGACCCCGGGGCCCCACATGGAACCTCTATTGACCAGAAGCAACTGGACCAAGGAGGCGCTGGTTCAGAACTACCAGCTAAACCGACCGATGGGCCAGAACCTCCTGCAGCACGACCCTGCAGGAGGAGCACCATCGGACCCGCACTCTGGATGGGTCCACTTCTGATGGACAGGTCCAAAGGTACCACATCTGTCTGTTGTCTCTCTGTCAGAACCAGAACCAAATCAACTGCCTGAAATTATTAAGATGGGAAGTTTATGATTTTCTACTAAAGTTCTGGTGTTTGACCTGATCCAGACCTTCATGTAGCATTTATTCTACTGGTTGATTTGTTGATGGGTTTCTGAACTGGCAGTCAGAGGTTCTGTGAGTCTTCTGGTGGCAGAAATGGACCTGAGCTCAGATGGAGAACTTTAAGGTCCAATGACCCAGCAGAACCTCTTTCAGCCAAGAGTTTGGACCAAAGCTCCTCAGTGAACCCGTACTGGTTCCTCAGGTGCTGGGTCCAGATCTCTCCTCAGTTTTTCTGTAGAATCTGACCTTCCTGTGGTTCCTTTAGAACCCTTTCTCAGGCTGAACCCGTCCCTGAAATCTGAACTGATGGAAAGGTTCTGGCTGGTCCAAAGGTCGTCATTATTGTGACAGAGATCCAGAGCCCAAATGAAGCCAATCATAGCAGAGCCTTACTGGGTAGAAGATTTAATCTGTCGTTTCATCCAAGTGCTTCCAGGGTTCTTCTGGGCTCCTGGACATGGCTGATGGTTGGGTTCTAGACATGGGCCAGCGGGGTCCAGTAACCCTGTAGAACTGGTCCTGGCACCCATTATGGTCCCAAACCTTGACCAGTTGGTAATTTGGACCAGTTTATTTTTTACCTTTACATTTTTTTATTTGCACAATGAATTAGAAATGATTGTTTTGCTCTTTTGGCTTCAGCAATTAAATATTCCTGTTTTATTTTCCTTCTTTCTGTCCAACCATAAAAACTGTGATCCCACCCGGTCCGGCTCAGTTCCCTTTATGAGGTGGTTCTGGTTTCAATGTGAGCCAGTTCCCTGGTACCAGGAGAAGTTGGTTCTGATGCGCCACACATCTGAAATAAAGTTGCTCCTAAAGTCATCATTTGGACCTGTCTGGTTCTTCACCTGGTCTCTGTTTGTTCAGGCATGATAAAGAAGTTCCAATAGACCTCCAAGGTTCTGTTCCAGGTTCTGCTCCCAGTTTCATGATGCTTAACCTCTCATAGTGATTCTTCTGGCCAGAGGTTCTGACTGGTCCAGGGTCCATGAAGACGTTCTCGCTGAGCTGACATCTGTTACAATGGTAACGGAGACATCATACTGCACAGATGTCATGTGTGCAGTATGATGCACACCTTATACTGATGGTTGGGTCAGCTTTTGTGAAAAGCTGACCCAATCAGAAGGAGCCATGTTTGCAAGACTCTGGTGTCGCCAGCAGGGGGCGCTCCATGGTGAGTGCCGATTGGCCAATCAGATGATCGACATTAAGAGTTCTATGTGCTGTGGTGGCGCAGGGGTTTAGCACAACCCACATACGGAGGCCTTAGTCCTCGATGCGGCCGTCCCAGGTTTGATTCCCAGCCTGGCGACCTTTGCCGCATGTCTTCCCCCTCTGTCATTTCCCTCTTTCCTGTCCATTCACTGTTAAATAAAGGCCACTAGAGCCAATAAAACCTTTAAAAAAAGAGTTCTATGTTGTCACAGAGTTCAGTTTGGATCAAATATTGCTTGTTTCTGTTCAATAGGTATCACTTGCATGGTTTGTAACCCTGGCATTTTGACATTAAAGTCTGTTTTATACTTAACCAAATGTCATTATTTCTCAAGCTAATGACACGGGTTCTGGTCGGGTCCTGAAACTGGTAAACGGACCTGCGTGGTGCACAGTAGGGAAAATGGGTGAACTACAATCAGTGCTCATTTGACCAAAGTTGGTGTGTAAATTCCCTCCAACCCTCTGCAGGTACCCACCATGTTTGTAGGTCCTAGTCCAGTTCTTTCATGTAGCTGCCATAGACTCCCATTCATTGTTGCACCTAGTCCAGAGGTGGGCAACTCCAGGCCTGGAGAGCTGCTGTCCTGCAACTCTTCTCTGTCTCCCTGGTCCAACACCCTTCAATCCAACAGCTCAGTCACCTCCTTAGAGCAGTCAGGTTCTCCAGAGTCCTGCTAAAGACCTCATTATTTGATTCAGGTTTGTTGAAGTAGAGACACATCTAAAGGTTGCAGGACACCTGCTCTCCAGGTCTGGAGTTCCCCACACCTGGCCTAGTCAAAGTCTGGCTAGGCACGTGTTATCGAGCTGGGACTTAACCCTATCCTCAGAGGCCTCTTACCTGAACTTAACCAGATTTGAATCTGTTTTTGTTTTTGATATCCGTTTTATAAGTAAATCAGCTCAGATTTAAAAAAAAATTAGTTTCTGTTGGAGTTTTTCCCTGATGTTGCTCTGGTCACTAGGAATTTGTTTTAAAAGTTATTTTTTAAAATGCTTTTACTTTTTAATCTAAATTTTTGGAATGAACTCAACTTGGCTTTAAAAAGTCGTCTCTCAGCCTCTGTTGGATAATGAAGTTTTAGCTTAATGCTGCTCTGAAGGCTTGAATTAGTTTTTAAAAGTCTGACATATTAACCAGGTTTTATTTCATTTTGTCTTCAAACTCTGTTTTCAACACATAAATCACAGCTCAGCTTCAAATCTAATCTGAGCTTCTGCTAGGTGCAAGAAATGTGAACATCAGAAATGGACTTTAACATGTCTTTCAGCATTACCCAGAATGCATTGCATGGTGGGGCTTCACATTTTAGCTTCTAGTTCAACTGTTTTTGCTCCAATCTCAAACAAACTATATACTGTTGTCATCAGAATGAGCTCCTCTGTCAAACTAGATGGTTTAGAATCAACTTGTCAACATGTAGAAAATCAGCACCATGACTCAGAATGGGGTGTGTTTTGTTGAACTGCTGCATGCTGCAAGCTTGATCACGAAGATTCCCCTGCTTGCAACTTTGGGTAAGTGATGCAGTCTTCCACATGTGAGCTTTTCTAGAGGTCTTGCGGTGTATGATGGCACTAGAATTGCTCTTTGCTCTCATTCCAGGGGTGATGGTTTGAATCCCAGCAAGTGTCTGGAGACCTGGAAGGCAGCAACTTGTTGCAGCTGGTCCAGGTTCTCCTTCCTTGGGAGGATGGCTGCTTTTGTCATCCTTCTAAGGGGCACTGTGGCATGGGAAGCCATAATAAGCTGGTGGAGATCTGCGTTCACAAAGCAGACCATCTGCACTCAACAGAGAATCAACGGAGAACGCTTCTGCTTCCTGGGCATGCTAGTTCCACCTTGCGGTGTTAACGGATAGCGTGTTATTGAAACCAGGGGCGCGGTACGTATCAGCCTTCCCAGGTTCCGTCTATAGGAACAGCACGTGGGATAGGTGACTCTAGGACTCAGGAGTCTTAAATGCAGTCCAGTCTTCTATGAGGAATAGCCTCACACACACCCTTAGCAGCAATACACATGGCAACTGGTAGCAGATTTTGAAATAAGTCTTTGATTCTACAGCTACACTGCTTCTAACTGCAAAAGGGGTTAATGTTAATTTCAGGAAATCTTCAGCTTAAAATTTTGCTAAACCTCCTCCTAAGTCTTGTGCTCTTGCATGGCATGTATTATTAAATCTTTTATTTTTTTTAGAGCCCAATCAGCCTAAATATCAAATTCTTTTTACATGATCTATTTTCTGGGAAACATTATGTCCATATATGAGGACATTAATTTTAAATGTAAGTTAAAAACAGTACTAATTCAACAATGAAATCTAAAATTCTTAAGTGTCAGTTCATGTTAGGATTATTTCTGAGTTCAAAAACGAAATTACACACAGTAGTTATGACTATTTCAGCAACGTGGCCATTCAAAGTACTACTAACAGGCATGGAAAGACATGTTCCTAAAGTAAAACTTCAAGTAAATAGCATTGATGGGATTCTTAACAGATAATTTAAATATTATGAAACTTTAAATATATTAATACCTAAGCTACAAAAACTATTTCCACCCCTATGGGATCTTCAACAAAGTTCTTATGTCCTCATATGGGTAATTAATTTTAGGGTGTGTGGTAAATGAATAGTTAAAAAATTTTCCAACAGTTAATACTTATGTAAATGGATCCACAAATGTTAATTGAAAAAGTGCTAGGTAGTTAACATTTTAACATTAGGTTTAACACTTAGGTTAACACTTAGGTTTAACACTTAGGTTTAACACTTAGGTTTAACACTTAGGGTAGGTTAACACTTGGGTTTAAAGCTTAGGGTTAAAACTTAGGTTTAACACTTAGGGTTTAACACTTAGGTTTTAAAACTTAGGGTTCTTTAAAACCCAGGCTTTAACACCTAGGTTTTTCACCTAGGCTTAACAAGGGGTTTAAAACAGGTTTTAAAACCAACACTTAGGCTTAACACAGGCTTAACACTTTGGCTTAACACTTAGGCCCAACACTTTGGTTTTTCACAGGCTTCAACCTTCAACACTAGGTTTTTCACGGGGTTTAAAACAGGTTTAACACTTAGGCTTTAAAACTTAGGCTTTAAAACAGGCTTAACACTTAGGTTTTAAAACGGGGTTAACACATTTTTCACAGGCTTTAAAACTTAGGCTTAATAGGGTCAGGTTAAACTCTTTTGGGAAACGGGCCACCTTGGCCACAAGGGGCCACCCTTGTGTTCCACCGGGGCCACAAGGGAAAAATTGGGAAAAGGTAAAAAAGGCCACCCCCGGGCCCGGCCGGGCCAGGCAGGCCAGGCCCGGCCAGCCAGCCAGGCAGTGGCCAGGCCAGGCCAGGCCAGGCCAGCCAGGCCAGCCAGGCCAGGCCAGGCGGGGCCCGGCCAGGCCAGGCCAGGCCAGGCAAAGGGCCCCGGCCAGGGGCCCG
>CADWAE010000103.1:0-29881 GCA_902982915.1 Phalloptychus januarius
GTGCTGATGAAGCAGATGGTGTTAATCTAATGCCAGGTGAGGCCAGCGCCATGCTGCCATGCTGCCCTTCCACTTCCTGATGACTCAACCATGTTAAAATATCCAGAGCCATTAAAGAAGATTCCTGCTCTTTAAACTGAAGGTAAAGACCTTCTGTGATTTCAGGTAAAGTGTCGATGGGAACAAATCAGTAAGAAAAGGTAAAGGGTTTACTCTGAAGGTTAGTTCACAGGATGGAAAACTGAACAGAACTGAGTCATAGTGGTACTCACTGGTTGAGTTGATCATCTCCAGTAAGGTCTGGGTTCTTGTGGTTTCTCTCTGTCCTGGTTTTGTTTCCTTGTTCATCTCAGGTCCAAACACTCATCAGCTCATCATGATTAATTCATGAAGCATCTATAGCCTTTCCAAGCTCCTCGTTTCTTCATTGACCTCCTGAAGGTTTCGTCAGCAGGAAGCGTCCAGTCTTCATGGTGTCGGTGAGTAAAGACGGACGGTACCGTTGGGTCACAACCAGAACCTGTCGCTCCTGAACTGCAGAGTTAGAGAAGCAGATCTAGTGAGGCACAGCAGCTCGGTGTAATGAGCTGAAGTTGACCGGCAGATGTCCCAGTGCTGCGCTAATCCCATCAGGAACCCCTCGAATGGACAAAAGGCTGCTCATTAATCGGCCAGATTAAGTGGCTGTGTCTGACCGTTCAGGTGCCTGATGGGATTGGCCGGCCTCCAACCAGGCCAGGTTGTGTTTGTGTGCTCAGGTTGTGACCATGTTGATGGCAACTTCACAGATGGACAGAAACCTGAGAAGATGGGCTGTAAGTATCTGATCAGGGAGCTAAAAATGGATCCACTGATGCCGGTTTAGTGTGCTGCCATCTGGTGGTGAAACCTCGTCACTTTATTTCATGTCCAGGTCAGACCTGATGGAAAGTAGCGATACTAGAAGGTAATACAGGCAATCATCCATGTGAAGGTCACTTTATAAATCATAAATATTCCCAAAAATCGGAAGAAAAAAAACAACACATTTTTGTTTTCCTTCATTGGGCTTAAAAAATGAAACAATAAATCAGTTTGGTTGAACATGTGGAAGCTCAGGCTGGTTTTATTCATTCCTGTGGACACAAACATCAACATGTAAAAATATAAAACTGTAATAATAACATGTATCCATGCCAGCAGTCAGCTCTGTTAGCAGTCGACCTGATAAATGATGGTTCTGTTGGATCCTTCATGTAAACCTTCAGAGGGGAACATGCTGACCGTTTCTATGGTAACATAAAGGAAAGTTAAAACTCGAGTACATAACGTTTGGCAGTGGAAAATAAAAATGTATGAAAATGTTCTGCTCAAGTTCTACAATAAAACATCCCAACAGTTTCAGAGAAATGTTTTCTAATCACTAAACTTACAAATTAAACCAACTAAAACGAGATTTCAAATAAAATGATGTAAATTATTGATGAAAATAAGTTAATATGAAGGAGACAAATCTATTTAGGTAGCAAAATAGATAGCAAGCTAACTACTTAGCTTAAACTAACTATTTAAATGGCAGCTAACTAGTTAGCTTGCTAACTAAATATTTACTTCCAAATCTAAAGATATGTTGGTAAGCTAACTATTTAGCTCCAAACAATATATTTAGTATGAAGATAAATACTTAGTTTTTAAATATAAAAATTTAGTTAGAACTGTGAAATTTATAAACTAATATCAGGTGAAAAAAAGTCTCTAAAATGTGCAACTTTAAAAACAGAAGCCGACAGGAAGTGGTTTAAATCACAAGTTAAAATGAATGAAATAAATAAATTCTTCAGATGAATTATGGGTAATTGGACGGATCTCCTGATTGGTTCCTGCTCTGACTGAGCACCATGATGGTTCTGGTTCTGGTCGGGTTCTGGCTGTTTGTTTGGAACATATGGATCACATCTCAACATTCAGCATGCACTTTGACCCTACATGACCGGTTCACCTGGGAGCCTTTATAAACACGGTGACGGTTCTGATGAGCAGAACACCAACAGAACCGAGCCGGTCCATCAGCTGCAGAACACAAAACATTACAGAGCAACAGGAAGTGACATCTACTCTAGAAATGACAACTTCCTTCCTTTTCAACTGAGCCCAGTTGAAAAGCTGATGTCATTTTGTTCAGTTTTACCTTCAATTTAATTAAATTTTTTTTTTTTATCAGTTTTTGAGAAAATCAGTTTGTTTCTGATTGTAGGAATAATTTTTATAAACATGTTGAATTTGGAACATTTTATTTTCCTTTTAATTTAAAATATTTATTAATATAAATATAACATTAAATCCAAAATGAATCCATTTAAATTAATTCTCAAATTTCTAGAAAGAATTTAAGGATTATCTGCCAATATCTACATTTTTAAAAATTTGTAAATGTTTTTTTTTTTGGCTAAAATAACTACATTTTTTGTTTTGCAAGCTAATCCAATGTTTGTGAAATGTTATTTTTTAAATGCTGTGATATATGCAACCAAATTAACATTTGATAAAACTAAACAAAAGTTATAAGGAGAATTTATTCCCTTAAAATTTGTGAATCTTATCTGCATATTTGGATTCTCACAGAAAGTGTAACGTATTAAAAGATGTTATTTTTTAAATTAGATTAATAATAATAATAATAATAATGATAATAATGACATGGAACCATTTTTAAAAATTCTGACATTAATTTACCAGTTCAGATGTTAAAATAATATTTAATTTAGATTTTAAAATAAATTTTTTCACATTGTTTTGGAAGAAAATTCTAACTTCAAAGGAAATTTAACGTTTTACAAGAACAGAAAACTTTTCTAAATATTTGAAAAGAATAAAAATATTTAAATGACTGATAATGGATGTTAAACCTAAAGAATATTCTCATATTTCTGTAAACACAGACTCGGACCTCTAAATGGACCTGGTTGGTTCTGGTGGACTCTGCCGTCCTCATCGTCTGTTCTCAGGTTAAAGGTTAAAGGTTGAGGGTTGGCAAACAGCACTGTGGCACAGAGACAGAGTAAATATCCAGATAAATAGGGAGCGTGTTCTCTCCATGTCTCTGTTATTTGATGTTCTTCAGCAGCGAGGTGCGAGCGTTCACCACCGCCTTGAAGGCGTCTTCGCTGCCGGGGGCCACGCACTTATCCGGGTGCAGCAGGACGGCCAGCTTCCTGTACGCCTTGTTCACTTCCTCCCTGCAGACAGACCACAGCGTCAGGAGGCGCCGCGGGTCGGACCTCGGCGAGGATCCGGACCTCGGCGACAACTCAGACTCACCGCGTGGCGCCCGGCTTCACCCCCAGCATGTCCCAGGAGTCCTTGCTGTTGCGGATGCGTCGAATGGTGTCGGCCTGCTCCTTGGTGAAGCCCACGCTGACCTCTGACACCGGCCGCTTCCCGCCGTTCTCACACATGTCAGTGATGGAGGAGAAGAAGGCCTGCGGAAGGAAGCAGAAGAACCTCGGAGCGTCAGAACGAAGCTCTGCGGCTCGCGGGACGTCAGGACTACCTGGAACATCTCGTTGATGCCCTCGCCGCTCTGGGCCGACGTCTCGAAGTAGTGGAACCCTCTGGACTCCGCCCACAGACGACCCTCGCCTTCATCCACCACCCGCCGCTTCGTCAGGTCCACCTGAGGGCGCCAGACCAGAAGCACTGAACCCAGATCTGTTCAGGATGTTATTCATGCCGTGGAGGGAGATCGGGTCGGACCTTGTTGGCGCAGACGACGAAGACGATGCTGTCCATGTTGGCCTGAGAGCCCATCTCCTGCTTCATCTCCCCCAGCCAGCTGTCCAGGGCGTCGAAGCTCTCCCTGAGCCCCACGTCGTACACCAGCAGAACCCCCTGGCTGTCTTTGTAGAACTCGTTACGGACCTGAAACAGAGCAGGACAAGCGAGTCTCTGCGCCTCCACCTGCTGGAAGAACCCAGACCTGCAACGTCCTGAACGTCCTGAACGTCTCACCTCGTAGAAGAAGGGATGTCCGGCCATGTCGAAGATGTTCACCTTGATCTCTCTGTCTCTGACCTGAACTCTGACACACACAGACACACACATCACTACGACATGCAGCCGTCTGGTTCAGGATAGCGGCCAGCGTGAGGACCTACTTCGTGACGCCATAATCGATGCCGATTGTTGCCAGGTACTTTGGGACAAACCTCTTCTCACAGTAGCGCTTGATGATGCAGCTCTGAAGGTAAGAACAGGTTTCTGATTAACTCAAGAACCAGGATGTTCCTGCTAATGAGGCTCCAGGTTCATCCTTCAACTCCTTCCTCCATTGTGTGACCCTGTTGGTTCCTCTGCTCTGTCAACAATGATGGTCAGTTCACCTAGAAACTGACCTGTAAGCTCTGAGCTGATGTCCAAACTGTCTTATGGACGACACAAAACATGGCACAAACTGTCTAAAGAGAATAATCTCATTTACTCAGAGATTTTCTAAATAAAAACACCTTATTTACTTTGTTTAGACCACTACATCATGTTATATTCCTGAATGGCATGCATTATAATATCTACATGGATCATTTATAAGCCGAATAGTAGAGTGGTTATCAGCGCTTTAGGACATTTATTGAAATGTTTAGAAGTTTACAGAAATCATTAGGAATAATAAAATTCCGTATTATTTCAATCAAGTCTGGCATCAACAGCGTCTGGGCCTCAGACCCAAAGGAATCCGTATCTTGTCTCAGCATTAGAGAAGCTCTGCAGTCCAGGCCGTCGCTCTTTTCTCCAGGTATTTCCGTGTCATAAACAGTGAAGCTAGAAAGCAGTGTTGCAGTCCGTGTTGGCGCGTCCAGCTCAGCCGGACCAGACTCCATGTAGATTTGATGAGAAATAACCAGAAACTGCCGTACCTTCCCCACCTCGGCGTTCCCCAGGCTGATGACTTTAACCCGCAGGGATTTCTTGTTGTCTCGTCTTTTCGTCGCCGTTGTTTCCATTGCAGCTGCGATTAAAAGCGACTTTTAATGTGAAATGAGTTTAGCAGTCTAACGGTGCTAACCCGCTGCTAGCTACCAGGACAACGGCTGCAGAGCAGAGTCTGGATTAATCACAACACATGATGGACTTCATTCAGTCTGATCTGTTTCCTGCACCATCAGAACCCTGGTCCGAACCTGATCTGCTCTGATGTTGGACCGGGACCAGCTGGTGGGTTACTGCCACCAGCTGGAGGTTCGGCACAGACCCATCTCCATCTGGACCATCAAGAAAGATTGAGTTCATTTACATTATCATGGCTAAAGGCTACAGTTCAGTTTCTCTGATTATAATTATATAATAATTATTATAATAATGATTATTATTATAATAATGAGAAAAACGTTTGGCTGGAAAGTTTAGTGGAAGGAAAAACTGTGGAAGCAAGAGGCACAGAGTAATGAGGGTAAGTGCATCAGCTGGACCTTCAGTGATGAACCAGTTGGTGTCGTTAGCTAATGCTAATGCTAATTAATGTCTGTGAAGACCTTCCTGGTTTCCCTCAAACATCAGTTCATCATGATGCAGATATATTAAGGCCAGGGTTCTTGAGTTATTTTGGCATGTTTGGAATTTATAATGAAGTCTAATTTATTTTTATGTATAAAAGTATAAGGAAACTATTTGTAGGCTGTTTTAAACAGGAACAGGGAATGCAGCTGGTCAGTGAATGAAGACTGGATGGATCAGACTGACAAAAACTGAAACAAGGAGGATCCAGAAGTTACTGGATAACAAAAAGTTTTTCCTCCTTCTGGCTCTTTTTCTGAGCTTCATTTCTGCCCAGATAATTTATTTCTACCTTGATAAATACATGGAAATGCTGAGGAGACAACAATGTTCCTGTAAAGGTGATCACAGTCAAAAGGCGTTTTTACACAAACACTGAATCTTTGGAGGGAAAGAAAACTAAACAAACTGACTGCTTTAAAACTTTGACACAGTTTCATTTTTAGATGTTTTCCTTCATTGTTTTAGTCATTTTCCTCCTAATGTTTCTACTAACCTGCAGTAATGAAACGTTTCCTCTGTTTGCTTCTCAGGTTGTAAATAAATGTTCAAAGTGGTTGAACTGGTCCAGGAAGTTGGTTTTCTTAAGAAATGGAGGCTGCAGAGCTGATAGGCTGGAAAACCATCAACCAGTCCGGACCAGAACCAGAACCAGCAGACAAACATGATCCAGTAAAAACCCCAACTGCACATTCAGACTTCAACCTTCCAGGCTAAAGGAGCTCAAAGCTTCAACAACGTTATGTTCAGTAATGAATGAAGGAGCTCAGGTGGAAAGTTTCCTTCATATCAACATTAAACATGATTACATTGAATAAATGAATAAAAATCTCTATTTAATGAACAATCATGTTTTTAGGTTTCTGGTTGTGTATTTTCAGTGAGAGTGTGAGCTCCTGTTCCAGAGAGGATCTCTGCTGCAGCAGCACCAACCATGGGATCAGGCTGGCTGCTGTTCATTCCTCTCTGGACTCGGACCGGATCATTCTACAGAACCCAACAAGCCGTCCCTGATCAGAACCAGCCAGGTGAGCCTCCCTCCATGTTATCGCCTCATCTTTCTACCTGGGATCCATTTAACTCGCCTCAGGAACCCAACAGGTGAACACACCTCTGCTGTGAGAGGGGGCGGAGCCTCAGGTGGGTCCGGTTTAAGTTCCGGAGCCTCGGGTCCAGTTCTCCAGTTCACTCCGACAGAACCGAAGATCCGATCAGCTGAGTTTTAACTCCACATCCTTCTGGTTTCAGTCCTGACCGGGTTTTCTCTCTTCCAGCTGTTGCAGCCTTTCATTCAACTTTTAAAGAACATAAATTCACCTGCAAGATATTATTAAATACTTTTAAACAGCTGATCTCCAATAAAAATGATCTTTAATGCAGTATTAACTATGAAACACGTTTTTTTGTAGAGAAAAATGTTTTAACTTGATTTGCTTAAAATGCAGAAAACAAAAGTTTTTATCAGCAGAGTGAGTGAGAGCAGATCAGAGAGGAAAACGCAGAATCATGACAGTTTGCTGATGGATCAGTAGTAGAGACAGGGATTCTGTTTTCCTCTCTGCTAGCTGCTTACACTCACACACGCTGCAGCTTATATAACGACCCTTTAGTGAGGGAACAGACAGCAGAGAATAAAAGCTAAACTTGCTACAATCTCAGCTTCACCTGGTTCCGTCCATCAGGTGAGCTCAGTGGCCCAGCACTGGACGGTGACTCTGGTTCTGATCCGTTTCTATGACATGTATGGCTTGGAACACCGGATCAGCATTAAAGCGGCTTTTATATAGAACCACATCTCTTTATTTCTCAGGTCATTTACACTGAGGGTTCTGGTCGGGTCCAGAAACTGGTTCATGGACCTGGTGGAGCACAGAGACAGAAATGATTGAACTGCAACAAAACTATGAGGAAACTGAAGCTCCCAGCCTTTCCTCAGAACCAGAACCAGTTCTAAACTGGTTCTGGTTCTGAACCGGTTCAGCAGCGTCTGAAGCAGCCAATCAGCAGTGGAGTTTCCTCCTCCTTGTCTCTGCTGGTTCCAGTAGGAACAGTGATCTGTTTTCAGAGCTGCTGGGATCCGATAGACGCCTCTCTGTTGTTCTGAGAGGAAGAGGACGATGAAGACGATGATGATGATGACGATGGTCCTCCTGCTCGGTAAGATCACCTTCCTCTCGCTGCTCCTCTTCCTCTCCAGTCTCTGCTGCTGTTCAGAGCTTCTTGGTTCTGGTCCGTTCTTCTCTCTAACTGACCCCAGCTGGTTGTTGGTTCTGGATCAGAACCTCAGGTTCTGGTTCCAGTGACTGGTCTCTCTCCAGTCCTCCCAGTAGATCTCACTGGTTGGATTCTGGTCTCTTCCATCCACCCAGTGGCTCCACTGATCCTGGTTTCCTGTCTCACATCTGAATTATTTGTCTGAGTTCTGGCTGACTGGTTGTGATCGCTTTTATGACGGTTGAGTTACTGTCAGAAACCAGAAACCATCTTTTACATCACGCTATGAAAGACCATTCAATCTGATATTTAAGCCAGAAACCAGTGAGAAATGTTTGCACATGTTGAAGGTTCTGGTTTTCCTTCCTGCCAGATCTTCAGTTTTTCACATCAATGTTCATTTGAATCCAAGATGGCCGACTGGGTTTAAGTTTGTAGTTTATTGGTCCTGAACTTTCCTCAGTCTCACAGGTTGGTGGTCATAATGTTCTGCTGCTGATGCAGGATGGTCTCACCATTAATGGAGGATCAGGTCTGGGTCCGGTTCTCCTGGTCCACCAGTTAATCAAACCTGATCTCTGGATGAGGTTCAGAATGTAATGATGAGTTTCACTAACAGCAATTCTTCAGTCAGCAGGGAAACCACAACATATTTAGGCAAATGTCCAACTGATCCTGATCCTTAACAAACATCTAGAATGTATTTATGAAACATGGAGATTCTGGGTTCTGACTGTGTGATTGTGACTCGCCTTTTTGAGATGACGCTCACAATGAGGCTCTATTGAAGTAATAAAACATGTAGAAACACAGAAATGTCCAAATGGCTGTTTGATCATCAGCAGAAACTGACTGAAAGTTACTGGAAGGTTTCAATTCTGCAACTATAAAGAACCAGAAAAATAAAGTTAGGAGAATTTCAGGAAGCTAAAGAAAGTAAATCTCTGCCCCAGCAATGATCCGACTCCCAAGATACTAAAACAAACATCATCAAATCAGTAATAAGATAAAACAAGCTGCAGGATTCCTGCAAATAACAGCCAGCAGCTCTAAAAACACATTCAAGCTTCTGTTCATCTGTTTCAATCTCTCAGTTTTAACACTTATTTTAATGCTCTCTGATCAGCTGGTGACATATTGCTGAATATCAGCTACATAGTCATGGACAGAGGTCAGAGGTCATTGCTGAATAAGAGTTCAGCATCACTGAGCTGTTAGCAGACAGACTCTGGAGCTGAAATGTTTCATCACTAGTGAACAACTGATCATTATTTCAATCTTGTGTCCTCAGTTTCCCAGCATGCACTGGGTGGAGTGGTGGAGGTTACTGAGGGGGCGGAGTCTGTCCTGCTGCCCTGCATTGACTCTGGTGCAATACCTGTGGACCCGATCCTCATCTGGACTCGCAGTGACCTCAGTCCTAACTCCGTCCATCTACAGAGAGGAAACGGTGAGGATCTTAAAAACCAGAACCAGCTTTTCAGAAACCGGACCTCCATGAATCCTGAGCTCTGGATACTGGAAACTTCAGCCTGACTCTGAGGAAACCTCAGCAGGCTGATGGAGGAAACTACAGATGCAGGATCTCGAATGGAAGAGAAGAACGGATCCTGAAAAACATTCATCTGAAGGTCAAAGGTCAGATAAACACACCCTACTTTAAAGTTCTATGCTATGAATGAATTTATTGAAATGAGTAATTGTTCATAGTTTCTGTAACCATGGAGACGAGGCTCAGACTAACTCAGAATAACTAAGGAATGGATTATTTCTATAATGAAATTATTATTAATAGAGAAATGACTGAATCAATCCCATAAGTTACCATGGAAACAGATTTATTTCCAATAAACTGCTGTTAATTCATAACAAAATGGAGATGCTTTCATGAATATTTCATGTTTCTTTAGTTTCTTTATTAGCAGTAAAGCATTTGGCTCTTTAATGGCAGCAGCAGCTTTATGGAAACATATTCATGTAAATATCAGACACAAATAAATATAGGCTTAGATCAATAGATTTTATGACTTCTTAAAAAGGCTTCATATTATTCCGATTCTAAAACTTGGTTTAACATTTTGACACTGTTATTTATTATTGACCAGCTGTATAAACTGAACATTTCCAGGATGAATCATTAGTTTGTTTCTCATCTTCAGCCTCCACAGAACAAACAGGTTTTGTAGATCTGCTATTCTAGATCAAACCCTCTGATGCATCAATAACGTCACATGAACCACTGATGGATTCAAGTTTCTGTTGATTATGAAAGAAAAGATTTTTATCCTGCAGACAGAAACTTAATGATGGAACCAGAATAAAGATCCAAACTGTTTCATTTTGTTCTTTATTTCCTCTCAGTGGGTCAGCAGGAGGTCAAGGTCACTGAAGGGTCAGATTCTGTCCTGCTGCCCTGCAGGACATCATCCCACCTTCCTGAGGACACATCAGTGGAGTGGACCCGATCAGAACCTCAGTTCATGTTCGTTCATGTGTTTCCCAACACGAGTAAACACTACGCCCAGCAGGACAGAGGTTACTGTGGTCGCACAGAGATGACCAAAGACGTCCTGAGGACCGGAGACGTCAGCCTGACCCTCCTGTATCCCAGAGCCGGAGACGATGGACACTACGTCTGCACCGTCTACAGAGACCAGGACGTCCTGAGAGACACTGTGGTTCTGAAATATGTCAAAAGTCAGTGCAGAGCATCAGGTCAGAGGTGATGGTAAAGGTCAAAGGTCAGAGTGAGGTCAATCTGTCTCTGTTTTTCCACAGAAACGTTTCCATCCTGGGCCGCAGCTCTGCTGGTTCTGCTGGTTCTGGTTCTGATCGTCTCTGCAGTTTTATATCATTTCAAAGATTATTTTCTGCCAGGTGAGTCTCTGAATGTTTCTGACCCAGAATGCTGTTAGAGACCATGTGACCTGTTCTGGGGGTCAGAGGTCAACGGTTCATCTTGTCATCAGTTCAGATCTTTGTGTTCAATCATGTTCAGAACCAGAACCTGCAGCTGTCTCTCTGGACCTAGAACCAGAACCAGAACCTGCAGCTGTCTCTCTGGATCTAGAACCAGAACCAGAACCTGCAGCTGTCTCTCTGGACCTTTAACCAGAACCAGAACCTGCAGCTGTCCCTAGTGGCTCCCTAGTGGCCCTCTAGTGGCCCCCTGGTGGCCTGCCTAGTGGCCCCCTAGTGGCCCCTAGTGGCCCCCTGGTGGCCCGCCTACTGGCCCCCTAGTGGCCCCCTGGCGCCGCCACTGCTACCAGGGGATGTAACCTGCTGTAGGATTTCTCTCTCTGACTTGAACTTCTCAGTTACAAGGAAACATTTATACCAAAAATACCTTCATGGTCTCTGATGGGCCCATCCGGGTCCATCCTGGTCCTTCCTGGTCTATCCGGGTCCATTTGGGTCCATCCGGGTCCATCTGGGTCCATCCGGGTCCATCTGGGTGCATCCGGGTCCATCTGGGTCCATCCGGGTCCAGGAAGAACTCAGTGGATATCAGCTCTCTGCTCATCAGCTGCTCCATCAGCTGCTGTCTGTCTGTCCGTCCAGCTCATCTTGTCCTCTGTTGTCTCTCAGCTACACTGGAGGTGGATTCAGGGAGGACGTCTGTCCTGCTGTCCTGCAGAACCAAAGTCTACCTGCCTGGAGGCGCTAGAGTGGAGTGGAGGGACGGAGAGAACAGGACGGTCCATGAGTATCAGAAGGGTTCTGATGATCCTGAAGGACAGAACCTGTCCAACAGAACCAGGATGAATGACGACCCACTGAAGACTGGAGACCTCAGTCTGACTCTGGACCGTCCCACACCTGCAGACAGCGGGACCTACACCTGCAGAGTCTCCGTCTGGAAACGAGTCATCCTGATGATGAAACGGGTTCATCTCCAGGTCAAAGGTCAGTGGCATAAATGTTGGATTTTCCAATCAGATGATTGGTGGTGATCAATAGTGATGTTTGACTGATTAGAAGGTCAAAGGTCAATGTGATGTAATAAGTGAGGAAGATGAGGAGACAGTCGGGAGGAAGAGGTTCAGTACAGAGACCTGAAGCAGGTGGAGGCTTTGACTAGGACAATGTCCCCTGCTGGAGACACTAGTTAGTGTTCAGAACCACCAGACGGGTCAGAACCATCAGAACTGAAGATCCTGCAGCCTGGAAGCAGCGAACATGTTGTGAATGAGGATCCATAAGGACTGGGATTTTTATTTTTATTTTAACGTTTTTCAAAAGTTTTGAAATTTGGTGGCATCTGCAGAGCCGCCCACTGCAGAGACAAAAGAGATTGTGAAGACTGTTGGAAGGTCAAGGTCATTTTATTTATACAGCACTTCTTCAGCAACAAGGCAATTCAAAGTCCTTTACAGGAATTAAAAGGAAATACAAACAAAATAACAAACCAAAGCAAAGAGCAAAAGAAGAAAAATAATGTAATGTTGACCTAAAGTATGTAAACTAGCTGCTCCTGTTCAGGGTTGCTAAGCTTCCTCTGGTCTGATTCCATGTCTGGGTTGGAAGAGCAGGAGTCTGAAAGGGGTCTGGATCCAAAGTGGTCTGGATCCAAAGTGTCCTCTGGGCTTCTGGTCTCTGCATCTAAATAGTGAGAACTCTGCAGTTCTGAAGAATAAGCTAAAGAGTGACTAATCCATTCCCTTTCTGGGTTAAAAGTGAAACTCCACAGTTTCTAAATACTGATAGTAATCTAAAGATGAATGTAAGAACTGTAGTCCTGGTCTAGATTAGCGTTTCTCAACAGGGGGCACTGGGATTCCTTTGTTCCAAGGTAAACTTTACACCTTAAATGCACAACAAGACCAGTTTTTTGTCTTGTTTTGCAAGTAGCTCTAAGTTTAGACTTGGAGCTACTTGCTCAAACTGTATTGTGTAACATTAAAACATGCTTTGCAGCATCTGTATCAATGGCAGCTCTTCTTCTCTGCAGTGTTTGTAGCTTCTTGCTGCAGCTCTGTCCTCCAGCTACCAGCAGCTTCACATCAGCTGATTGTTTACACCAGCTGATGACGTTGCTGTTATTCACTTGTCTGGTGTCTGATTTTCAAATATTTCATGTTTTATTGAGGATTTTTGTACATATGCATACATACAGTGCTGTGATCATGAAAAGCAGCAGCTTATATTAAAAAGTGTTTTACTGTCTGTCTGGATGCTGCACATGGAAGGACAACGGGATATCACTCTGATGAACATGTGATTACTAAAACCATGAGACCCTCACTGCTATCCCTCTGATAAATGAACCAAGTTATGGGCGACACCACGATAGACAGCGTTCATTTGATAGTTATTGGTGCTGGAAGTGATCTGGTATGGATCGGAACCACAGAGCTTTGGAATTTTAATCATCAGAATACCAGAATTATTTCTGTTGTTTAAAAGGTTTACGTCAGTCTGTTGTTCTCCATTGATACGCTTCCCGACTGCCCCGCACCGCATGGGGTAAAAACAAACAACAAACGATGCGCACATTGGGCAAAACTCTGACACAGGAGAATCAGGACGGAGAACCGGGGCGGAGAACGAACTAGATGTGAATCAGGATCGACAATCGGTCGCTGAATAGTGAAACATCAATATGAGGGCAAATCAGGTGAAACACACGATGATTAAGTGGAGCAGCAGGTGAATGACATGATGAGTGACGATTGTAATGACTTTTCCTCCCTGTTCTAACCATCTTCTTCTCTTAGAAGAGATTATAAGAAGATTTAAGAAGAAGAAGATTTATAACCTATTTTAAAGTTATAAATGTCACTGGGGGAGAGATATCATTAGCATGCATCTTACCAGCAGCTTCTGCCGGGCTGCTGCTGCAGCATCACTTGTGCAACATCAAGAAAGGAGCTTTCATAGTATCACATCACACTAGTTACATTATACTTTATTATATTTAGTACTATTTTTCCGGTTGCACGATCCATCAAACCATATCAAAAACTTTGTCTACTTAGTCAGTCAGAGTTATTTCCTGTGGTCACTCACTACAGAGATCTGGAAAAACTCAGTCCATAAAGCTTGGAAACCAAAACAGCTTCTCTGGGCTCATTAAAAACACATCAGATTGTTGCTATGGAAACAAAACCATCTAACTATGAAGACTGTTCTTTGAACTTTTACAAAGGAAACTTGCCAGCTCCTTAAAATCTTACATTTAAATGTTAAACAATTTAAAATCTTTTAATTTAAGTATGCTGAAACCATTAAGTTAAATTTAGCAGCATTGATAATCTCAATAAATAAATGTTACATTTATATATCTGTGGTCTGTGTTAAAATGTTAGCATTTATGGGGCCCCTGAAGGCCTGGGGCCCTTCTGGACTTAATTGGGATTTAACAGAAGTGCAAATAATTTATATTAATTTTAACTGAATTTTTTTCATTTGTTGTTTTTAAGACTCGATAGTTGTGGTTTTAAATAGCATTTCATTGGTGATGCCTTCCTGTAACATATAATTATTCAGTAATATTTTGACATTTCCTGTCAACTTAACATATTTTAATACAAAAACACAGTAGACCGCCTCAGCGCTCAACCACCAGGGTTAGCACGTTTTCTGGGGGAAACCCTGTAAATAAAATTATCTCAGCTCCATCCTCCCCCCAAACTTCTCAAAACAGTTACAGGTCAGAACTGACCACAAGGTAACATCAGTTAAACTCATCTATGTTTTACTAACGATCACTGCGCCACTAAGGGTTTCTATGTTTCAATAGAAAGTGACATTAAGGAGACTGAATGTTCCTTCTACACGTTCTCACATTGATTACCAAATAACTGTTACATGAACACAAAAACTTCCTCCTCTTTGGTCAAAGCATCATGTACTGATGTTGCTTTTTCCCCATTAAAGGGTCTTTGCAAACTCTGTACAGGATGTCACCGTGCTTCTTCAGTTTTCCCACTGCTTTATGATTTTGAGCATGAAAGCAACTCAACTCTTTCTCATCTTGATGGTCATCTCCCTTGGATTATGAGTGGATGACTTGGGAGTGGACGTTTCTTTCTTATGAAGCTCTTGAAGTGAAAACACAGGCAGAGAGTCTTCACCTGGCTGGAGCAGTGGGTCAGTCATGAAACCACTCTCTGCTTTGGACCTTCATCCCAATATGACCTGCTAATACTGCAGATACTTCACAGTCAGATAGGGACTGAGTTTCCAGCTCACTGATAGGGCTGCATGCTGAATGTTTTGGTGGTTGACAAAAGAAGACTACAGTCTAGACTACAGTCTTCAGAGACTGATGGTGGAATGACTTTCATTAGTTTTCTCTAAATATTGAATTATGTTTCCTTCAGAGTAGTTTATGAAGAAGAGCCAAACTGGTCACTATATTGGTCCAGTTACTTGTTAGAATATCGCAAATTGTTTTTATTTTGTTTCTTTTTTCAGATATTGTTGGTCTGTATCAGCCTGACTTTAAAGCTTCTCTGAAGATGAAGTTCCACAGTCTCCGTGAAGGCATCACTGAAACTGGGAATAAAATGGTTCTGGACCAGATCTACCCAGAGCTCCACATCACAGAGGGGTTAACTAGAGAGGTCAATGAGGAACATGAGGTCAGACCATTTGAAACAGCATCAGGAAAACAAGAAACAACAATCAGAAGAGAAGACATCTTTAAACCTGGATTAAATCAACCAATCAGAGTGTTGACCATGGGAGTGGCTGGCATTGGGAAAACTCTGTTAACACAGAAGTTCACTCTGGACTGGGCTGAAGGCAAAACCAACCAGAACATCGACTTTATATTTCCATTCACTTTCAGAGAGCTGAATACACTGAAAGAACAAAAGTTCAAACATTAGGATTGATTCATAAATTATTTTCTAAAACCAAAGGAATCAGCAGCTTTGAACAGTTCGGGTTCTGTTCATCTTTGATGGTCTGGATGAGAGCTTCCTCTGGACTTCAAGAACAATCCGATCTTGACCGATGTTACAGAGTCCACCTCACTGGATGTTGTGCTGACAAACCTCATCAGGGGGAAACTGTTTCCGTCTGCTCTCCTCTGGATAACCACAAGACCTGCAGCAGCCAATCAGATCCCTCCTGACTGTGTTGGCATGGTAACAGAGGTCAGAGGGTTCACTGACCCCCAGAAGGAAGAGTACTTCAGGAAGAGGTTCAGAGATGATGAAGAGAAGGCCATCAGCATCATCTCCCACATCAAGAAATCAAAAAGTCTCTACATCATGTGTCACATCCCAGTCTTCTGCTGGATCACTGCTAATGTTCTGGAGGCTGTGATGAAGACCAGAGAGGGAGGGGAACTGCCCAAGACCCTGACTGAGATGTACGTAGAGTTCCTGCTGTTTCAGATTGATATCAGGAAGGAAAAGTACAGTGGGAAAGCTGAAGACCCAGAGAACAGGAAACTGATTGAGTCTCTAGGAAAACTGGCTTTTGAGCAGCTACTGAAGGGAAACCAGATCTTCTATGACAAAGACCTCAAACAGTGTGGCATCGACATCAAAGATGCTGCGTTGTTCTCAGGAGTGTTCACTGGGATGTTTAAAGAGGACAGTGGGATGCGCAACATCTCTGTTTACTCTTTTGTTCATCTGACCATCCAGGAGTTTCTGGCTGCAGTCTACATGCTTCACTGTTTCACCAGCGGGAGGTCAGAGGTAATCAAGACGTTCCTGGGAGGAGATGAGGAAGATGAGGACAACAGTGAAGAAGATGAGGACAGCAGTGAAGAAGATGACAGCAGTGAAGAAGATGACAGTGACTCTAAGATCACTTCATTACCTGAACTTCTGAACAGAATAATGAGAAAGTCCTGTCGCAGTAAAACTGGCCACCTGGACCTGTTTGTCCGCTTCCTTCATGGTCTCACTCTGGAGTCCAACCAGAGACTCTTAGAGGACCTGCTGGGTCAGACAGAGAACAGTCCAGAAACCATCCAGAGAATCATCACCAACCTGAAGGAGATGAACACTGATAGAATCTCTCCTGCCAGAAGCATCAACATCTTCTACTGTCTGGTGGAGATGAACGACCTCTCATTTATCAAGATCCAAAAGCTGCTGGATTCTCAGAAGAAGCTCTCAGTGACTGACTGTTCAGCTCTGGCCTTCATGCTGCAGATGTCAGAGGTTCTGGACGAGTTGGACCTGGAGAAGTACAACACATCAGAGGATGGACGACGTAGACTGGTTCCAGCTGTAAGGAACTGCAGAAAGGCTCGGTGAGTCCAGATGTTTTCATTGTGTAAATGCTGATTCAGCACTATTGTCCTCCTGTTTCTTCTTCTTTCTTCAAGTTGCTTCTGAATGTTTTTGGTCTTTAGCTGCTTCCTTCATCCTTTGGACTCTTTCAGCCATTCAAACATCTTTTTTAACATTTCCAACATGGAAACGTTTTATCAGTTTTCATGTTTAAAAGAATTGAAAACCTTGAAAACTCTAGAAAATCAGTTTTCTCTTAACTTTAAACTCCTCTTCACTCATTGAGCAGCTACTCCATAATTCAACTTTAGTATCTTTGTTTTTAAAAAATCACTGTTTAGCTTTGATGGAAACTTAATGATTAAAATAAACCCCAGAATTGCTGTTGTTGCCATGGAAACTAGTTGGAAACTTAATGAACCAACTTTTCCTCCTCTCTCTAGTTTCCTCTGAGTTTGTAAATGAGACCAAAATGTGGTGATTGTTGTCTGGTTTCAGAAAAAGTCCTAGTTTCTGTCAGATCCTCCCAAAGCTCTGAGAACTCTGCTTCCAGAGCTGGAACCATTTTCCTCATCAACTCTTCATCTGCAGCCTGTGTTGAAGCTGCTAGCTGTCCTCCATAAAGACCTGGAGAGACATGAGCTTCAACCCTTTAGACATCCAGCCTCTTCTAGTCACTGAGGAACTTTCACTGCTTCACCATGAAGATTTCTGGACCCAAACGCTCCGTCTCCTGACTAACGCTCTGTTTCCTGCTGCTCTGCAGGACGACCAGAACAATGTGAAGCTTTTAGCTGAAGCAGGTTGACGACTGTCCACTTTCTACTTTGTTAAAGCATCAAATCCAGCAGATGAACGGAGACAGAGCAGGGAGCATCATGTGTTTGCTCTGCTCCCAGTTTCCTCTGTGGCAGCATTTAATAACCTGCTGCTGGGAACTATGTTTCTATAGAATATCCCACTATTATTAATGATGATGATGATTCTAGATATGGGCTAAACAAACCCAGAGATGCCAGAGGTGCACAGCAGGCTGGACTTCCTGCTCTGCTCACTTCATTTATAACTCACTTCCTGCTTGGTGGAAGATCTCAAGGATCTTCAGGCCAAACGGTCTAGTCCAAGTCAGAGCTGTGAGCAGTTCCTCCTGCTCTCCATCATCTCCAGGAGTTTCCTTCATTCAGCTCAGTCAGCCTCTTCATCAGCTGCTTCAGCTCCTTTGAGGCTCTGATGCTGCAGAGGAAACTGAACTTTCCTTCACAGATGATAGAAAATCTTCAACATCTGCCTGCAGCTGGAGGTCTGAGGACATGAAGCCTGGACCAGAACCAGAACTTTAATCAGATTCTCTGTCGGGTCAAACTCAGGAGAAGCTCAGATGTTGATCAGATGATGACATCATGATGACATCACTGTTATCATATTTTATCTGTTTATGATCCAGATTGATTTCAATAGAACTGATTTTATTTCTTCTCTCATCACAGACTTGGTGGATGTACGCTTGATGAGAACGATTGTGAAGTTGTGGCTTCAGCTCTGAAGTCCAACCCAGATCTGACTGAACTGGAAATAAGTCTGATCTACATATATAAAGGTGGAGACTCTGATATGAAGAATCTGGTTGAGATCCTGGAGAGTTCAGTCAGTAAAGTGAAGAAGCTGAGGTTAGTTTTCTCTATTTATCCAATAAAATCATTCATTTATACTTTAATCCTTAGTATTAAAGTATAAATACTAAGGATTAATATTTATACTATAATTCTATAATTATAGTATAAATTCTGTAATATATTCTAATATATTTTCTTTTAAAACAGTCTGTTTAAATGTCAGGATAAAATCTCAAAAACATTTTACCTTCTTTGAGTTTATTGAACTTTATTTTTCATCTTTTCACTTTAAATGTTTTTTGACTGATGAACAAAATGAGTAAAATAAGTCAAATGATGTTAATTAATGATGGAAACGTTAAAGTTTGCTTTGTTAAAGTTTCAGATTGTTTTATTTCTCATTTCTGATTCTTTACATCCAGAATGAAATGTTGTTCCTCCAGAGTCGAGCCAGGGAAGCATCCACAAACACTGACAAGTTCAAATCATCATTAATCACCAAATCTAAGAAACGACTGATTGTAGAAAAGCAAATCTATATGAAATGAATAAAGTGATTATTATAGAGCAATAAATGAAGGAGAGAATCTGAGCGCTGGCGTTCCCAATCAGCAAACACTGAACACACATGAAGAAGAAACACACACAGCTTCTCTTTAAATCACATTAACACAGCAGCTCAACTTTACAGTTAAATTACTGGATCAATAAAGTCTGATGGTCACTAAACTGGGAACTTTAAACTGAAACTACAAACAATCAGCAGGAAACAGAATAAATCTCAACCAAGCTGCTGAGAGAGAGAGAGGGGCTATGCTAGCTAAAGCTATGGTAGCTAAAACTATGCTAGCTAAAGCTATGCTAGCTCATAATAAAATGAGGTGATCAATATTTAAAACTAGAAGATTCACAAAGAAATTTAACCAGGGCCTGACAAAATGTGCCCATCGTTTTGGACCCAACGTTCCGATGCTTAGCATCAATGCTAAGTTTATCTAAAAAAATGACAGCGTACCATGTGGAGAATCACAAGAATGTTCACTGACAATCTTGTGGGGCTCATAAGAATGTCAGTGCAAAGGCTAATGCTAATGCACTTTTCACTGAGCATTAGCATTAGCACAGTGAAAAGAGGGTGGAAGTGAAATGCTAATGTTTGTGCTCATATTAATGAACTGCAAGGCAGTTCAAGGCAGTTCACTACCCAGCAAGACAAAACATGATAATAAAGGCTAATATTATTGTACCGCCTACAGCAGTGCACTAACGTGAGAGGAATATTGAGGCTTTTATTTTGAAGCTTTCAGTTAGCTTAATTTTAAATGGCTGCATTAATCCAATGTGTAACAGTTGTAATAAGCCCAAAAGAGCAACTACCTGATGTGAAAAATGTGAAGGCTTTTATTTAGAAATGTTCAGTAAACTTCATTTTAAATGGAAACATGAATAAAATGTGTAACAGTGGTTGGGTTAATCCTGCTATATAATGAAAACCGTTTGAAGTATATAAGAGTACCATTTCTGGGCTCGATGGTTCTGCCCATTTACAATGTTTATCTGTAGCTCTGCACTAACCTGAGGAAAATGGCCTCAGAGGAATATTCAAACTTATTTTAATAACATTTTGTTATAAATGGCTACACTAATCTTATGAGTAACTCTGGTTGGGATTTAAAACACTTATATGGTGCCCAAAACATTCTAGTTGTTACATTGTGATCAGCTGTGCTGTGTGTAAGGAACAGTTCTGACATTCTGCTCAGAACTAAAGTGATGACGTTTCTGTAGTTCAAACCAGCTGCTCTGCCGGCCTCTGTGTTCCGTTGCTATGGTGATTAGTCCTCTGTCAACTGTCAGAGAAAGTGGAGAAAATTCTATCAACCTGAAAAGGGTTTGATGAAAAAATCAGCACAAAGAGATGCTTCTGTTTCAGGATCGGTAAAGCCGATCTGAAAACCGTTTGAAGCGTGTGGGAGATCGATTCTGTTCTCCGATACTACCTGCGATTCATATCTGTTGCACAAACACAGAAATTACAGCGCGAGAGAAAATGGCTGCGCGCCTCTGAAACTTTTCAGAAAAGTCTCAAAATGAATGGCTCAGAGCCTGAGTAAACCTGTCACTTGTTTTGGCTCTGAAGCACCTTGACGGAAAACCGTAAGACCTAGAGAAATTTTGAAGACATTTTACCGGAGCAGGCATTCGGTGCGATGTTTTGACCGACTTTCAGACCTTTGCAAGGCAGTGACTGCTGTCCCTAAGCATTGCTGTGGGCAGGTCCCAATAAAGGGCCGTTTATCAGACGACCTGAAGATAAAACTCAGAGGATCAGGGTTGAATTTAAACCAGAGACAGAAAATGGAGCTGCAGCACATGAATCTGAAGCAGATCAGCAGAGGGTCTCCACACGTAAGGAAACATGGAGAGAGAAAAACACCCGACTGAGTTTAAGATCCTGGGAAACTTTTAGAAAAACTTTCACTTCCTTTTTTCATCAGATGTTCTGGTTCTGTTAGTTTGGACTCTTTAAACCAGTTTGACTGGATCAGATGTTAGAATCAGTTCATCATGTTTATGAGACGAAACATTCAGAAAATTAATTTTCTACATTTTTATTCATTATTTGTTCATATTTCAGTTTTAACCTGCATCCTGTTGGTTCTGCTCATCTTTTATTCTTTATTCAGATTGGATAACTGCGGTTTGTCAGAGACCAGCTGGACTTCTCTGTTCTCAGCTCTGAAGTCCAACCCGACCCATCTGACATTACTGGGCCTGGGAGGAACCAACCTGGGAGTTCTGGACTGAAGGAGCTCTGTGGTTTCTACAGACTGAAGGCTGCAGACTGGAGATATTGAGTATTATAATTATATAATTATAAAATCTATGAATAATTAGATATAATTGATCATAGGTCAAAGTTCATATCTTCTGATCTAATGAATATTTTCTGAGTTTGTTCCTGGACTTGGATCCAGATTTAATTTGGTCCCTCAGTGTAACTGAGTTGGACCTGCTGGTCTGAGGTCAGGACAGGTCAGCATTCTGACCCCCAGTGTGTAGAAATCCCCCTCAGGTGAAGCAGGTCAAAGGTCCAGATGTAAACAGAGAGAATGAAGGTGCCCTTTGACCTTTTCCTGAGTCAGAAGCTGCAATCAGAAGCCAACTTCAGCTTCGTTTGATTAAATCCAGTCAACTGAGTTTTTCTCTGAGCTCAACAGGCTGCAGGTTCTGCAGGACCTGAGTCTTCTGGTCCCAGACCTCAGAACCAGCAAAGACTGCAGTACCTGAACCTGAAGCAGGTCAGCAGAGGGTCTCCACATGTCAGACTAAAGGTTCACAGCCTGACAGACGGACAGAGGAAGTGGACTGACTCTGATGAAATGGTTCCTAGAAACAGGGAAGCTTTCTGGGGACTTGACTGCCTGCAGCTCATGCAGGAGTTTGATGTTGGAAAGTGGAAGCAAAACAAGATGGAAGCAAAACAAGATGGAAGAAAAACAAGATGGAAGCAAAACAAGATGGAAGCAAAACAAGATGGAAGCAAAACAAGATGGAAGAAAAACAAGATGGAAGAAAGTGATGAGTTTCTGACTGATGCTGTAAAACTGAATGAGACGGACTGAAATAAACCCGTTTCCATCTGTGGTTCTTAGCAACGAGCTGCAGTTAAAACACAACTGGCAAGAAAACATCATTAATACATGAATGAACAGAAACTGGAGACATGAAATATCTGCAGATAAATGATTCCAGAGCCTGGAAGGAAACATGGAGAGAGAAAAACACCCGACTGAGTTTAAGATCCTGGGAAACTTTTAGAAAAACTTTCACTTCCTTTTTTCATCAGATGTTCTGGTTCTGTTAGTTTGGACTCTTTAAACCAGTTTGACTGGATCAGATGTTAAGAATCAGTTCATCATGTTTATAGAGACAAACATTCAGGAAATTAATTTTCTACATTTTTATTCATTATTTGTTCATATTTCAGTTTTAACCTGCATCCTGTTGGTTCTGCTCATCTTTTATTCTTTATTCAGGTTGTGGGGCTGCAGGTTCTCAAAGACCAGCTGGACGTCTCTGTTCTCAGCTCTGAAGTCCTGACCCATCTGACAATTACTGAACCTGAACTACAGCAACCTGAGAGATTCTGGACTGAAGGGCTCTGTAGTTTTCTACAGACTGAAGGCTGCAGACTGGAGAAACTGTGTATTGTACTTATATAATTATTGATATTCCTGTAGAATAATTAGATATAATTGATCATAGGTCAAAGTTCATACTTCTGATCTAATGAATATTTTCTGAGTTTGTTCCTGGACTTGGATCCAGATTTAATTTGGTCCCTCAGTGTAACTGAGTTGGACCTGCTGGTCTGAGGTCAGAACAGCATTCTGTGTAAAATCCCCTCATGGGAAGCAGGTCAAAGGTCATTCAGCCCAGTCTAGAAAAGTGAATCTCAGCTCCTGGAATCTGACAGGAACAAATCAATAATCAATGATTGATGCTTCAACACTTTGATCAGACCAACACAACATGACCCAGTACCAGGTTCTGGGTTCTGGTTCTGAAGTCAGCAGGGCTTTATTTTGGCATTAATATTCATGAGAATCTTTAACTGGTTCTGTTGGACTGATTGCATCCTGCTGGTTCTGCTCATCTTTTATTCTTTATTCAGGTTGGGGGCTGCAGGTTCTCAGAGACCAGCTGGACGTCTCTGTTCTCAGCTCTGAAGTCCAACCCGACCCATCTGACAGAACTGAACCTGGGAGGAACCAACCTGGGAGATTCTGGACTGAAGGAGCTCTGTGGTTTTCTACAGACTGAAGGCTGCAGACTGGAGAAACTGGGGTATTGTACTTATATAATTATTGATATTCCTGTGAATAATTAGATATAATTGATCATAGGTCAAAGTTCATATCTTCTGATCTAATAAATATTTTCTGAGTTTGTTCCTGGACTTGGATCCAGATTTAATTTGGCCCCTCAGTGTAACTGAGTTGGACCTGCTGGTCTGAGGTCAGAACAGGTCAGCATTCTGACCCCCAGTGTGTAGAAATCCCCCTCAGGTGAAGCAGGTCAAAGGTCAGATGTAAAGCAGAGAAACTTCAGCTTCGTTTGATTAAATCCAGCAACTGAGTTTTCTCTGAGCTCAACAGGCTGCAGGTTCTGCAGGACCGAGTCTTCTGGTCCCAGACCTCAGAACCAGCAAAGACTGCAGCACCTGAACCTGAAGCAGGTCAGCAGAGGGTCTCCACATGTCAGACTAAAGGTTCACAGTCTGACAGACGGACAGAGGAAGTGGACTGACTCTGATGAAATGGTTCCTAGAAACAGGGAAGCTTTCTGGGGACTTGACTGCCTGCAGCTCATGCAGGAGTTTGATGTTGGAAAGTGGAAGCAAAACAAGATGGAAGCAAAACAAGATGGAAGCAAAACAAGATGGAGGCAAAACAAGATGGAGGCAAAACAAGATGGAAGAAAAACAAGATGGAAGCAAAACAAGATGGAAGCAAAACAAGATGGAAGCAAAACAAGATGGAGGCAAAACAAGATGGAAGCAAGTGATGAGTTTCTGACGTTGTGAAGGTTTTGCTGTTAAAGTCATTTTGTTCAAACGTCCTGATTCAGCTTTTATTTTGTAGGACAGGAAGTGAAATCTGACCTTTGTGATGCTTGTCTGCAACCAGCTTCAGCAGTTCACTGAATCATTCTCATGTGTTCATCTGGAAAATCCATTTAAATCGATTCATCTTCACCATCTCGTTGTTCCTGGATGATAATGTTCCCATTTCTGCAGCGTCTCTGATGAACCAATCAGAACCTGAACTAAATGATCCACATCAAGCTCACAGAGAAAAGCTAAATATTAGTTGATAGTTCAGGAACTGGAATCAGCACAACATGAGAAAATGATCAACTTTCAGAATGTGAGCGTAATGGATGCTGTAAAACTGAATGAGACGGACTGAAATAAACCCATTTCCATCTGTGGTTCTTAGCAACGAGCTGCAGTTAAAACACAACTGGCAAGAAAACATCATTAATAGATGAATGAACAGAAACTGGAGACATGAAATATCTGCAGATAAATGATTCCAGAGCCTGGAAGGAAACATGGAGAGAAAAACACCCGACTGAGTTTAAGATCTGGGAAACTTTTAGAAAAACTTTCACTTCCTTTTTCATCAGATGTTCTGGTTCTGTTAGTTTGGACTCTTTAAACCAGTTTGACTGGATCAGATGTTAGAATCAGTTCATCATGTTTATGAGACGAAACATTCAGAAAATTAATTTTCTACATTTTTATTCATTATTTGTTCATATTTCAGTTTTAACCTGCATCCTGTTGGTTCTGCTCATCTTTTATTCTTTATTCAGATTGGATAACTGCGGTTTGTCAGAGACCAGCTGGACTTCTCTGTTCTCAGCTCTGAAGTCCAACCCGACCCATCTGACATTACTGGGCCTGGGAGGAACCAACCTGGGAGATTCTGGACTGAAGGAGCTCTGTGGTTTTCTACAGACTGAAGGCTGCAGACTGGAGATATTGAGGTATTATAATTATATAATTATAAAATCTATGAATAATTAGATATAATTGATCATAGGTCAAAGTTCATATCTTCTGATCTAATGAATATTTTCTGAGTTTGTTCCTGGACTTGGATCCAGATTTAATTTGGTCCCTCAGTGTAACTGAGTTGGACCTGCTGGTCTGAGGTCAGGACAGGTCAGCATTCTGACCCCCAGTGTGTAGAAATCCCCCTCAGGTGAAGCAGGTCAAAGGTCCAGATGTAAACAGAGACAATGAAGTCGCCCTTTGACCTTTTCCTGAGTCAGAAGCCAACTTCAGCTTCGTTTGATTAAATCCAGTCAACTGAGTTTTTCTCTGAGCTCAACAGGCTGCAGGTTCTGCAGGACCTGAGTCTTCTGGTCCCAGACCTCAGAACCAGCAAAGACTGCAGACCTGAACCTGAAGCAGGTCAGCAGAGGGTCTCCACATGTCAGACTAAAGGTTCACAGCCTGACAGACGGACAGAGGAAGTGGACTGACTCTGATGAAATGGTTCCTAGAAACAGGGAAGCTTTCTGGGGACTTGACTGCCTGCAGCTCATGCAGGAGTTTGATGTTGGAAAGTGGAAGCAAAACAAGATGGAAGCAAAACAAGATGGAAGAAAAACAAGATGGAAGCAAAACAAGATGGAAGAAAAACAAGATGGAAGCAAAACAAGATGGAAGCAAGTGATAAGATTCTGACGTTGTGAAGGTTTTGCTGTTAAAGTCATTTTGTTTTAAACGTCCTGATTCAGCTTTTTTTTTGTAGGACGGAAGTGAGATCTGACCCTTTTGTGATGCTTGTCTGCAACAAGCTTCAGCAGTTCACTGAATCATTCTCATGTGTTCATCTGGAAAATCCATTTAAATCGATTCATCTTCACCATCTCGTTGTTCCTGGATGATAATGTTCCCATTTCTGCAGCGTCTCTGATGAACCAATCAGAACCTGAACTAAATGATCCACATCAAGCTCACAGAGAAAAGCTAAATATTAGTTGATAGTTCAGGAACTGGAATCAGACAACATGAGAAAATGATCAACTTTCAGAATGTGAGCGTAATGGATGCTGTAAACTGAATGAGACGGACTGAAATAAACCGTTTCCATCTGTGGTTCTTATAACGAGCTGCAGTTAAAACACAACTGGCAAGAAAACATCATTAATAGATGAATGAACAGAAACTGGAGACATGAAATATCTGCAGATAAATGATTCCAGAGCCTGGAAGGAAACATGGAGAGAGAAAAACACCCGACTGAGTTTAAGATCCTGGGAAACTTTTAGAAAAACTTTCACTTCCTTTTTTCATCAGATGTTCTGGTTCTGTTAGTTTGGACTCTTTAAACCAGTTTGACTGGATCAGATGTTAGAATCAGTTCATCATGTTTATGAGACGAAACATTCAGGAAATTAATTTTCTACATTTTTATTCATTATTTGTTCATATTTCAGTTTTAACCTGCATCCTGTTGGTTCAGCTCATCTTTTATTCTTTATTCAGGTTGAGGGGCTGCAGGTTCTCAGAGACCAGCTGGACTTCTCTGTTCTCAGCTCTGAAGTCCAACCCGACCCATCTGACAGAACTGAACCTGGACAGAACCAACCTGGAAGGTTCTGGACTGAAGGAGCTCTGTGGTTTTCTACAGACTGAAGGCTGCAGACTGGAGAAACTGTGGTATTGTACTCATATAATTATTGATATTCCTGTGAATAATTAGATATAATTGATCATAGGTCAAAGTTCATATCTTCTGATCTAATGAATATTTTCTGAGTTTGTTCCTGGACTTGGATCCAGATTTAATTTGGTCCCTCAGTGTAACTGAGTTGGACCTGCTGGTCTGAGTCAGAACAGCATTCTGTGTGAAATCCCCTCATGGAAGCAGGTCAAGGTCATTCAGCCCAGTCTAGAAAAGTGAATCTCAGCTCCTGGAATCTGACAGGAACAAATCAATAATCAATGATTGATGCTTCAACACTTTGATCAGACCAACACAACATGACCCAGTACCAGGTTCTGGTTCTGGTTCTGGAGTCAGCAGGTCTTTATTGAAGCAGCAGCATGTTGGCATTAATATTCATGAGAATCTTTAACTGGTTCTGTTGGACTGATTGCATCCTGCTGGTTCTGCTCATCTTTTATTCTTTATTCAGGTTGAGGGGCTGCAGTTTGTCTGAGACCAGCTGGACTTCTCTGTTCTCACCTCTGAAGTCCAACCCGACCCATCTGACAGAACTGGACCTGGGAGGAAACAACCTGAAGGAGTCAGATGTTCAGCAGCTGAAGGTCTTGTAAAGGATGTAAAGTAAGTGAATGTTTGCAGTGAGTCCAGCTGCATCTTGAACTAGACCAGTTCCCATCAAAGCACAGATCCAGTTTCCCAGTGAAGCTGCAGCTTCTCACTGGGAGGACAATCGTTCAGGCTTCCTGATTGGACACAGAGACAGCAATCAGCCAATCAGAGAGCAGCAGCTCGCTGTGTTCCTGTGTTTGTGTTGGTGTGAAGATGAGTGCTGTTGCTATGTCTCCAGGACGTCCAGCTGGACTCCAGCGTCCAACATGTCCAGAGACAGTGGTCCTCATTCATCAAACTGTGGCAGCAGCAGATCTGATCTCAGACCTGCTTGTTCTCTCAGTTCAACAGGAAACAAGTGATCAGGTTCATCTTGGTCACAGCTCTGAGATCAGTCTGACTGCAGCCTGGAAACCATCTCTGGATGTGCTGCGTCACTGACTGCTGCAGGAGAGAGGCTGGAAACACTCAGTGATCTGATCTCTCCATCCTTCTTCTCTCTGCAGGTGGAAGATCTCTGTAAAGTAGAGAACCGTCTCTGTGTCCTGCTGATCCTCAGAGGTTGAAGCTGCAGCAGTTTGAGTCTGACTGGATCCTGATGATGACCTCTGACCTCAAAGATTTCCCTCCTGTCTGTCATTTAGTGTCTGATATTGTTTGTCTCTTTGGATCAATAAAGATCCAGTTCAAACTGGGCTCCATTAGAGGCTTCATGGAGTTTTGATCTGAACTGGATTCAACTGGAAACTGGATCTTTTTTCTCTCTGATTCGTTTCCATCCTGGAACCAGAAAAGCTCTGAGAACAGAAACCTGGGAATCATTTTCAGTTCAGCTCTGAAGCCATGAAAGACACTTCAAACCTCTTTTCTCTGCTGCTTCTTCCTTCTGCTGACATGAAAATGTTCCTCAAAGCTCCACAGAAAAGATGCTTTACTGGAAACTGCAGAGAAACTTCAGCTTCCATCACAGAAACCAGTTGGACCAGTTTAGACCTGGATGTCCACAGAAACACTGATCTTAGACCAGTTCTTATCTGCAAAATAACAGATTTTACATATTTTTATCATCATTGTAAATAATAATCTGTAAATACTGAAGCTTTGCCTCATATTCATTGGTTCTCAGTTTGTTTTACTTTTTAACTCCATATTTCATGTTTTACTTTGAGTTTTCTAGAGAACTTTAGGACTCTGTGTGTAATAAAGTTGTTTTTAAATCTTGTTTCTGTTGTTTCTATGCTGCTGTGTGCAAATGTAATAACTGCTCCTTATTTTAATCCTCCATGCCGTTCAGCGTATTAAATGTTTTTCAGATTTCATCTTTAGTTTGACAGTTTAACTCAGTAACAGAATTATCCTCTCAAATTGATCTGAGCTTTTTTAAGCTAATTAAATAATGCAAATGTTTATTTTTGCAGTATTCAGACTGAAGATGTTTAAAAACAGATGAAAGCCATTTAATTAATCAATATTTAATTAATCAATATGCTGCTCACAGAACAGACAGGAGTCCTTCAGTTTCAGCAGCTTTATTTGGCCCAAGCTGCTGGATTTATTTTGGATTTGTTCTTATATTCTGTAAAGCTTCTGCAACTGAACAAAAACAACTGGGCAAATAAAATTTAGGATGCAACAAATACTTGATTAATTAAATCAAGTATTTGGTAAACACTTGATTTAATTGATTGATTAAGATGTATCAAACTATAACAGCACTATTGTTATACAGCCTGGTGTTTTATTTTGAAAGAACTCACAGGAAGCAATTTTATAATTCTTTCCAACTTTATCATAGTTGTAGTTACCACTTTTAGCCACCAGAGGACATAAACTCGCTATTGTAAATGATAAGTCTGTAGCTCAGGAGCTAACTGGTTTTCAGCTTCAAACCAGCGGGCTAACTGGTTTTCAGCTTCAGACCAGCGGGCTAACTGGTTTTCAGCTTCAGACCAGCGGGCTAACTGGTTTTCAGCTTCAGACCAGCGGGCTAACTGGTTTTCAGCTTCAGACCAGCGGGCTAACTGGTTTTACACTGAGATAAATGAGGGCAGATTTTTTTCTGACTTCACTTCAATGTTTTCTAATGTTTTTCCCCGTCGTGAATTAGAGCAGCTCCACGGATGAAAACAGAGACCAACACAACCCAGGAAAACAGAGAGACTCTGCTAACAGACTCCAGCAGATGCTAACAGACTCCAGCAGATGCTAGCAGACTCCAGCAGATGCTAGCAGACTCCAGCAGATGCTAGCAGACCAGCAGATTAAAACTCAGCAGATGCTAACAGACTCCAACAGATGCTAGCAGACTCAGCAGATGCTAACAGACTCCAGCAGATGCTAGCAGACTGTAGCAGCAGCTTCAGAGGAGCTGTGGCTTCTTAATTGGAAGTGTGAAAAGTTTATTCACAGTATAATTCAGCAAACATCACTGGGGTTTGGGCCCAGCTTGGTTTTCACAATAAAGAAA